>CATPAC010000199.1:0-165695 GCA_954871275.1 Leptopterna dolabrata
AATTTGTGTTTTGGGGGCCAAAATTGGTGGAAACCATCAGAAATAGCTATTTCAATTATTTCACATGAAACAAACAATAAATGTACAGCCAACATTTCTGTAGAATAATAAACCCATGTGACAAGGACTTTGCAGCGTTTTTGCGTTTTAGCAACATTTTGGTAACATGAGCTTTTGAGGTATCGTTTTCCATGTTTTTGGGGACGAGAAGATCGAATATGAGGTCGATTTTGGCCAAGGAGTGGACAATTGAGGTTGTACCAGATGTTCAGCTCCCAAAATTGATTTTTATGAGTCAAATACCTGCGAAATCACCATCAATTTGTAGAATAACACTAGAAAAAGTGTCAACACGTGGATCAAGACGATTAAATGATGGCACTACCAATGATCAAAGATAATTTGAAAAAAAAAAAAAAAAAAGATCGTACCTACCTAATTTGTGTTTTGGGGGCCGAAATTGGTGGAAACCATCAGAAATAGCTATTTCAATTATTTCACATGAAACAAACAATAAATGTACAGCCAACATTTCTGTAGAATAATAAACCCCATGTGACAAGGACTTTGCAGCGTTTTTGCGTTTTAGCAACATTTTGGTAACATGAGCTTTTGAGGTATCGTTTTCCATGTTTTTGGGGACGAGAAGATCGAATATGAGGTCGATTTTGGCCAAGGAGTGGAAAATTGAGGTTGTACCAGATGTTCAGCTCCCAAAATTGATTTTTTATGAGTCAAATACCTGCGAAATCACCATCAATTTGTAGAATAACACTAGAAAAAGTGTCAACACGTGGATCAAGACGATTAAATGATGGCACTACCAATGATCAAAGATAATTTGAAAAAAAAAAAAAAAAAAAGATCGTACCTACCTAATTTGTGTTTTGGGGGCCAAAATTGGTGGAAACCATCAGAAATAGCTATTTCAATTATTTCACATGAAACAAACAATAAATGTACAGCCAACATTTCTGTAGAATAATAAACCCCATGTGACAAGGACTTTGCAGCGTTTTTGCGTTTTAGCAACATTTTGGTAACATGAGCTTTTGAGGTATCGTTTTCCATGTTTTTGGGGACGAGAAGATCGAATATGAGGTCGATTTTGGCCAAGGAGTGGACAATTGAGGTTGTACCAGATGTTCAGCTCCCAAAATTGATTTTTTATGAGTCAAATACCTGCGAAATCACCATCAATTTGTAGAATAACACTAGAAAAAGTGTCAACACGTGGATCAAGACGATTAAATGATATGGCACTACCAATGATCAAAGATAATTTGAAAAAAAAAAAAAAAAAGATCGTACCTACCTAATTTGTGTTTTGGGGGCCAAAATTGGTGGAAACCATCAGAAATAGCTATTTCAATTATTTCACATGAAACAAACAATAAATGTACAGCCAACATTTCTGTAGAATAATAAACCCCATGTGACAAGGACTTTGCAGCGTTTTTGCGTTTTAGCAACATTTTGGTAACATGAGCTTTTGAGGTATCGTTTTCCATGTTTTTGGGGACGAGAAGATCGAATATGAGGTCGATTTTGGCCAAGGAGTGGACAATTGAGGTTGTACCAGATGTTCAGCTCCCAAAATTGATTTTTTATGAGTCAAATACCTGCGAAATCACCATCAATTTGTAGAATAACACTAGAAAAAGTGTCAACACGTGGATCAAGACGATTAAATGATGGCACTACCAATGATCAAAGATAATTTGAAAAAAAAAAAAAAAAAAGATCGTACCTACCTAATTTGTGTTTTGGGGGCCAAATTGGTGGAAACCATCAGAAATAGCTATTTCAATTATTTCACATGAAACAAACAATAAATGTACAGCCAACATTTCTGTAGAATAATAAACCCCATGTGACAAGGACTTTGCAGCGTTTTTGCGTTTTAGCAACATTTTGGTAACATGAGCTTTTGAGGTATCGTTTTCCATGTTTTTGGGGACGAGAAGATCGAATATGAGGTCGATTTTGGCCAAGGAGTGGACAATTGAGGTTGTACCAGATGTTCAGCTCCCAAAATTGATTTTTTATGAGTCAAATACCTGCGAAATCACCATCAATTTGTAGAATAACACTAGAAAAAGTGTCAACACGTGGATCAAGACGATTAAATGATGGCACTACCAATGATCAAAGATAATTTGAAAAAAAAAAAAAAAAGATCGTACCTACCTAATTTGTGTTTTGGGGGCCAAAATTGGTGGAAACCATCAGAAATAGCTATTTCAATTATTTCACATGAAACAAACAATAAATGTACAGCCAACATTTCTGTAGAATAATAAACCCCATGTGACAAGGACTTTGCAGCGTTTTTGCGTTTTAGCAACATTTTGGTAACATGAGCTTTTGAGGTATCGTTTTCCATGTTTTTGGGGACGAGAAGATCGAATATGAGGTCGATTTTGGCCAAGGAGTGGACAATTGAGGTTGTACCAGATGTTCAGCTCCCAAAATTGATTTTTTATGAGTCAAATACCTGCGAAATCACCATCAATTTGTAGAATAACACTAGAAAAAGTGTCAACACGTGGATCAAGACGATTAAATGATGGCACTACCAATGATCAAAGATAATTTGAAAAAAAAAAAAAGATCGTACCTACCTAATTTGTGTTTTGGGGGCCAAAATTGGTGGAAACCATCAGAAATAGCTATTTCAATTATTTCACATGAAACAAACAATAAATGTACAGCCAACATTTCTGTAGAATAATAAACCCCATGTGACAAAGACTTTGCAGCGTTTTTTCTAAATTACCTCATTTTTCGAATTTCCTGCTTAGCGCTAGGTATTTTTTCAGCTGTTTTAACGGAGGACTGGTGGGGGGGGGGGGGGGGGGGGGTTATTTGGGTACCTACTTGATTTTTTGGGGAGGTTCTATTCAACATACTCGAGGAGCTATTTATTCTGATATTAATTCACCCCTTAATGACTGCTAATGGGAGGAAATTCACCCAGCGGTTACTTCCGAGTTATTTTCCAAGGTGGAAATGTCCTCAATATTAGACCACATTCATATAAGCCCTGCACGCGGTGGTAATATGTTTTTTGTTCGGCTTGCAGTTTGAATGATGATATTGGCAAAGGGTCTATAAATATGGGCAATTTTGTAACTGAGGAGCTGATCAATCAGTCCCTCAGTTTGATATAGTTTGATTTAATGTTTGATGGATAGGGTGTCTACAATGCTCGAATGAAAACATGAGTGCGAGCGCCTGAGCTTTATGTAGTAGGCAAACACGGAAGACTGATGTGTAAAGCTGGTACAGCAGGTACACAAACGGCGTTTGCCGATTTATCAACATTATTCCTGTTACTGACAATTAGAATTACTTACGTTATCCTGTTTTCAGTTTAACGAATTCTGGCTTTCAAAATGCCCGTTCTTCAGAATATAATTTTCCATAGGTTCTTTAGAAAACGTCTGCCAATTCGAGTAGGCAGTACACCTTCCTCACTTGATTTACATGAACGTATAGAGTAGTTGGGTTGGTTTATTTTGATACGGGAACATCTGCGATCCAGCCCACGTGTACCCTCAAAATGTCAGCCCTCTACGACTATTTTTCGCGTAGTTAGAAGCGTTACAAGGAAACGGCCAACATTTCATGTAGGCGCATGCGCAGACGAAAGTTATATTACGATTTCGATTAAATTCATTTGAACTATCAAAGTATTATTCCTGATCGGCCCTCCAAGTTTGGACTCATTTCAACAATATTTAGGGTAGTTATGGGCGTTCCAAGTATTTCACGATTGCGCATGCGCAGACAAAAGTTACGGTGCCTGTTCAATGATTTTAGTACGGGACCATCTGTGACCCAACCCGCACCTACCCTCCAGATTTCAGCCCATTTTGACAATTATTTCGGGGCGTTACAAGGACTTGATCCGCTGATTTAGGTTTTGGTTTATTATTCTGTGAATAATACACCTGCATTTGCTCAGCAAAAAATTTTTATAACACCCCCTCAAAATTATTTCTTTTCCGTTTCAAGGTGCGCAGATTCCAAAAATGCTGCAAAGTCCTTGTCACATGGGTTTATTATTCTATTGGAGTTCTAGAGATTCTTGTTGGCCGTTAAATTTATTGTTTCTTTCATGTGGAATGATTGAAATAGCTATTTATGATGATTTCCACCAATTTTGGCCCCCAAAACATGAAATAGGTACGCTTTTTTTTCCAGACCATCTTTGATCATTGGTAGTGCCATTTAATGGTCTTGATTCACATGTTTACACATTTTCTAATGTTATTATACACATTGATGGTGATTTCAGACAGTTTTCCAGGTTTTTGACTCATAAAAAAACCATTTTGGGAGCTGAACCTTTGGTAAAACCTCAATTTCCGCGTCTTTGGTCAAAATCGACTTCATATTCGGTCTTCTCGTCCCCAAAAACATGGAAAAGGATACCTCAAAACCTCATGTTACCAACATGTTGCTAAAACGCAAAAAGTACCTATTTTTACACACATTTTCACTCATAACACCCCTGGGTATATTCCGATCGGGCCTGAAAAGTTTCCGGACACAACTAGGGCCCAAATGGAGCATGTGTGCGAAAGAACGATTTTTTTAGACCGAAAATGAAGCCTGTACACGTGATACGGCGTACGGCGGACGGACATTGCATTTTGGAATCTACGTACCTTGAAACGGAAAAGAACAAATTTTGAGGGGGTGTTATAAAAATTTTTTGCTGAGCGATTACATAGGTGTATTATTCACAGAATAATAAACCAAAATGCAATGTCCGTACGCCGTATCACGTGTACCGGCTTCATTTTCGGTCTAAAAAATTCGTTCTTTCGCACTCATGCTCCATTTGGGCCCTAGTTGTGTCCCGAAACTTTTCAACCCGATCGGAATATACCCAGGGGTGTTATGAGTGAAAATGTGTGTAAAAATAGGTACTTTTTGCGTTTTAGCAACATGTTAGTAAAATTTGCTTTTGAGGTATCGTTTTCCATGTTTTTGTGGACGAGAAGACCGAATATGAAGTCGATTTTTACCAAAGACGCGGAAATTGAGGTTTTACCAAAGGTTCAGCTCCCAAAATTGGTTTTTTATGAGTCAAAAACCTGGAAAACTGTCTGAAATCACCATAAGTTGGTATGATAGCACTAGAAAAAGTGTCAACACGTGGATCAAGACGATTAAATGGCACTACCAATGACCAAAGGTAATTTGTTTTTAAAAATTCGTACCTAATTTGTGTTTTTGGGGCCAAAATTGGTGGAAACAATCAGAAATAGCTATTTCAGTTATTTCACATGAAAGAAACAGAAATAAACAGGCAACATTTCTGTAGGTATGTCCAATAGAATAATAAACCCATGTGACTAGGACTTTGCAATGTTTTTGTGTATTGTTAAAGCTCATTGTTGTGTTGACAAATCTCATTTTGTAACTGTCATATATTTTATTTCTTATGTAGTGCATTAGGTGAGTAGATGAATGAGATACCTATGAAATTTTATTGTTGCAATTTCTTTATTGATGTTCATTCATGATGTTTTCGTTTCACCATTTTCTTTTTTATATATCATGTTGTAGGTATATTTTTGTATGTTGGCTATTGTCGTGCATTTTTGTTAAGGCAAATAAAAAAACCGATTACCACAGACAGACAGACACGGAACCGAAAATATTCGTCGATGCCTGAAACGCAAAATGGTAGTGGAAATTTTCATTTCGGAGGACATAATTTTTTTTTTTACTCAATCACGAATCCAAGGCTTCCCTACCTTCGGTAGTGAGGAAGCAAGCTTTCGATAATTCGATAAGCGGATCTAGGCGCCAGATAAACAGGTACGTAAGAGTGGTACCAGGGCGTAGTTCCGCAATATGTGCTCCCATTTCAACCCATTCAACTTCGATATTTTCCCGCCGGAAATTTCCACCAAACATTTCATAGCCCTCTATCAACATTTCCGGTGAAATTAGATTTAAATTTTCCTGTAGTTAGTAGTTCCAAAACGTCCAACAGCAAGCTAAACCTTTTCCAGATCCAAAATTATTCACTTAAATATTTATAGAAAATTTCTGTTGAAATAGATCTCCATCTCCCACATCTACTGATGTTTTTTGGAATGCTGCACAACCAATCAGGAGCGGCAATAGCGACACCGTGGGGTGGGGTGTGTGTGTGTGTGTGTGCGAGTGCGCACGCATTTCTGCGAACCGCTATAACTAACGACCAAATGGTCCAAATTGGCTCAAATTTTGTTGGTAGTTCGGGGTTAGGTCCTAGTTGGTACTGTATGAATTTCGTCGCATTCGTATCATTAGCAGCGACTGCGCATGCGCAAAGTGAAACAGTTGAACGGCCATAACCCACAACCCAATGTATGTTTCCAAACAAACCGTCTTTCTTTGATCGGGTCCAGCAGTCTCTAGCGTTCCATTTCCATCTATTAAGATCGTTGCTCAAAACATGTTGAATACGGGGAATGTTGCTTCGGAAGTCCCCCAATGGCCCGGATTGGTAATGGGGAATTTTCGTGGGTTATAAATTATTATTTTGTTTGTCATATTCTGTTCAATAACGGAAATTAACGCTTATTTACCGCATAATGAGGCCTTTATGTCGGAAAGTCAAGGTAGAAAATGAGTGCGAAATTTGAATTTCCGAGTTCCCGCTATAAATGACGTATCAGGTAAATCGCCGAGTAGTTCAACTCAAATTCCACTGAGAGCGCTAGTGCATATTCTTAACAATGCACAGAACTGCAATGGATGGATGGATGGAACCGCAAATGTATAGGATAAAGTCGTGTACTTTGGGACGTTTGTACCTCGGGACAGACGTGGGATGAATATGAAGGAAAGAAAGGAAAAATCCCCCAAGGACACTAGAAGCAGGCCCTGGCAATGGCAGCACTAGGTGAAGACCGCCTTTTCGATTATCTGATGCCTTATCGGACTGATAACAGTTTTTCGATTTCCGGGTCGTCAGAAAAAATTATGAAGCTGAAATCAATCGCCGTTCACTGTCACAGTAAGTTGAATATTTCATTACTTTTGATTGCATATTGTTCCTTGAGGTTGGCCCTAGCGTTGATATAGTTTCCAGGATGATTGTGTCACTTTTCATGCCATGGAAACGATTTTGGTGAAAAGTTGCCTTTCTTGTACCTCGGGACAGTTTGGTGCTTGTACCGTGGAACACTATGGGACACGCATAATACAGTGTCCCATGGTACACGCGCTAAACTGTTATATTATTTTAGTGAATAATTCCAATATAAATAATTCATTTCATGGAATTTTTGTTGTTTTCAGTTGCCGCGTTCAGCTCACGGGGTAACCCGTGCTCCCGTTGATCGAAAGGGGATAGAGAAGGCTGTCAACGTCATTTTGGAGGAGAATTGGGGCTGAATGTTATTGCATGTATATTTTATTACACAATTTGAAAAGTTTTGAAGCTTTTTTGAATAAAATTTAGCCTTCCCGTCCGAACGTACAAACAAATCCCTAGGTACAGAACAGGGTGTCCCATGGAACATGACTGGTGAGGTACCTCGGGACAAAAAATCGTTTTCAAAAACTGCATATTAAAAATATTTAGAGTGTTCTGAAAAATCTGAAATAAATCATGAAGCTAATATTACAAGAAAAGCAATCAGGGTTCCAAATTTTCTATTCAAGACTTCACAGGAATCAAAAAAAAAATCAGTCATGCAGCATGACTTAATGAGCGAATTTTCAAAGAAATATTCGAATTAATGGCTATGGTTTTGAATAAAGGAAAACTTCGGTCTAAAATTTGGTTTTCTATGTATATTCTCTTCGTATTTATTTTAATTTGTACGTTTTGTCCATCCTGATTCTACCGTTTGTTTATTACGTAATTGTACTAAGTGCTTATTTATTTGATCGCTGTGGGTAAATTCAAGGAGTTGTACTAATCGTTTGCCTCCCCCTTTTTTGCTTCGAACTCTCGTCTTCAATTAATACTTCTCACATTTTTCAATCTGACCACTCTAAGGGGGTGGGGGTAAGAGTTTAAAGATTATCCTAGTTTTGGGTAATTTTTGCGCACTTTAAATGCTCTAATTTAAGAACGGATTTAGATATCTAAAATCCGATTTCACCATCGTGTTCAGCGTGCAAAAACCTTTAAAATGAGGGGTCACTTGTTAGAAAATAACATTTTGGGGATTTTTGGGTAATTTTTGCGCACTTTAAATGCTCTAATTTGAGAACGGATCAAGATATCTAAAATCCGATTCCACCATCGTGTTCAGCGTGCAAAAACCTTTAAAATGAGGGGTCACTTGTTGGAAAATAACATTTTGGGGATTTTTGGGTAATTTTTGCGCACTTTAAATGCGCCAAAACCCTCCTTAGAGTAGGCCAATTTCGCCCATCTTCGAACTTAGCCTTTCGATTGCCAAGATAGATTTTTTGTGCAAATTTGAGCTGTTTATCTCAATTCTATCGAGAGTTATCGTCTGGAGTGACACATATATAAATAAATATATATATATATATATAAAAGTGTTAAATTTCAGGAATCGTTTTAGAATGGTCTGAAACGGATTTCTATGAAGAAAATTTCCAAAAATTTATATTATTTAAATTTCGAAGCCATTGCAATAGCTTCATTTTCTTTGAAAATTCGCTAAAACCAAAATCGTCCCCAGGTACACGACCTTCCCCTACATTGATTTAAAAACCTCCTCAACATCAAACCAAGGGGGGGGGGGGGGTTCACGAAAGGTCATGGCAGGTTGCTAGGGAGGTTTGCCATTTCTAATGTTGGGTTGGCAGCACTGGGAACCTTCGAAGCCTCCGAAGCTTCGCTCCGCCTCCTTGGGCCAACAGCCAATACATTTCAATGGACCTGACACAACATTTCTTGCCGTACTGGTTTATTATTTTCAATAATGACCCTTTGGAATCGAGCATTGAAAAAAATTTTTAAATCCCCCTCAAAATTTCATGGTTTCCGTCTCAAGGTATGTAGATTCCGAAAATGCAATAAAAAATTCTGTCCGTCAGCCGTACTTAAGCACTTTTCTTAGTTACCATGAACCAAAATTGATGAAATTTGGTTTGTAGGTCCCGCTTGAGGTCTAGTTGGTCCTAGAAGCTCGGCGTTAATCTCAGTCATCCCTAAGGGGTGAAAAATAGGGGTTGAAATCTCCTGGACGCCGTTATCACGAATTTGTTTACGGTTTTAAATAGTTCTCGAACTTGGGAGTTTTTTAAGACCATCCGGAGCATTGTACGTCCAGCCGTTCGTTCACAGTAAGGCCCAGAAGTTTGCACCGACAGGCATTTTCAACAACAGGGTGAATGAAATTGTATACATTCAGCCAGATATCATTGCTAGGGACCACCTGATTATATTCACGGATGGCTGTATGAAGTCGAGTTGGTTGTTCTGCGATATTATTTCATTTGAAAAATGACGGCTCGTTTGGAGTTTGTTGATAGGTAGTGAAACTTGAACAAACGTTGAAGTATTATTGATGGGTAAATTATTACACAACGGTAAATTATTACACAACGGTTCATTATACCATCTACTTAGAACCCCCCCCCCCCCCCCTCTTCTTTGGGCTGGAGTTTGTTGGTAGGTACTTTTGCAACTCAACAACTGTTGAAGTACATATTATTAATGGGCAAATTATTACACAACGATAAATTATTACGCAACGGTTCATTATTCTATCTATAGGTATTGTTAAACAACGGTTTATTATTTGCCTTATGATTCATGAATAACTACAAATAATTGATGATTGAATTATTGAATCCCACGCATTTGTAGGAAACCTCAATTCCGGGGCTGGCTGCAGTAATCAATAGAACTGACCACAAAAAACAGTGATCTACGCAGAAGGGGCATATATGCAGGTAAATAATAATCCTTTGTGTAATAATTTGCGGCGTTTTTTACTTTTTATCGCCCTCATTTCAAAACGCTGCAAATCCCTGCACAACGGTTTATTATTTTGTACAGAATACCCTTCTATTACAGATCATAGCTCTATGTATAGATAACCCGTCTATATAATATAATATGTACTATTCTATGCATATTTATGTAGATCGCAGACCCTCCGTAGGTTAGTACCTAACCCCGTACTCGTTACTAGGTACCTACCTAAATCACGAGTTAAATGTTGCTAAAATAATTCTGCCGATGACAAACAGTACCTAACAAAAAGAAACACACATAATGAAGTTCTGAAAAGAAATTGTTGATGAGGAGTGAAAAAAGTTGCAAAAGTACCTACCAACAAACTCCAGCCCCTTCTACGTAGATGGTATAATGAACCATTGTGTAATAATTTACCGTTGAGTAATGATTTACCGTAGTAATACCTAATTTACCCATCAATAATACTTCAACGTTTGTTCAAGTCTCACTACCTACCAACAAACTCCAAAAGAGCCATCATTTTTCAAATTAAATAATATCACAGAACAACCAACTCGACTTCATACTCCGCCAATATAATCAGGTGATCCCTACCAATGATTGGCCGTACCTATTCACAAATTCCTATTGTGGGCGCGTCTCTGGTTACGAGATTTGGTTTGAATTGTATACAATTTCATTCACACTGGAGTCGAAAATGCCCGTCGGTGCAAACTTCGGGGCCTTACTGTGAACGAACGGCTGGACGTACGATGCTCCGGATGGTCTTAAAAAACTCGCAAGTTCAAGAACTATTTAAAACCGTAAAAATATTTACGTAAAAAAATGGTATAGGCGTTTTGAAAATTTCAACCCCTATTTTGAACCCCTTAGAGATGACTCACAGTAACGTCGAGCTTCGAGGACCAACTAGACGCCGAACGGAACCTATAACCCGAATTTCATCAATTTTTTTTCATGGTAACTAAGAAAAGTGGCCCGTACGGCGTACGGCGTACGGCGTACGGTGTACGGCGTACGGTGTACGGCGTACGGCGGACAGACAGAAATATTTTTATTGCAGTTTTGGATTCTACATACCTTGAAACGTAAACCATCAAATTTTGAGGGGGGGTAAGAATTTTTTTTTTCATGCTCGATTCCAATGGTTCATTATTGAAAATAATAAACCAAAAGGGGAAAGCCTTAAAAAGTGGAAGTATGTGTAACGTCAGAGGTTACTGGAGACTGTCAGAAGTCGCTGGAAGTCACAGCGATTCAAATATTAGAAAAAATTTCTAGAAGGTCGCCCAGTGAGTTCTTGGTCCTACGATGCATCGACGAGCGCTCGAGCGTTGAATAACCAACAATGGCCAGTTCGTTCAACGGTGCTGAATGCATTCATAATTCTCCAGAAGAAGAAGAAGCAGCAATAACAAAATCGGAACGGTTCACTGGCGCGTTATGAGGGACTTGTTTCATTGTATGTCACACTGAATGAGGGCACAAGAGGGGAGGACCAACTGAATGGCGACCCATTCACGTTTACTCAAGAGTTAACCCCTCGCTAACGGATCGATGACTGGCGGGGGTGGATAAACAAGTTGCCAGCAACACGAAAAGAGCTCACTTCCGCCTATAAGACACATTCAAACCGGGGGTTTTTTTTATGGTGGAAAGAAGTGAGTTTTTTTTTTGTCAGGGGATTCCGCAAGAAGGAATCTTCCGGAGTTTGAATCCTCCGGAGGGGGAAGAGTTTTCCCGAAGGACTTGACAACCTTCGGGGGCGAGGCAGGGGAAATCTACAATGGAAAACAGTGTTTTCGTTCGGTGGTGGGGGAGATTCGAGGCTCCAGGAGGCCTACAACACTGAATGGTACGGCCTCAGCGCCCCGGATCTGGGCCATCCACGTGGAGTGAAACCGACCGCCCCCGCACGTGGACGACTTTCATCCCCTGGAAAGACGGAAATAGATCCACGAAGAAAGGTGAATGAGGCCCAATATCCACTCATAAGAAAACGCTGCAAAGTTCGGTTTATTATTATATTATTATATTGGACATACCTACAGAAATGCTGGCTGTTTATTTATTATTTCTTTCATGTACAAATATTGAAAAGGCTATTTCTGATGGTTTCCACCATTTTGGCCCCCAAAAACACGAATTAGAGTAGGCTTTTTTTAAACAGATTATTTTTGATCATTGATGACCATTTAATTGTTGATTCACCTGTTGATACTACTTCTAGTCTTATTATACAAATGTATGGTTATTTCACACAATTTCCCAGGTTTTTGAATCGTAAAAAAAGAACTGTGGGAGCTGGAGGTTCAGCTAACCTCAATTCTTCATTCCGGTCAAAATCGACTTCATATTCGGTCTTCTCGCCCTAATAAAACTTGGAAAACGATGGGAAACCTAAAAAAACCCCTCGTTTTACACCCATTTTCCCCCCCATATCACCCCTGGGTGTACATCACCCCTGGGTGTATTACGATCGGGCTGCCGAGCTTCGGAGGACAACTAGGACCCAAATGTGTTCCCAAACTGTGTGCGGAAGAACGGCGATTTTAGACCAAAATTTAACGTACATTTAGGGCTGAAATTTCTTTAGAACCAAAATTTTTCATTCCTTTGTCGAAATGGATTTCATATTCGGTATCCTCATCCTAGAAAACATGGAAAACGATACATCACAAGCTCGTGTTATTAAAACACCAACAAACAAAAAAACGCTGCAAAGTCCTTGTCACATGGGTTTATTATTCTATTATTTTATTGGTCTACAGAAATGCTGGCTGATTATTTCTGTTTCTTTCATGTAAAATAATTTAAATAGCTATTTCTGGTGGTTTCCACAAATTTTGGCCCCCAAAACTTGAATTAGGTACTACGATCCTTTTTTTTTTTTTCAAATTACCTTTGATCATTAATTGTACCATTTAATCGTCTTGATCCACGTGTTGACACTTTTTCTAGTGTTATTATACAAATTGATGGTGATTTCAGGCGATTTCACAGGTTTTGGGAGCTGAACATCTGGTTCAACCTCAATTTTCCACTCCTTGGTCAACATCGACTTCATATTCGGTCTTCTCGCCCCCGAAACATGGAGAACGATACCTCAAAAGCTCATTTTACTACTATGTTACTAAAACACAAAAAGTACCTATTTTTATACACATTTTCACTCATAACTCCCCTGGATATATTCCGATCGGGCTGAAAAGTTTCGGGACACAACTAGGGCCCAAATGGAGCATGTGTGCGAAAGAACGAATTTTTTAGACCGAAAATGAAGCCGGTACACGTGATACGGCGTACGGCGTACGGCGGACGGACATTGCATTTTTGGAATCTACGCACCTTGAAACGGAAAAGAAAAACTTTTGAGGGGGTGTTATAAAAATTTTTTGCTGAGCGAATACATACCTAGGTGTATTATTCACAGAATAATAAACCAAAACGCTGCAAAGTCCTTGTCACATGGGTTTATTATTCGATTGGACATACCTACAGAAATGTTGGCTGTTCATTTATTGTTTCTTTCAAGTGCAATTATTGAAATGGCTATTTCTGATGGTTTCCACCAATTTTGGCCCCCAAAACACGAATTAGGTACGCTCCTTTTTTTTCAAATTATATTTGATCATTGGTAGTGCCATTCAATCGTCTTGATTCACCTGTTGGCTGTTGACACTTTTTCTAGTTATTATACAAATTAATGGTGATTTCAGACAATGTCCCCAGAGGTTTTTGACTCATAAAAAATCAATTTTGGGAGAACCTTTGGTAGAACCTCAATTCTTCACTCTTTGGTCAAAATCGACTTCACAATTATGAGGTCTTCTCGTCCCAAAAACATGGAAAACGACACCTCAAAAGCTCATTTTACTAACATGTTACTAAAACACAAAAAGTACCTATTTTTATACCCGTTTTCCCCAGTAGCGGTGCGTGGGGTCTGTCTGAAAACGGTGGGTCACCAGACCAGAACACAAAACCAACAGATTTGACTACAAAATACCCCAAGGCAACAACACCCTTCCCTTATTTACTGATATTACTGATATTCCCTTATTTACTGATAGCAGTGATATTCAGCAAAGCTTATCTCTTTTAATCTATCGTCGTACGAAGACGTCGGCAATTTCTACTGCAAATTAGCCAACGAATTCATGTGTTACAAAAATATAGTAAACTAAAATACAGCAAAACAACGACCAATCTGCTGGTACCTTCTTGAATGGAGAAGCTATTGACTAGAAGTTAGGTAGTTGTCTGTGTGTTGACGCTGATCAATCCACAAACAGCAAACAAGACAAAACGCACGTAGGTACCTACCACAAATAAAAATCTGTCATCGGACCCGGACGGAACGCAAAAATCGCAAAATTTGACGCAAAAAAATTGAAAGCTGTCAGAGAAAGCGAATGTGATAACAAATCAGAAAACAGATAACTGACAGAGAAAAACAAATCAGAAGAAGCATTTCGTTTCGAGATGACAAATTAAATTGAAGGGATCGAATCGATCGTGAAATGAACCATTTTGGGGTTGAAATCAGATTCTGGGGCAGTGGCCCAAAGTGGGCGTGGCAAACAACATTTTTACTCGACTGAGCTTGCGCGGACGGGCCACTTCTCTCGGTTGCCATGGCGACACCAGATCACAGCACCTGCCAGTTTCAGGAGCCTAGGTTTCGATTTCGATTTCATGACATTGATTGCTGTCGCTATATTCTGATAACATGCTTGGTCTATGGAGCTAAAGGGAGTCAACATGACGGAACCACATATTGAATATCCATAGCGAGAGGACTCTATCGAGTCGCTGTTGAACTTTGTGAAAAATGCTAGTTACAGTTTACGGAGGGAAATTCAAATGCCAACTGAGCACATGGTTGAGTTTTTTTTTTTTTTTACTCTAAGTAAAAAAAATCAGTCATGCAGCATGACTTAATGAGCGAATTTTCAAAGAAATATTCGAATTAATGGCTATGGTTTTGAATAAAGGAAAACTTCGGTCTAAAATTTGGTTTTCTATGTATATTCTCTTCGTATTTATTTTAATTTGTACGTTTTGTCCATCCTGATTCTACCGTTTGTTTATTACGTAATTGTACTAAGTGCTTATTTATTTGATCGCTGTGGGTAAATTCAAGGAGTTGTACTAATCGTTTGCCTCCCCCTTTTTTGCTTCGAACTCTCGTCTTCAATTAATACTTCTCACATTTTTCAATCTGACCACTCTAAGGGGGTGGGGGTAAGAGTTTAAAGATTATCCTAGTTTTGGGTAATTTTTGCGCACTTTAAATGCTCTAATTTAAGAACGGATTTAGATATCTAAAATCCGATTTCACTATCGTGTTCAGCGTGCAAAAACCTTTAAAATGAGGGGTCACTTGTTAGAAAATAACATTTTGGGGATTTTTGGGTAATTTTTGCGCACTTTAAATGCTCTAATTTGAGAACGGATCAAGATATCTAAAATCCGATTCCACCATCGTGTTCAGCGTGCAAAAACCTTTAAAATGAGGGGTCACTTGTTGGAAAATAACATTTTGGGGATTTTTGGGTAATTTTTGCGCACTTTAAATGCTCTAATTTGAGAACGGATCAAGATATCTAAAATCCGATTCCACCATCGTGTTCAGCGTGCAAAAACCTTTAAAATGAGGGGTCACTTGTTAGAAAATAACATTTTGGGGATTTTTAGGTAATTTTTGCGCACTTTAAATGCTCTAATTTGAGAACGGATCAAGATATCTAAAATCCGATTCCACCATCGTGTTCAGCGTGCAAAAACCTTTAAAATGAGGGGTCACTTGTTGGAAAATAACATTTTGGGGATTTTTGGGTAATTTTTGCGCACTTTAAATGCGCCAAAACCCTCCTTAGAGTAGGCCAATTTCGCCCATCTTCGAACTTAGCCTTTCGATTGCCAAGATAGATTTTTTGTGCAAATTTGAGCTGTTTATCTCAATTCTATCGAGAGTTATCGTCTGGAGTGACACATATATAAATAAATATATATATATATACATATAAAAAAGTGTTAAATTTCAGGAATCGTTTTAGAATGGTCTGAAACGGATTTCTATGAAGAAAATTTCCAAAAATTTATATTATTTAAATTTCGAAGCCATTGCAATAGCTTCATTTTCTTTGAAAATTCGCTAAAAGTGTTTCTCGGTGCCGGGGCAGTGGCCCAAGTGGCCTTATGGACGCAACGCCCCTGATTTTCTCCCATAACACACCTGGGTATATTCCGATCGGGCTGCAAAGTTTCGGGACACAACTAGGGCCCAAATGGAGCATGTGTGCGAAAGAACGAATTTTATAGACCGAAAATGAAGCCTGTACACGTGATACGGCGGACGGACAATTTGGTTGTAACTCTCTGTAACTCCCATGAAAATCTAGATGACCGAAATTCTGTTTCTGACAAAAATGAGGGATCTCAAAGTGAAACCTGCCACCTGCGTATTTATATCTACATAATCCATTTATCTGTTAATTTTACAACTTCCTATTTGCGCATTCGCAGAGAATGGAACGGCCGGACCTGCGACGGCTCCTAAATTTTCATTATAATAAAAGTATTACTAAAAATAAATCAAAATTAATTTATTGCTCCCATGGTATCGGATTGAGTGAGGTGGGTAAAAGTCTAGTCACAGGTAGTCTACGTTGAATACACAGCATCCCTCGTCAGTTGCATTCCTATATGTAATTCGATGCGATTCAAATGAATAGGTAACGATTTGAAACGTTAAAATTCCATAAAAAGTTGGCACCGTCGATGCACAGAAGTCAAAATGTCAGTCTAGTTGGAAATTTAGTCTAGAATAATTCATGGATTACATGGCTCGGCCTTGGTACTATGGGTGGAATTAGTTGTTCGTGTTCATAATAGGTAGTATTTGGAGGATATTTTCTAGGATAGTTCGAAGGAGAGGATTTTTTTCAATTATTATTCCGGCCGTTGGGAAGTTAAAAAGCGACCTTCGATGTGTTAACAAGGATTGAACAATGATATAAATATATGGAACACTAGATTAATGAAAGATGGTTTGCTTGGACCAGTGGGTTGTTGGTTATGGCGGTTCAATGGTTTTTACTTTTCGTATGCGCAGTCTCTACTACTAATCCCATTGCAACGAAATTCCTATGGGACCAACTAGGACATATCCTCGAACTACCTTCAACATTTGAGCCAGTTCGGACCATTGGGTCATGAGCAGAGCCCTTCACAATATGGCACTTATTTTTGTGAAATAGGGCTCTATAAAATATGGCAATATGGCACTTAATTCGACCCAAATATGGCACTTATTTCTCTCAATATGGCACTTATTTTTCAACCCTGTCCGACCACCCCAGCTATTCTGAGACGATAATATCACAACATGCAAGTTATTTATGCTAAATAATTCATTTTATTTACAAAGCTTTATACAAATAATTTATTATTATTATTATTATTATTATTATTATTATTATTATTATTATTATTATTATTAAATAACAACATCAGGTGTGCTGCAACGCTTTCCATTGAAAATCCCAGCCGTCGATCACTCAGAAGGTATTTCATTTTTGAGAAAGGCCTCTCCACATCAGCTGATGTTACCGGGGCGTATTTCATAGAGAGGACATCAGCAGGTTCCCAGCCTTCCTTCAGAGTGGTGCCCCGTGGAAGCACCCCATTCCAAAAGGGTTAGAGGCATTATTAATCCCTCTACACTAATGGCCTCAGGGTTCAAGAAACCTCATGTCATTCAGTCACTTCAAATTTTTTTTTTTTAATTTTTTTGAAGGAGTTTCGCGAAAAAAAAAAGGCGAAACATGGCACAAACATGGCATTTTCCCAAAAATCGGCCGAATATGGCATTTTACAAAAAAACTGGCAGAATATGGCATTTTTGTATGGCGCCATGGCAATATGGCATTTGAAGGGCTCTGGTCATGAGTTATGCGTACACCTCGCATGCACGCACCCTCACGCGCGCGCGCGCGCACACACACACACACACCGCGCGCTCATCTACCTGATGGACCCGAAA
This sequence comes from Leptopterna dolabrata, assembly GCA_954871275.1. Taxonomy (NCBI): domain Eukaryota; kingdom Metazoa; phylum Arthropoda; class Insecta; order Hemiptera; family Miridae; genus Leptopterna; species Leptopterna dolabrata. Next base: position 17,973 of record CATPAC010000199.1, read on the forward strand.
TTTCCTATTTTTTCGACGGATTCGCGTTCAGCGTGGTCTAAACTGGGGAAATCCGCTTTTTCCCTCTCTAAATAATTAAAATCGTCTAAAAAGATTGGAAAACGAAAACGTAAGACTTCGGGCACTTCTGAGAGGCCGAGCCTAAAAAACCTCTGAAAACCTCCTATCAACTTCAAGTTGCATAGAAACTTGGTCTCTCAGCAATTAACGTATTTAGAAGGAGTCCTTCGTCATTAGCAAGTCGAGTGCTGGGGGCGAGCCATCATCACCAAGCCATCGAGAGAACAGTCTAAACTTACTTATTTACCTATATCTCAATAAATTATGATTATATACCTTTAGCACGATTGTTTGGCTGATTTCAATCTCATCTGTTTTGGCGTTCCACACGCCGGTATATACATTCCATTCTATACCTATGTCAGTTGAACAATACATTTCATGTTGCCTTACTAACTACCAGAAGAGTGATCACAGAAATTACCATTTTAAATATCGTCGTGTTTTGTTTTGGGTGTCTTACCGGCCCGGACCATAATTCTGTTCATATGGTTACATAACAATCTGTATAAGTAGATCCGCACTGCTTTGGAGCAGGCATTGCGATAAGAAAGATAATCACCCTAATTGCTGTGAAGGCATGATTGGCCTAGCTGTGAAGATCAGTTGCGGTTTTGATTGAGGTACGCAATAATTATGAGAAGTACGTTTCTGTAAGATACTGCTGTGAAAGTGAGCAACTGATAAAAAACGCTGCAAAGTCCTTGTCACATGGGTTTATTATTCTATTGGAGTTCTAGAGATTCTTGTTGGCAGTTAAATTTATTGTTTCTTTCATGTGGAATGATTGAATTAGCTATTCCTGATGATTTCCACCAATTCTGGCCCCCAAAACATGAAATAGGTACACTTTTTTTTTCAGATCATCTTTGATCATTGGTAGTGCCATTTAATGGTCTTGATCCACGTGTTGACACTTTTTCTAGTGTTATTCTACAAACTGATGGTGATTTCAGACAATTTTCCAGGTTTTTGACTCATAAAAAACCAATTTTGGGAGCTGAACCTTTGGTAAAACCTCAATTTCCGCGTCTTTGATCAAAATTGACTTCATATTCGGTATTCTCGTCCCCAAAACCATGGAAAACGATACCTCAAAAGCTCATTTTACTAACATGTTGCTAAAACGCAAAAAGTACCTATTTTTACACACATTTTCACTCATAACACCCCTGGGTATATTCCGATCGGGCTGAAAAGTTTCGGGACACAACTAGGGCCCAAATGGAGCATGTGTGCGAAAGAACGACTTTTTTAGACCGAAAATGAAGCCTGTACACGTGATACGGCGTACGGCGTACGGCGGACGGCGTACGGCGGACGGCGGACGGACATTGCATTTTTGGAATCTACGCACCTTGAAACGGAAAAGAAAAAAGTTTGAGGGGGTGTTATAAAAATTTTTTGCTGAGCGATTACATAGGTGTATTATTCACAGAATAATAAACCAAAACGCTGCAAAGTCCTTGTCACATGGGGTTTATTATTCTACAGAAATGTTGGCTGTACATTTATTGTTTGTTTCATGTGAAATAATTGAAATAGCTATTTGTGATGGTTTCCACCAATTTTGGCCCCCAAAACATGAAATAGGTAGGTACGATTTTTTTTTTTTTTTTTTTCAAATTAACTTTGATCATTGGTAGTGCCATTTAATCGTCTTGATCCACGTGTTGACACTTTTTCTAGTGTTATTCTACAAACTGATGGTGATTTCAGACGATTTCGCAGGTTTTTGACTCATACAAAATCAATTTTGGGAGCTGAACATCTGGTACAACCTCAATTTTCCACTCCTTGGCCAAAATCGACCTCATATTCGGTCTTCTCGTCCCTAAAAACATGGAAAACGATACCTTAAAAGCTCATGTTACTAACATGTTGCTAAAACGCAAAAAGTACCTATTTTTACACACATTTTCACTCACAACATCCCTGGGTATATTCCGATCGGGCTGAAAAGTTTCGGGACACAACTAGGGCCCAAATGGAGCATGTGTGCGAAAGAACGACTTTTTTAGACCGAAAATGAAGCCTGTACACGTGATACGGCGTACGGCGGACGGACATTGCATTTTGGTTTATTATTCCGTGAATAATACACCTATGTATTCGCTCAGCAAAAAATTTTTATAACACCCCCTCAAACTTTTTTCTTTTACGTTTCAAGGTGCATAGATTCCAAAAATGCAATGTCCGTCCGCCGTACGCCGTCCGCCGTATCACGTGTACAGGCTTCATTTTCGGTCTAAAAAAGTCGTTCTTTCGCACACATGCTCCATTTGGGCCATAGTTGTGTCCCGAAACTTTTCAGCCCGATCGGAATATACCCAGGGGTGTTATGAGTGAAAATGTGTGTAAAAATAGGTACTTTTTACGTTTTAGCAACATATTGGTAACATGAGCTTCTGAGATATCGTTTTCTATGTTTTTGGGGACGAGAAGATCGAATATGAAGTCGATTTTGACCAAAGAGTGGAAAATTGAGTTCTACCAAATGTTCAGCTCCCAGAATTGATTTTTTATGAGTGAAAAACCTGGGAAATCGTCTGAAATCACCATCAGTTTGTATAATAACACTGGAAAAAGTGTCAAGACGTGGTTCAGGACGATTAAATGGCACTACCAATGATCAAAGATAGTTTAAAAAAAAAAGAAAAAAAAGAGCGTACCTAATTTGTGTTTTGGGGGCCAAAATTAATGGAAACCATCAGAAGTAGCTATTTCGATTATTACGCATGAAAGAAACAATAAATGAACAGCCAACATTTCTGTAGGTATGTCCAATAGAATAATAAACCCATGTGACAAGGACTTTGCAGCGTTTTTTGAATCTACGCACCTTGAAACGGAAAAGAAAAAAATCAGTCATGCAGCATGACTTAATGAGCGAATTTTCAAAGAAATATTCGAATTAATGGCTATGGTTTTGAATAAAGGAAATCTTCGGTCTAAAATTTGGTTTTCTATGTATATTCTCTTCGTATTTATTTTAATTTGTACGTTTTGTCCATCCTGATTCTACCGTTTGTTTATTACGTAATTGTACTAAGTGCTTATTTATTTGATCGCTGTGGGTAAATTCAAGGAGTTGTACTAATCGTTTGCCTCCCCCTTTTTTGCTTCGAACTCTCGTCTTCAATTAATACTTCTCACATTTTTCAATCTGACCACTCTAAGGGGGTGGGGGTAAGAGTTTAAAGATTATCCTAGTTTTGGGTAATTTTTGCGCACTTTAAATGCTCTAATTTAAGAACGGATTTAGATATCTAAAATCCGATTTCACTATCGTGTTCAGCGTGCAAAAACCTTTAAAATGAGGGGTCACTTGTTAGAAAATAACATTTTGGGGATTTTTGGGTAATTTTTGCGCACTTTAAATGCTCTAATTTGAGAACGGATCAAGATATCTAAAATCCGATTCCACCATCGTGTTCAGCGTGCAAAAACCTTTAAAATGAGGGGTCACTTGTTGGAAAATAACATTTTGGGGATTTTTGGGTAATTTTTGCGCACTTTAAATGCTCTAATTTGAGAACGGATCAAGATATCTAAAATCCGATTCCACCATCGTGTTCAGCGTGCAAAAACCTTTAAAATGAGGGGTCACTTGTTAGAAAATAACATTTTGGGGATTTTTAGGTAATTTTTGCGCACTTTAAATGCTCTAATTTGAGAACGGATCAAGATATCTAAAATCCGATTCCACCATCGTGTTCAGCGTGCAAAAACCTTTAAAATGAGGGGTCACTTGTTGGAAAATAACATTTTGGGGATTTTTGGGTAATTTTTGCGCACTTTAAATGCGCCAAAACCCTCCTTAGAGTAGGCCAATTTCGCCCATCTTCGAACTTAGCCTTTCGATTGCCAAGATAGATTTTTTGTGCAAATTTGAGCTGTTTATCTCAATTCTATCGAGAGTTATCGTCTGGAGTGACACATATATAAATAAATATATATATATATATATATACATATAAAAAAGTGTTAAATTTCAGGAATCGTTTTAGAATGGTCTGAAACGGATTTCTATGAAGAAAATTTCCAAAAATTTATATTATTTAAATTTCGAAGCCATTGCAATAGCTTCATTTTCTTTGAAAATTCGCTAAAAGTTTGAGGGGGGGGTTATGAAAATTTTTTGCTGAGCGAATACATAGGTGTATTATTCACAGAATAATAAACCAAAATGTAAAATGGGTGGATGGTCATTCAGGCCGTTAGGCGATAATCCGCGTTGATTTTCCTTTTCCTCATCCTCTTCATTATTCCTGATTTGGTATCCGCCACAGTGAATAACGCTGCGCCCTCTGTCACTGAGGACTACCTTTAGTTGGAGGAAGACGTTTTACAAAACAAGGAATATAGCGTATTAGTAAATAAATGTAGTAGAGTCAATCAATCAGGTCCCTCATCGGGCGGAGACTGCCAAGCGTATTACTATTGTGATCATATCGATTCTTTTTAGGGCCCACCTAATTTGTCTGGAACAACACCCACGAGCATCACTAGGTCCTTACCATGCTGTAATCCAGGGAATTGCGCATATGGCAGGTATTGCAGTCACATTAAAATGCAATTAACTGAGTCACCAAACGGTTCAATTCAATCACACACGTTGAGACGTTCATGTGGGAAGATACGGATGATTTTCGGGATGGAAAGCTATAGCAGAAAAGTCTCAAATCGCTCTGCTGTAACAACACTTCAAGCCATATAACGGGGACTATTGGCAGTGCAACAAGAAGAAAAATTAGAAATAGTGTCCTACTATAGGTATTGACTTTTGCAACTTAATGAGATATGATATCTGTTGGGTAAACCCCAGCCATGACAAGGTTAAGATTATCATGCGTGATTATAATCATCAATGATAATGATCATTCTTGTATATAATTAGGAATGGTTTTGTTTAATCATTTTGATTTATTATTTTGAATATAAACCTTTGGAATCGATCATGAAAGAAAAAAAATTAACCCCCATCCCCTCAAAATTTGATGGTTTCCATTTCAAGGTACGTAGAATCCGAAAATGGAATTTAAAAACGCTGCAAAGTCCTTGTCACATGGGTTTATTATTCTGTTGGACATACCTGCAGAGATTTTGGCTGTTTATTTATTGTTTCATTCATATAAAATAATTGAAATAGCTAGGTATCTCTGGTGGTTTCCACCACTTTTGGCCCCCAAAACACGAATAAGGTACGCTCCTTTTTTTTTTTAAATATAAATTATCTCTGATCATTGATAGTACCATTTAATCGTCTTGATCCACCTGTTGACGCTTTTTTCAGTGTTATTCTACAAATTGATGGTGATTTCAGACGATTTCCCAGGTTTTTGACTCATAAAAAATCAATTTCGGGAGCTGAACATCTGGTAGAACCTCAATTTTCTATTCTTTGGTCAAAATAGAGGTCTTCTCGTCCCTAAAAACATGGAAAACGATACCTTAAAAGCTCATGTTACCAACATGTCGCTAAAACGCAAAAAGTAACTATTTTTACACACATTTTCACTCATAACACCCCTGGGTATATTCCGATCGGGTTGAAAAGTTTCGGGACACAACTAGGGCCCAAATGGAGCATGTGTGCGAAAGAACGATTTTTTTAGACCGAAAATGAAGCCTGTACACGTGATACGGCGGACGGCGGACGGACGTTGCATTTTGGTTTATTATTCTGTGAATAATACACCTATGTATTCGCTCAGCAAAAAATTTTTATAACACCCCCCTCAAACTTTTTTCTTTTCCGTTTCAAGGTACGTAGATTCCAAAAATGCAATGTCCGTCCGCCGTCCGCCGTACGCCGTATCACGTGTACAGGCTTCATTTTCGGTCTAAAAAAATCGTTCTTTTGCACACATGCTCCATTTGGGCCCTAGTTGTGTCCCGAAACTTTTCAGCCCGATCAGAATATACCCAGGGGGTGTTATGATTGAAAATGTGTGTAAAAATAGGTACTTTTTGCGTCTTAGCAACATGTTGGTAACATGAGCTTCTGAGATATCGTTTTCCATGTTTATGGGGACGAGAAGACCGAATATGAAGTCGATTTTGGCCAAAGAGTGGAAAATTGAGTTCTACCAGATGTTCAGCTCCCAAACTTGGTTTTTTATGATTCAAAAACCTGGAAAATTGTCTGAAATCACCGTGAATGTGTATAATAACATTAGAAAAAGTGTAAACAGGTGGATCAAGACCATTAAATGGCACTACCAATGATCAAAGATGATCTGGAAAAAAAGAGAAAAAAGCGTACCTATTTCATGTTTTGGGGACCAAAATTGGTGGAAATCATCAAAAATAGCTATTTAAATTATTGCGCATGAAAGAAACAATAAAATGAACATCCAACGAGAATCTCTAGAACTCCAATACAATAATAAACCAATGTGACAAGGACTTTGCAGCGTTTTTGGAATCTACTCACCTTGAAATGGAAAAGAAAAAATTTTGAGGGGGTGTTATAAAAATTTTTTGCCAAGCGAATACTAGGTGTATTATTCACAGAATAATACCCTCAAAAACCCCCTCAAAAATTTTTCTTTTACGTTTCAAGGTGCGCAGATTCAGAAAATACATGTATGTAGTAGTGGATCATGAATTTGGAATAAAATGAGCCAGCCCTCCAACTCATGGACAGAAAGATTTATGTTTTCACCAGTAAAGTACCCTCCTAAATTATGTTTCGTATATTCAGTAGGTATATTTATGTATTTAGCAGGAGATCTAACATGAATTGAATGCTGAGAGGGACAGAAGGACGTGTACAAGAGAAATGTTGGTTTCTTGCAGAATTCCAGGAGCTCTAGGTCAGGGGTCCTGCCACGTGGTGCCTTCCCTGGCTCAGCCCTTCCAGAAATGTGGGTCATCCACGTTCCTCCAGGTCCCATTCAATAAAACCAGGCCCAACGCCCCCGCTTTCATCACCTTCAAACGTGAAAAGTAATATTTCGAGATTATCACATTTAACAGGCGCAGTTTTTCCTTATCACAGAAACTTTTTCATTCCTACGATATCCCAACCCACCCTTCAGAGATTCTGCACTGTGAAATTTTACTGCAGCTTGGACACATTTTTACTGGTCATCTGAATTGTAGGTCAAACACGCGCTGCCAGAGATCCACCTCCCATTGATGCTATGTTTCTGTGAGCACTTCCAACCATTGATCTGGAGTCGGGTACCGGAAAATTTCAATTCTCAAGAATTTCATTCACAAATGAATGACCGAAGTTGAAGAGGGCATCAATGAATTAGTATTAATAGGTAGGTAGGTAGATAGATAGATAGATAGATTGATTGATTGATAGATAGATAGATATATAGATGGATGGATGGATAGATAGATGGACAGACAGATAGATAGATAGATGGACAGATAGATGGATAGATAGATAGCTAGATGGATAGATAGATACATAGATAGATTGATTGATTGATTGATTGATAGATAGATATATAGATGGATGGATGGATAGATAGATGGACAGACAGATAGATAGATAGATGGACAGATAGATGGATAGATAGATAGCTAGATGGATAGATAGATACATAGATAGATGGATAGATAGATAGATAGATAGATAGATAGATAGATTGATTGATTGATAGATAGATATATAGATGGATGGATGGATAGATAGATGGACAGACAGATAGATAGATAGATGGACAGATAGATGGATAGATAGATAGCTAGATGGATAGATAGATACATAGATAGATGGATAGATAGATAGATAGATATTTTATTTTCATGCTTTAGATACAATTAAGTACACAGCAATCGTTAGGTTATACATTGGAAGCTTAATTAATACATATTAAGCATTTACCTACCATAAGAGCAAAGAGTACTGGTATAAAATTTTCTCTGCGTAACAATTTACTAATACTATCGAATAAATACTATTGAAGCACATGTAGGTACATGTAAATAATTCATCGGCATTCGAATTTCCTACAACTAAATTTCATCTGAATCACATAACACGGCAGTAGATTGAGCCGTTCTATTATTTACAATTTCAGTTGTTTATTTCACATTTCAGCAGTCAGATTTTCAAAGCTGAAATTCAGAAATTCTTCAGTGGAAAAAAATGCTTCTTTTTTCAAAATATTAGTGATGACGGTGATAAATTTTGTGGGAGACATTTCTTGGGATCTAGCAGGAATTTTATTATACATCTTTTTAGCCCAATAATTGGGCATTATCGGATCGTTTGATCCTGTTTTGGGTGAGTACATATTTTTTTTATTATTGCCTCTAGTTAAATGATTGTGGACTTTATTAATTTTTAGCCAGTTTTGCTTATTGCCACGTGCATATTTTAAACATTCTCTGATGTAGATGGAAGGAAGAGTGGGTATACCCCGAGCAACAAAGGAGTTCCTACCAATCATCTCTGTAGCTCAACCTGGCAATTGTACGAATACAGCATCTCTGCAGCCCAAAAACTCTACTACTCGATGGGAAATGACCCCAGGCTAAGATGGCATAAGATAAGTTGGAATGAAAGCAACCGTAATAGCAATACATTAAATACGTCTTTTGACACACTATCCCGAAGACTACTCAATAAATAGGCGCTAACACTTAGTTTTGGTTTATTATTCTGTGAATAATACACCTATGTAGGTAATCGCTCAGTAAAAAATTTTTAAAGCACCTCCTCAAAATGTTTTCTTTTACGTTTCAAGGTGCGTAGATTCCAAAAATGCAATGTCCGTCCGCCGTATCACGTGTACAGGCTTCATTTTCGGTCTAAAAAATTGGTACTTTCGCACACAGGCTCAATTTGGGCCCTAGTTGTGTCCCGAAACTTTTCAGCCCGATCGGAATACACCCAGGGGTGTTATGAGTGAAAATGGGTATAAAAATAGTACTTTTTGTGTTTTAGAAACATGAGCTTTTGAGGTAGGACAGTTTTCCACGTTTTTTGGGACGAGAAGACCAAATATGAAGTCAATTTTGACTAAAGAGTGGAACATTGAGGTTCTAACGAAGTTTGAGCCTTAAATTTACGTTAAATTTTGGTCTAAAATCTTCGTTTTTCCGTACACAGTTTGGGAACACATTTGGCAACACGTTTGGGTCCAATTGCGATCCGAAACCCGGCCGCCCGATAGGCATACACCCAGGGGTGTTATGGGAGAAAAATGGGTGTAAAAATAGGGTTTTTCGAGGGATGTTTGAGGTTTTAGTTACCATGAGCTTGTGAGGTATCGTTTTCCATGTTTAGTAGGGCGAGAATACCGAATAATAAGTTGATTTTGACCGAAGAGTGAAGAATTGAGGTTGTAACGAAGGTTAAGCAGCTCCCGAAATTCATTTTTTTGAGTCAAAAACCTGGGAAATTGTCTGAAATCACCATGTATTTGTATAATATCACTAGAAGTAGTGCTAGCAGGTAAAAATCAAGACAATCAAATGCTACTATCAATGATCAAAGATAATCTTAAAAAAAAGCCGAGCCTAATCCGTGTTTTTGGGGGCCAACATTTGTGGAAACCATAAAAAATAGCCATTTCAATCATTGCACACGAAAGAAACAATAAATGAACAGCCAACATTTCTGTAGGTGGTCCAGTTATTATAAACCCATGTGACAAGGACTTTGCAGCGTTTTTGGATAGATCGTCACAATGGTCACTCCATGTTGGTGCTGAATCCAGAAGAACTCCTAGGAACTTGACTGATTCCGACTGTTTTGAGTTCCGCATGGCGGAGGGTGACATCAATTTTGGCTGTCTTGTTACGATTTATACATAATTTATTACAGTTCATCCAATCAGCTGTTCTGTTTTCCATCTCTTCGCAGTCTCGAATCACCTTCTCTAGAGAATCCCCTTTCACGAGCGCCGTGGTTCCATATTCATCCTCCTGACTTTACCTTTTGACACTGCTCTATCAAGAACATTCTTTTCCCAGATATCATCTACACAAGCTGTTTGGGACGAATTCCAAATTTTTTGGGGGAAAAAAAAGTTTGAATATAAAATATTTCCTCAGGGTGGTCGGAATTTAAATTCAACTTGGATGCAAAAAGTAGCGCGGGAGCGAAAAAGGAACACAGGTTGGGTTCGAACATCAGTAAACTGATGTTGAGTACCTACACTACATGCAGATACATCGGTACATGGATATGATTGTCTTATTTTTCCCCACGTAAAAAATTTCCAATGTAAATAAAAACGCTGCAAATCCCTGCACAAAGGTTTATTATTTTGTACAGATCACAGCTCTCTGTATAGATAACCCTTCTTTATAATATAATATGTACTATTATATACATATTATGTAGATCGCAGACCCTCCGTAGGTTAGTACCTAACCCCGTACTCGTTACTAGGTACCTACCTAAATCATCAGTCAAATGTTGCTAAAATAATTCTGTCGATGACAAACAGTAACTAAAATGGCAAAAAGAAACGCAAATAATGAAGTTCTAAAGAAAAATTGTTGATGGGGAGTGAAATACACGTTACTAGGTACCTACCTAAACCGTTGTGTAATAATTTACCTGTATAAGTTCCCCTTCTACGGAGATAGAATAATGAACCGTTGTGTAATAATTTGCCCATCAATAATACTTCAACGGTTGTTCAAGTTGCAAAAGTACCTATCAACAAAACCCAGCCCCTTCTTGGTAGATGAGCCGTTGTGTAATAATTTACCGTGATGTAATAATTTACCGTTGTGTCATAATTTGTTGTTGTGTAACAATTTGCCATTGTGTAACAATTTACCCATCAATAGTAATTCAACGGTTGTTCAAGATGCAAAAGTACCTATCAACAAAATCCAGCCCCTTCTGGGTAGATGAGCCGTTGTGTAATAATTTACCGTTGTGTAATAATTTACGGTGGTGTAATAATTTACCGTTGTTTAATAATTTACCGTTGTGTAATAATTTGCCAGTGTGTAATAATTTGCCATTGTGTAATAATTTACCCATCAATAATACTTCAACGTTTGTTCAAGTTTCAGAAGTACCTACCAACAAAATCCAATAGTCCATCACTTATCAAATGAAATAATATCGCAGTACAAACAACTCGACTTCATACAGCCATCCTTGATTATAATCAAAAGTGCTCCCTAGTGATGATATCTGGGCCGGATTTATACCGTTTTATTCTCGTTCGTGTTGACGAAGCTTTTTGGTGCTCACGAACGGCTGGACGTACGATGCTCCGGGTGGTCTCAAAAAATTGTTTATAATAAATATTGTTTATTTCTGAAAATTTCAACCCCTATTTTGAACCCCTTAGAGATGAACTGACAGTAACGTCGAGTTTCGAGGACCAACTAGACCCCGAACGGAACCTATAACCCGAATTTCATCAATTTTGTTTCATGGTAACTAAGAAAAGTGGCCCGTACGGCGTACGGCGGACAGACAGAAATATTTTTATTGCTGTTTTGGATTCTACATACCTTGAAACGTAAACCACCAAAATTTTAGGGGGGGGGGGGGGTAAGATTTTTTTTTTCATGCTCGATTCCAATGGTTCATTATTGTAAATAATAAACCAAAACACGTTCAAAAATGAAATAGGTCACTTTTTTCCCTCCAATTTTGGTATATTAGTTTCATTAATGAACCTTTGGAATCGAGCATGAAAAAAAAATTGTTAACCCCCCCCTCAAAATTTAATAGTTTCTGTTTCAAGGTAGGTATGTAGAATCCGAAAATGCAGTTAAAAAAATGTCTGTCCGTCCGCCGTACTGAGCACTTTTCTTAGCTACCATGAACCAAAATTTACGAAATTCGGTTTATAGGTCCCATTTGGGGTCTAGTTGGTCCAAGAAGCTCGACGTTAATGTCAGTCATCCCTAAGGGGTGAAAAATAGAGGTTGAAGTCTCCAGGACGCCGTTTTCTCGAATTTGATCAGGGGTTTAAATAGTTCTCGAACTTGGGAGTTTTTTAAGACCACCAGCAGCGTCCAGCGTCCAGCGTCCAGCCGTTCGTTCACAGTAAGGCCCAGAAATTTGCACCAAAATTGGATGGTTTCCATTTCAAGGTACGTACAATCCGAAAATGCAATTAAAAAATGTCTGTCAGTCCGCTGTAAAACGTACTTTTCTTAGTTACTGTGAACTAAAATTAATGAAATTTGGTTTATAGGTACTGTTCGGGGTCTAGTTGGTCCTCGAAGCTCGGCGTTACTGTCAAGCCGGCGCCACACGATGCGTCGAATGTTGGGCCAAACGTTCGACCGTACTCGACGAGTGACTCGAGCAAAAGCCCCAGCCACACGTTGTTGTCGGTGGTGGCAAATGTTTGATCCAGTGCGATCCAGGTCGAGGCGCTTGAAGGTCGAGCAGTAGGGAGTTTTTTCATAATTTTAAATAAAGTTGTGTGTAAAGTTTTTTATCATGGAAACGGATGATGAAGATTTTGCAGCGATTGCTGCAGCACAGTTGTTACTTATTTCGTTCGCTATTTATCTATAATCCCATTATTCTCGGCATAACTAGAACTCAAACTGAGTTGAACTGAAAAAAAATGACAAAACGCTGCAAACCCCTGCACAACGGTTTATTATTTTGTTCCCCCCCCCCCCCCCCCCTTCTGCCCTTCTGTTACAGATCACAGCTCTATGTATAGATAACCCGTCTATATAATATGATATGTACTATTCTACACATAATATGTAGATCGCAGACCCTCCGTAGGTTAGTACCTAACCCCGTACTCGTTACTAGGTACCTACCTAAATCACGAGTTAAATGTTGCTAAAATAATTCTGCCGATGACAAACAGTACCTACCTAACAAAAAGAAACACACATAATGAAGTTCTGAAAAGAAATTGTTGATTAGGAGTGAAAAAAACCAAAAGTTGCGAAAGTACCTACCAACAAACTCCAGCCCCTTCTACGTAGATGGTATAATGAACCGTTGTGTAATAATTTACCGTTGAGTAATGATTTACCGTAGTAATACCTAATTTACCCATCAATAATACTTCAACGTTTGTTCAAGTTTCACTACCTACCAACAAACTCCAAAAGAGCCATCATTTTTCAAATGAAATAATATCACAGAACAACCAACTCGACTTCATACTCTGACAATATAATCAGGTGATCCCTAGCAATGATTTCATCTCCGCCAAATTTCCTATTGTGGGCGCGTCTCTGGTTACGAGATTTGGTTTGAATTGTATACAATTTCATTCACACTGGAGTCGAAAATGCCTGTCGGTGCAAACTTCGGGGCCTTACTGTGAACGAACGGCTGGATGTACGATGCTCCGGATGGTCTTAAAAAACTCGCAAGTTCAAGAACTATTTAAAACCGTAAAAATATTCACGTAAAAAAATGGTATAGGCGTTTTGAAAATTTCAACCCCTATTTTGAACCCCTTAGAGATGACTCACAGTAACGTCGAGCTTCGAGGACCAACTAGACAGCGAACGGAACCTATAACCCGAATTTCATCAATTTTCTTTCATGGTAACTAAGAAAAGTGGCCCGTACGGCGTACGGTGTACGGCGTACGGCGTACGGCGTACGGCGGACAGACAGAAATATTTTTATTGCAGTTTTGGATTCTACATACCTTGAAACGTAAACCATCAAATTTTGAGGGGGGGTAAGAATTTTTTTTTTCATGCTCGATTCCAATGGTTCATTATTGAAAATAATAAACCAAAATTGGTAGGTTGGATATTTTTGGTTTATTATTTTCAATAATGAACCATTGGAATCGAGCATGAAATAAAAAATTCTTACCCCCCCTCAAAATTTGATGGTTTACGTTTCAAGATATGTAGAATCCAAAACTGCAATAAAAATATTTCTGTCTGTCCGCCGTACGCCGTACGCCGTACACCGTACGCCGTACGCCGTACGCCGTACGCCGTACGCCGTACGGGCCACTTTTCTTAGTTACCATGAAAAAAAATTGATGAAATTCGGGTTATAGGTTCCGTTCGGCGTCTAGTTGGTCCTCGAAGCTCGACGTTACTGTGAGTCATCTCTAAGGGGTTCAAAATAGGGGTTGAAATTTTCAAAACGCCTATACCATTTTTTTACGTAAATATTTTTACGGTTTTAAATAGTTCTTGAACTTGCGAGTTTTTTAAGACCATCCGGAGCATCGTACGTCCAGCCGTTCGTTCACAGTAAGGCCCCGAAGTTTGCACCTACAGGCATTTTCGACTCCAGTGTGAATGAAATTGTATACAATTCAAACCAAATCTCGTAACCAGAGACGCGCCCACAATAGGAATTTGTGAATACGGCCAATCATTGCTAGGGCCACCTGATTATATTGGCGGAGTATGAAGTCGAGTTGGTTGTTCTGTGATATTATTTAATTTGAAAAATGATGGCTCTATTGGAGTTTGTTGGTAGGTAGTGAAACTTGAACAAACGTTGAAGTATTATTGATGGGTAAATTATTACTACGGTAAATCATTACTCAACGGTAAATTATTCCACAACGGTAAATTATACCATCTACGTAGAAGGGGCTGGAGTTTGTTGGTAGGTACTTTTGCAACTTTTTTCACTCCTCATCAACAATTTCTTTTCAGAACTTCATTATGTGTGTTTCTTTTTGTTAGGTACTGTTTGTCATCGGCAGAATTATTTTAGCAACATTTAACTCGTGATTTAGGTAGGTACCTAGTAACGAGTACGGGGTTAGGTACCAACCTAAGGAGGGTCTGCGATCTACATAATATGTATAGAATAGTACATATCATATTATATAGACGGGTTATCCATACATAGAGCTGTGATCTGTAACAGAAGGGTATTCTATACAAAATAATAAACCGTTGTGCAGGGATTTGCAGCGTTTTTTTATTACCTACCTACTGATTTTTAGGCTTGCTTGTTTTGCATGATGGAAAAACGAATGAAGTGGAGACCCACGACACAGTTGCAGGCATGACAATGACTCTAAATACAAATAAATATAGGTAATGAAATTCAATAAAATTCAACAATTTCAATCATAAATTACATGTGTCGATGAAAACTTGGTGGCCAAAGAAATCACTGCGCTACCAAGTACAAATTGAACGCAGAGTCGTGTGGCCGACGCTCGTGTTCGAAGAAACGAGCCTCCAACGTTCCCGCCAACATTGGACCCTTCTTTTTAGGAAAACTAACTATATTATAATATACAAAATAAATTCAAAATAGAATCGATGTTTTGAAAGATAAACTATCACAACAACACTATTGACACATAAATCCAGTATTGGTATTTGACTCGAAAATATTGTAAAAACTATATTTCGCCTACCTTCCAAAAAACTTTTCAGTGTAAACAACGCTATGAATGATTAACAAACTGGAGTGCGGGTGGAAAACGGGAGTGCGCACACGTGATCCCGAACGTCTCGTGGACATAAGATTTAAAAACCTGCGAATTATTACTCAGCGGTTTATTATTCGCCTGTGTAGATGCCCCTTCTGCGTAGACAGTGGCGTAGCCAGGATTGTCGAATGGGGGGGGGGGGGGGGGTTATCGGAAATGGGGAAAAGTTCCTGTCATGAAGCATGGCTATAAGAGCGAATCTTCAAAGAAGTATTCCTGCTATTGTGCAGAAAAAGGACATCGAGTAACCATACCACTTTTCTTAAAATTATATAATTTTTCGTCATCTTAGCCATTTTTACCCATGTTTGACCCTAATAAAGTCAAATTTGACCCACTTGTTTTTGAGAAAAATAGTTTTATCATCGAGATAGTCCCTCCGTTTTGATTAATCATCCCACACAACGTCAGGTGAATTAATTTGATTTTTAGCCATTAATACCAATTTTTACCTCCAAAAACCAAAATCTGACCCCTGTTCTTTGTGAAAAATAACTGAAATGGTATTTTTCTGTCTTTACTCACCCTTCCATACACTTCCAGTCATTTCATATAGCAATTATAGTCGGTTTTACCTAGTTTTGACACCTAAAAACTCCAATTTGACCCCCTTGAAATTTTTTAAAATTGCTCATTTTCGAACTCATCCTTTTGTTTGGCAATAAAAACGTTTTGGAGAAATTTGGAACTTTAATCATGTACCCAAGGACAGATATCATCTGGAGTGGCACATAAATATACATAACATAAAAAAAAGGTCAAAATTGGCAATGGAATTGGCAAAAAATCCAATCCAATCCAAAAAAAACCAATCCAAATCCAAATCCAATTGGATTGGGGGTGGATTGGTTTTGGAATTGGAAAATTGGCATTGGAATTTTGGTGGTTAAAATTTAGGGATGCACTGGTGATGCTGGTGATGCTGGTGATGCCTATAAAAATATTTCAAACATTCATGTTCTGAAAATGTTACGCATTGCAATAGCTTCATTTTCTTTGAAAATTCGCTAATAAGGTTTTACATTACAAACAAAGCTGAATTTAAATTAAATTTAGCAAAGCACTAAATGTTACAGGTAAGATAAACTGATGAAATAAAACATTTATTTGGCAACAAAGTTCGTGAATTTTCAAGGTAAATGAAGCTATTGCAATGGGTCCAAAATTTTCAGAACATAAGTTTTTGAAATTATTTTATAGGCAAATCCGTTTCAGAGAATCCTGATTTCATCCCTAGATATAACAAAAATGTATACGTCTGTTGCATATATTTATTTATGTGTCACTCCTGACGATATCTGACCATGGGTACATGATAAAAATTCAAAGTTTAGCCAAAATGTTCTTATTGCCAAACAAAAGTTTGAGCAATTCAAAAATTCGAAGGGCGTCAAATTTGAGTTTTTAGGGGTCAAAAATTGGTAAAAACGGCTGAAATTGATATACAAAATCACAACGGTAAATTATTATATAACGGTAAATTATTTCACAACGGCAAATTATTACACAACGGTAAATTATTTCACAACGGCAAATTATTACACAACGGTTCATCTACCAAGAAGGGGCTGGATTTTGTTGATCGGTACTTTAGCAACTTGAACAACCGTTGAAGTATTATTGATGGGCAAGTTTTACACAACGGTTTATTATACTTGACCACGAAGGTAGGTATTGACCACAGAAAACAGTGATCTATTTCACTCCACATCAACAATTTTCCTTCAGAACTTCATTATTTGCGTATCTTTTTGCCGTTTTAGTTACTGTTTGTCATCGACAGAATTATTTTAGCAACATTTAACTCGTGATTTAGATAGGTACCTACTAACGAGTACGGGGTTAGGTACTAACCTACGGAGGGTCTGCGATCTACATAATATGTATAGAATAGTACATAATCCGTCATAATCCGTCATATAGACGGATTATCTATAAAGAGTGCTGTGATCTGTAACCGAAGGGTGTTCTGTTCAAAATAATAAACCGTTGTGCAGGGATTTGCAGCGTTTTTCAAATGAAATAATATCGCACAACAACCAACTCGACTTCATACAGCCATCGGTGATTATAATCAGGTGCTCCCTAGTGATGATATCTGGGCCGGATTTATACCGTTTGATTCACGATCGTGTTGACGATGCTTTTTGGTGCACACGAACGGCTGGTCGTACAGTGCTCCGGGTGGTCTCAAACAATTCTTTAGTTCAAGATCAATTTAAAAACGTTAAAAAAAAACCATACCCTTCTATCGAAAGTTTTGAGCTACCTAAGGCGTTCTGAAAATGTCAACCCCTATTTTGAACCCCTTAAGCCGGCGCCACACGATGCTACCAACACCTTCCAATGTTGGATGCTTGGTGACTGGTAGCATCGTGTGGCCGACCTTCGAACGTCCAGCGTCCAACGGCCAGCGTCCAACGTTGGCGTTGGAGGGCGATCGCTCTGAGAGCGGTCTTTGCACCCAAGTCAAAGGAAAAAGAAGGGTCCAATGTTGGCGGGAACGTTGGAGGCTCGTTTCTTCGAACACGGAGGGTGGGCCACACGACTCGGCGTTCAGTTTGTAGTTTGTAGCGCAGTGATTTCATTGATCCAATTTTATTCAATAGGCACTCAAAATCTTCTGCTGACATACGGCAAAAGTTTTCAAATTTGCCAGACGGTTCCCTCAGTAGATTAATCAGCATATCTGAGCCGCTGCACCTGATAATATTAATCAATAACGTCATTGTAAATAAGTAATTAATAAATTCTAACTCCTAAGAAATTCGTAAATAAGAAATTCCTAACTAAGAAATTCCGTTGCTTCGCCAAAAAATCAAGAATCGGATAGGTAAGGATGAATTCGAAGATCAGCTTTTTTGGTTCACAAGCAAGTTTTCACATTTTGGTTTTTATTGTTAGAAATTGCTAAAAATCTTTAAAAAATAACAGGGTCTTCCAAAATTCGCTCATTTGGTAATGTTGCATGATTGAAAATTTGTCCGCGCTTTGATTGGAAATTGAGAAAACCGACCGATTGTTGCCTACTGACTTAACTTCTCTATGAA
Source organism: Leptopterna dolabrata (assembly GCA_954871275.1). Lineage (NCBI taxonomy): Eukaryota > Metazoa > Arthropoda > Insecta > Hemiptera > Miridae > Leptopterna > Leptopterna dolabrata. The sequence goes on from CATPAC010000199.1 coordinate 36,442, forward strand.
AAATAATATAGGTACCAAAAACACGAAAACTTTTCACCACTTACCGTTCTCTGGATTTATTATGGGATAACATCCACCACCTTCTTCTTGGTTTCCTTCGCTTCAACAACAATTCGGTACACGAAATAAGTAACAACTGTGCTGCAGCAATCGCTGCAAAATCTTCATCATCCGTTTCCATTATAAAAAACTTTACACACACAACTTTATTAAAAATTATGAAAAAATTCCCTACGGCTGACCTGGATCGCAATGGATCAAACATTTGCCACCACCGACAACACCGTGTGACTGGGGCTTTTGCTCGAGTCACTCGTCGAGTACGGTCGAACGTTTGGTCCAACATTCGACGCATCGTGTAGCGCCGGCTTTAGAGATGACTGAAGCCGGCGCCACACGATGCTACCAACACCTTCCAATGTTGGACGATGGTGACTGGTAGCATCGTGTGGCCGACCTTCGAACGTCCAGCGTCCAACGGCCAGCGTCTAACGTTGGCGTTGGAGGGCGATCGCTCTGAGAGCGGTCTTTGCACCCAAGTCAAAGGAAAAATGCATTGTTTCTCAAGACTGGAACTGATAATTTTTTTAGTTTCCTCGCATTTGGCTTAATTTGGCAAAAGGATTCATTTGCTTTGGAAAACGATTAATTTGATTTGGAAAAGGGTTCATGCAAGATCTGTAGAGCATGAGTTAGATTTTAGAAGGATTTTTTTTGTAAATTACCGCGATATTTGAAGGGAGCTTAAAAAAACGAGATGTATCAGAAGAACTAGTCTTTATTTCCACGAGAATTACTTACACTTGTAGACCGGTTTCGGATGTTAAACAATACAATCAATACAACTGTAGTGATTGGGAGTCGGATAGACGAGTCGATCGATTACGAGAGAATGGTTGGTTTATTGGTGGCACCCTGGCTCTTTTATAGTCCCCTTGACAAGGTCAGAGGGGGGTCGGGGGGTCCCCACTCTGAGTAACAGCATGTTCAGACACAATTTGAGTTGTGGAGGAGCAGCCGATCACAACACTGCTCCCCCCAGAATTTAAGTAATTTTCAATTTTAATTAAATTTTGTTGATGTCGCTGTGGCTGTGGCCGGGCGTGGGAGGTGCGTGTGTTGGGTCCGTGTGGGCTGTCCGGGTGGCTGCTGTGGTCATTGTCGTGGGGTGGCGGTGGTTCGAGGCCGATTAGTGGCGTGGGTGCCGGTGCGGGCGCGAGGTATCCCGCCGGTGTCGTATGTGGCTCGTGCGGTAGCTCGGGCGCTGTTGTCGGGGGCGTTGCGGCGTCTTGATGGATCGTGAGTGGCGTACGGTAGATCGTTCGTGGTAGCGTTTTGTGCTGTTGAAATCTGCGTGTCGGCAGTCCACTTGAGCGTGCGGTCGTGATTCGATTGTGCTTGCGGCGAGTTGAAGAGGTAGAATCGTAGCGGCTCGTGGAGTGGTTCGATGCTGCAAATTAGTGAGGCCACGGAACGTGCGTTGGTTGAGATCAATTTGCGCGGTGAGTCGGTAGTCCACGTGAGCGTGCGGTCGTGATTCGATTGTGCTTGCGGCGAGTTGAAGACGTAGAATCGTAGCGGCTCGTGGTGTGGCTCTATGCTGCAGTGATCTGGACCATGCAGGTTCGGAAGGTTTAATGACCCCCGCCGCTAGTAATTCGCCGAAATCCGGGGGTTTTCGGCGAAGTTTCGCATGGCACGGGGGTCCCTTCGTGACGATCTCGTGGTCGTGGTTCGGTGCGTCGCGTGTATTGTTGGAAGGTTCGTAGCCGTCGAAAAGGGCTGGAAACCGGGGCTCATTCGCTGTCGTTCTCGTCGGTGATCGCCGGTGTCGTCTACTGTGAATCACTGTTGTTTCTTCGGCGACGGTAGCCGCTTGAAGAGTTGGTGCGAATGGGAGAAGGCGATCAGCGTGTTTGGCGAGCCGGGTGATGTCTTGTTCTTCGTGGGCCGCAATGTGAAGTCGAAAATTCTCGTGGGGGGCTCGAAGAAAGACGTGTCGGACGAGTGGTGCGGGTGTGTCGGCCGGAAGTGCTCGGGTGAGTCGGCGAGCGAGGATCGACGGTAGTTCGTCGTCGGATGTCGGCTGTAGGAGGGCGGTGAGCCGTGAACCATCTGAAGGTGCGTGTGTCGCGAGAAGGCGTGTTTTGAGCGTCTGGTAGCTACTGGTGTTCGAGGGGCTGATGTCGGCGCAGAGGTCCGCTTGTCGAGGTTCGAGAGCGAGGAAGGCTCGGGTGAATTTCGCATGTGGCGTCGTGAGGCCTTCGTGTGCGAGGATGATCTCGAGTTGGGCGAACCAGACGTGCGGAAATGCGGGGTCAAACGGCTGGAGCTTGAGAAGTGAAGGAGCGCTCGCTTCGGGTGTCTTGCGGTTTCTGCTCGGTCATCTTCGTTTTCTTCGTAGGTGCCAGTCCGTTGAGGTGTCAGCAGGAAGTGTGCTCGGCGCCGGCGTCCGTTTCCTTATATAAGGATCGGAGATGGTGGGGCGAAGGAGCAGGAGGCGCTGCGATAGCCGTCGAGGCGGGCGTCGGAATGGGGCGCCGCTGTGGCGTCGGTGGGGGCCGCGCGTGGTGGGGCTCGTTGAAGCGGAGGCGGGGCTGCGACGCTATCAAACGGCGGGCGCTGGCGGTGTAGCTCACACGTCGGATGTCACCAGTGTAGTGATTGGGAGTCGGATAGACGAGTCGATCGATTACGAGAGAATGGTTGGTTTATTGGTGGCACCCTGGCTCTTTTATAGTCCCCTTGACAAGGTCAGAGGGGGGTCGGGGGGTCCCCACTCTGAGTAACAGCATGTTCAGACACAATTTGAGTTGTGGAGGAGCAGCCGATCACAACAACAACATACTGACATAGAATGATGTATGTTGTATTGATAATGGTTTAACATCCGAAACCGCATCTACCCTTCGTTATGAGCTTAAAAAATGTTCAAATCTTCAGGATCTTCAAATCATCGCGAGTCCAATTTTCGACACGCACCCTTAGATCGGACTATAATTGTTGGCAGTGAACTAAGAGACAATAGGTAGATAGCTTTGTTGGGAAGGGGCGAAAAGTTGAAGTGCGGCGGTAAAAGATGAGGGGTGTGGGCAAGCAAAAAGCGGAGTTAGCTGTAAACGGGTATGCCTAGATGGTGGGTATTGGAGAAGGAAAACGGGAGTGCTCACACGTCGAACGTCTCATTCTTATGTTAGGGATGAAAATCGATTATCGATTATATCGAAAAATCGATGTTTTCTCTCGATTAATCGATTTTTTTGCATCGATGTTTCTTTTTCGATTTTAATCGATTAATCGATTTTATCATTCGATTTTATAGCCCCCCCCCTCAAAACTCTTTTTTTTCCCAACGTTCCAACTCCAACTGCAGATAAAATTTGCATGGAAGAAGGGGAGCACAGTTCTCTTCATCCATGAAATTTGTGAAGGAAAATAAAATTAGGGAGGATATGAGTATCCACCATGGCTAGCCCAGACAGCTAAATTGTAAGAAGGTGAAAAAGAATGAGGCCGTTATGAACCGTGTTTTCTTGAAATAGAACGTTTCAACATAATTATGTAACATTTTTGTTTAGCAATCCCTGATACCTGATAGATAACTGTTTTACCACTACATAATATTTTGCCTCACCATTGACTTAGTAGGAACTTTTAAAAAATTAATATTAATTTATGGAATGCTAAATTGATATTGTAAACTAATAGATACTACCATCTTGATAGAAATTAAATTATTAACAATAAATATAGGCGGTAGCTTTTTAAAGAATGATAAGCTCGGTAGGCACCAAATAAATTAAATTGATCAGTTTTGATACAGGTGGATCTATATCCACCTGTATCATTTTATGGAAGCAGGCTGCTATTTGAAAAAAAAAAGAAAAAAAGTGGATCAATAATACTTGACGATTATAATTATTTTTAATCAGAAATATAAAATGATTCAAATTTGAAAAATGCTTTGAAAATCGATTAATCGGTACAATCGATATTGAGCCGTCGATGTTACAATCGATGGTAAAATCGATGTTGAGCCGTCGATGTTTCATCCCTATCTTATGTCCATTTCAAATTTCTTTAATCTTTATAAACGCAAAAAATCAGCTGGTAATGTTGAAGGGAACTGCAAGTGGAAATTCGCCATCTCCAACAGCTGATATATTTAATGGAGTTGACAATTTCTTGAAGTTGTCTCGCTTTGCACAACAGGTCAACGGAATTGAAACCAATTTGTATGCATCCAAAATGCCGGTGTTCTCGAAAAATCACTATCACTGAGGCGGATGGGACGGTTGGGTTGTCTCGCGCTATTTTTCTTCGTCTCGTGGGAACTTCCTTCCTTCGCGTCCTGTCCACTTGGCGGAAACGCCCAATTACTGTCCTGGTGACCTCCCGTGGAAACTCATCCTCTACGAGGAGCCCGTGTATTTTCCATCTCCCGTCATCGCTACCTGGTGGCCAGGCGGCCTATTGTCTAAGCCAAAGAGGTGTCGTCTCTTTTCAGTCCGACTCTCCCTTTTGGCAGAAGAGATTTTTACAGTATCCATGACAGGATTATTCAGTAACTTCTAAAAGAGAGAGTTGGCCGCCATCTTGGAATTTTTTATCTCTTTCAGAGAGACACCTAATTAGGTGTCTTCTCGAAAGAGAGAATCCCTTTCTCATTTCTCGTTTGTTTTATATTGAGTTTGTATCATCCTTCGTTCATCGGCTACCATATTGGTCATTTTGATGTATGTTTTTTTCATCTCTTAAAGTCAAGTCGATTGTTTATTAAAAATATGAACTTATTATCGATTCATGAGCAAAAAAATCTAAGTAGGTACGGGTTGAGAGCTATTCAGTAAAATAGACGAACCTGGGAGACACCGGAAGAGACTGTCTCCCGAGGGAGACTATCTCTCCCAGGAGATTTTCAAAATAGATTATATGTATATTTTCACTATCTCTTTTAGTGAATAGGTAAGTAAGCAAGTAAGGTAGGTCAGTAAGCAAAAGAGACATCTCTTTTCGGTCCGACTCTCTCTTTTAGCAAAATAGATTTTTATTGTATCCATGACAGGGTTATTCAGTAACTTCTAAAAGAGAGAGTTGGCCGCCATCTTGGCATTTTTTATCTCTTTCATAGAGACACCTAATTAAGTCCGTTTCTCATTTCTCGTTTGTTTCATATTGAGTCTGTATCATCCTTCGTTCATCGGCTACCATATTGGTCATTTTGATGTATGTTTTTTTCATCTCTTAAAGTCAAGTCGATTGTTTATCAAAAATATGAACTTATTATCGATTCATGAGTAAAAACATCTAAGTAGGTACGGGTTGAGAGCTATTCAGTAAAATAGACGAACCAGGGAGACACCGGAAGAGACTGTCTCCTGTGGGGGACTATCTCTCCCAGGAGATGACTGACAGTAACGCCGAGCTTCGAGGACCAACTAGACCCCGAACGGAACCTACCAACCAAATTTCATTCATTTTAGTAACTAAGAAAAGTGCGAAGTACGGCATACGGCGGACGGACGAAAATTATTGGTTATTTTCAATTTGATCGTTTTTATGGTTGAAGCTCTAAGTTTGTGGAACTCCATTATTATGTGAGTAGGTTGAAGAAAAAGACTTCAGTTCCACAAATGTTTTCAGTTTTTCACTATATATATTTCAGGCACTTTATACCCATCCAGGTGGTTCTGAAACAAAACCAGTCAACCAATACATCGTTTAGACTTATTTATACATAGAACCTACATTTTATTTTACCTATATAAATTATTATTAGGTTATTTTCAATAACAAACCTTTGGAATCGAGCATGAAAAAATATAAATAAATGAATAACCCCCCCACACACACTCAAAATTTGATGGGTTCCGTTTCGAGGTAGGTACGCAGAATCCAAAACTGGACTAAAAAAAGTCTGTCCGTCCGCCGTACTTCGCACTTTTCTTAGTTACCACGAATCGAAATTAATGAAATTTGGATTTTAGGTCCCGTTCGGGGTCTAGTTGGTCTTTCGAAGCTCGGCGTTACTGTCAAGTCATCTCTAAGGGGTGAAAAATAGCGAGGTTGAAATTTTCAGAACGCCGTAGCTCGAAAACTTTCAATAGAAGGGTATGGTTTTTTTTTACGTTTTTAAATTGATATTGAACTAAAGAATTTTTCGAGACCACCCGGAGCAGTGTACGACCAGCCGTTCGTGTGCATCGAAAAGCTTCGTCAACATGATCGTGAATGAAACGGTATGAATCTGGCCCAGATATCATCACTAGGGAGCACCTGATTATAATCGCGGATCACGGATCACGGTTGCTCTGTGATATTATTTCATTTGAAAAATGATGGCTGTTTTGGATTTTGTTGATAGGTACTTTTGCAACTTGAGCAAACGTTACACTTCATGAGAACAACAAATAATAATTATTAACTGAATTACTGAATCCCGCGTATTTTCACGAAACTGTAATTCCCGGGCCGGCTCCAGTACTCGATTTAGGGCTTTCCTGGGGGGAGCTCGAGGGTACTGACCACAGAAAACAGTGATCTAAGCAGAAGGGGCATCCATACAGGTAAATAATAAACCGTTGTGTAATCATTTGCAGCGGTTCTTATTCCATTTTCGGATTCTACGCACCTTGAAACGGAAACCACCAAATTTGGTTGGCAGGAGGAAGGGGCTTATAATTTTTTTTTTGTTCATTTATTTCTTTTTCCTCATTTTTTATTCCAAAGGTCCATTAGGCATTGAAAATAAACCAAAAAGAAAATATACATTATCTCATAACGCAACTTACTATATTGTGTAGGTTTTTTATATTGTTTTCAATTTTTTTATTCAACAAATACTTTGTACAACAAATATAATGATTTTTAGGGGGTCTATATACATAATACAAGTTCTAAACTCATGTTGGTTATTCAGCCTAAGGTCAATGACCCGTCCAGGCTCGTCTCTTCCACCGCTATTTATTACTGTGTACGTATGTATAAGCAGTTTGATTGACAAAGCACACCGTAAGTGTTTGGAGAATGAGGTTTACAGGTTATTCCTAAGTAGTTAGTAAATAAGCTTAATTTATATTTGTAGTGATCGGCTGCTCCCTATTAACATGTAATAGCGTCACTTGAGGTATAAGCCGCGTCTTGGCGGCTTCCCGGAGCGGGGTTCCCCTACCCCCCTCCGGGTCTGTAATAAGGGGTATAAAAAGGCGATGTATTTAACCAATAAACATGCATTCCAAGTCACAAACCGACTCAAGCAGTCTCGTGTACTCATTCCTAAATATAGCTCCCGCTGGATCATCACACTGGTCACCCCGACGACGAACACGCAACCTTCACTGGCTACCGGCTTCTGCGAACAGCGTCTCGCCCTTCTCGCCTCTAGCGACTGCTCAACGCGCACCTTCGCTGGCTTCCTGCCTTCTGCGAACAACATCCCGCCTTCTCGCCTCTAGCGACGGCTCGATACGCACCTTCGCCGGCTTCCTGCCCTCTGCGAATAGCGCCCCGCATTCTCGCTTCCAGCGACGGCTTAAAACGCACATTCGCTTTGACCTTCAGCGGACTTACAAAGGTCCTTTTCAGGGCCACTGTCTGTTTCAGTCTTTCAGTTTCAGCCACCTCGGACTTTCGCGACCGCAACGCCGGCAGAGCAACGTACCCTTGCCCCGGCCATCTTCGGACTAACACCGATTCTTTAAGAACCATCGTCCTCTTGCGATCGACAGCGAACCCCCCACCACTCGTCACGACCAATCAGCGTCCTCTCTCAAGCGACCAACCAGCTATCGTCTCTTCAGCGAACCAATTAGAGACCATCTCGCCCCTCCCGCTGCCTATATAACGAGAGCGACCACCAACGGAGTAGAGGTGTGTAAACCCAGTTCACCTGAGTGAGTTGACTCCCAGCAGGTCACTCAGTTCGAAGACAAGTTCAGTGGGAGAAGGTCACCAGTTCACTATGAAGTGAACGCGCAGGACCTGCGACCTGCTAGGAATTTCTCAGTACGGGCCAACTCTAGCCTCATTTATCAACATTTTTCTGCTGAATTCATAGAATTATCCAAAGAGAAGCTTTAGTAAAAAAATTTATTCATATAAATATTTGTTAAAGCTTACCTAGTAAGGTTAAGTAGGAGAATCAATAAAAGTACTACGACCATTTTCTCAAAAAGAAGAAAATATGTATATTTTTCAATAACGAAATTAGGAAAATAACAAAAATCACATATTTTTGGGGACTACAAATGAAATACACATCACAGGATAGTTGCTTTATGAAAATGACTTTACAAAAAATGAAATTGAATTCATAAAACACAAAACAAACAAAAATGTCCCGAGTTATTGCACTGGATAGGAAAGAATGTAGACTGTGGGATTGACGATTGAGATAAGAGTGAGATAAGGGCGAACTGAACTGTCAAAAGGAACCGCGAACAGGTGACCTGCTACCTGCTCCGGTTGGTGGGATGGAAGGGCCCGAGACTCGGGGGAAACCTTAGTGACCGGCGAACGGGTGAACTGCGAAATTCCCTCGGCAGGTCATTTGGGACCAGTTCACTTGAAAGAGAAGGACTTTGAGACAAGGTCACTCATGACCAACACATCTCTACAACGGAGCATTCATTCCTCAGATCTACATCCAAGAGAACTACTAAGAAGAAAATGGAGACCAGAGCTACGAAGACACTCAAAACGTCACCAGCACCTCTCAAACTGCGGCCTTTTGACCCGGCTTTCCCGCACGTCTGGTTCGCACAGCTCGAATTAATTTTCGCCCAGGAGGGCTTGAAAAATTCTGAAGCCCGCTTCACCCGTGCCTTCCTCGCGCTCGAGCCTCGCCAAGCGGACATCTGTACCGACATCGTCGCTTCACACTCCGCAAGCTACCAGACGTTGAAAGACCGGCTTATCGCAGCTCATGCACCCTCAGATGGCTCCCAGCTCACAACTCTGCTTCAGCCTTCGGTGACAGATGAGCTACCTTCGGCCCTCGCCAGACGCCTTCAACGTGCTCTTCCCTCGGAAACTCCGACCTCGCTTCTCCGACAACTCTTCTTACGATCTCTACCTGAGAGCCTTCGCCTTCACATCGCAGCCAGCGTAGAACCCGATATCACGAAGCTTGCGGCGGCCGCCGACCGCCTTATACCCTTTGTAACACCTCCTCGTGTGGCTACCGTCGACGAGGAAGTTCAAGTGATCCAGCACCACCAACAAATGCGGCCTTCTACGCAGCGACAATCACCCCCTCAACGATCGAACAAGACGTTCTGTTTTACCATAGAAGATGGGGATCCCGAGCGAAGAAATGCGTCAAACCATGCACCTGGCGAAACCAACCGACGGGAAACGCCGACGCACGACCCCAAGAGCCGTAACGGCCGTGCGAAAACACCTAAACTCTCGGCTTTTCCTCCGATGTAAGAAGACTGCAGTAGAATTTCTCGTAGACACCGGCTCGGATGTTTCGATTGTACCTAACTCGCTACTTTGTAGAAGAACAAAGAAACCCGGCTTCCTACGAGCGGCTAATGGCTCGGAGATCAACACATACGGCAACCACTCCGCCTCGGTACACCTACCCGACCTACCGCCCTATGAATGGACATTTGTCGTAGCGGACGTCTCAACACCGATCCTCGGCTCCGACTTCCTGCGGTACCACGGCCTACTAGTTAACCTCCCAAACGCCCGCCTCATCAACACAGCGACTAGCACCTTCATCAAAGGCACAATCAACCTCGTACATCCGGGAAACTCTATCTGTTTAACCACAGATAATTCGCCACGCTTTCAAGCACTACTAGACGCATACGCTCCTTCAAAAACGCCCTGCGAAGCACCGATCGAACACCACATAGTAACGAAGGGCCCACCATGTCATGCTAAGCTCCGACGACTAGCTCCGGCGATCTACACGAAAGCGAAAGCCCGCTTCACAGAACTCCTAAACGCCGGCATCATAGAACCATCGGAAGCTCCTTGGTCAAGCCCTCTACACGTCGTACCGAAGCCAGACGGAGACATTCGCCCCGTCGGAGACTACCGTGCCCTCAACAGACTCACCGTCCCCGATCGATACACGGTACCCCACCTCCACGACTTCACAACCGTACTTTTCAGGACGACTATATACAGTACGTTCGATCTCGCCCGCGCCTTCTTCCATTGCAGAATCAGCAAAAAGGACGTTCCGAAAACGACAATTCTCACCCCGTTCGGCGCCTACCAGTACAAAAGAATGAACTTCGGCTTAAGAAACGCAGCACAGACTTGGCAGAGATACATGGACCACGTCCTCCGAGACCTACCCTTCGTTTTCTGCTATTTAGACGACCTTCTAGTAGCCTCCAAAGATATCGAAGAACATTTTACTCACGTAAAATTATTACTCGATACTCTATCAAAATACGGCCTCCAAGTCAACAAGGCGAAGTGTCAACTGGCCCGCACATCTGTCAAGTTCCTCGGCCACATCGTATCACCTAACGGAGTAACACCTCTACCCGAACGAACGGCCCTCATCGCTAAGTTTCCTCGCCCTACTACGGTACAAGACCTCCGCACGTTCCTAGGCTTGATAAATTTTTATCACCGCGCGATACCTCGTGCTGCCACCACACTCCGACCACTGATAGACATGATACCGCCCGACGCTCGGAAGAGAGATAAACGTCTACTTCAATGGTCTAGAAACGCCGAAACCGCGTTCGAAGAAGCGAAACACGTCCTCGAACGAGCAGTAACATTAGAGCATCCAGGCCCCACACAACCACTAGTCCTACACACGGACTCCTCGGACTTCGCCGTCGGCGCTGCGCTCCACTTCCTAGACGGTGACCATCTCGGACCACTAGGATTTTTCTCAAAATCCCTCAATCAAGCGCAGAGAAATTACAGCACGTTCGACCGAGAACTCCTCGCAATATATCTCGCCGTAGTACACTTCCGCCAGCAAATCGAGGGACGTACACTAACCGTCTACACCGATCACAAACCTCTCACCACGGCCCTTACTACACAATCGAACACCGCTCCTCCGACCAGACTCCGTCACCTACGATTCATATCAGAATTCACCACGGATATAAGATACGCCGAGGGATCTTCAAACGTCATCGCCGATTATTTGTCCCGTCTACCACCCACCGAAGATAACACTGGCCTGGACACACACGCGGTCGACAAATACCGACCTCCCTTCTCAACAAGAGAACTCTTCGAAGCCCAGTCCGCCGATGAACACACCCGCGAGATGAGCCTTCAAAGAAAAACAATCAACGGGTACGAGATCCTCTGCGAATTGTCAGATTCAGCACCACGACCCTATATACCTACATCTCTACGGCTCCCAGTTTTCCGGCACATACACGGACTATCGCATCCGGGAATAAAGGCTACGACCGCCCTGATCCGCGCCCGATACTATTGGCCAAATTTGACCTCCTCGGTTCGCCTCTTCACACGCGCCTGCCCTAGCTGCAACCGGGCGAAGATTACCCGGCACATTCGAGCACCCCTAGGTACCTTTCCGGAATCAACACCGCTCTCACATCTACATGTTGATATCTTCGGACCACTTCCACCTTCCAGATCATACAAATTCGTTCTCTCGATGATCGACCGAGCAACCGGATGGTTCGAATGCGTCCCATTATCAACAATAACAACGGAAAGCCTGATCAACGCCCTTCACGATAACTGGATCACACGATTCGGTTCCCCGGCACACTTGACTTCCGACCAAGGGACCCAATTCTCATCAAACACCTTCCGATTATTCTGCGAAAAAATGGGGATAGAACTACATCACACGAACACATATCACCCGCAAGCCAACGGCCTTGTGGAACGCCTACACCGTGTCTTAAAAGACGCTATCATCGCTACCTCCTCGTCAAGAACCTGGGCATCGGACCTCAACGGCCTCCTTTTCGGCCTACGCAACAGGCCAGGCCCCGACGGCTACTCGCCCTCACAACGACTTTTTTTGGCCACTCCACGACTTCCAGGGGACCTGTTCACACAACCACCACCCGCTACGGTACCGCTTCTAACACACGACTCGTACCGAAGATTCGCAGAGGCCTATTTGCCGAACACAATTCAGCGAGCAACACACGTATACGTAAGAGTCGATACACCGAAAGGTAAACTCGACCCCCCTTACGTAGGGCCTTTTCGAGTTCTCACAAACGACGGGAAGACTATTTGTTTCGAAAACAATGACTCCACGACACCAACAGTCTCCATTGATAGATGCAAGCCGGCCCCGCTTCCCTCAACTGTGATTGGTCAAGAAAGCTCACTCCCTATTGGCCAACCAAATTCATCCGCGGATTCCGCGGGTATAAAACGCGGACCGCGACCCGCGAAGGTCATTCACTCTCACAATGGCACCGAACACACCTTCGCCTCCGGGCCATCACGACTCGCCAACGAGAAGAAGAAAGACGAAGCCAGTACTCCCGGGGAGGTGTCCCCCAACCACTACGATACGAGAAGCGATGGAAATCACACGGTTCAACGCCGCCCCTATACCACCTCGGCCATCCATCAACCAGATGAATCAGAAGATGAAGCCACCACAGGGAATCACCCCACTTCATGTCAGCGGCCCGCCAGACGCCGCGGGAATACCCATAATGACCTACACGGCCACTCACAGGCAAACCATCACACTGACGCTCCCGCCTTTCGCCGGGAAGTGCTCCGACTGCTGCACACACGGCTGCCGCCGCCCACAGCTCCAGAGCATCGGGATACAGGTGTCCCCCGACACAATTACCACTGGGACCCAGGCAACAAACAAGAGGACGCAAGAGGAGCCGCCAACCGCTGCAGCTACGCCGCAAGTGCGGCCCATTTCACCTGCTCCAGCACCTCCTGCCTCGCCGCCCAGCAGAGTCACTCCCGCCAGCCGCCCCTTCCAGAGGTCTCCCAGACGAGGCCCCCGACATTATCAGCGGAACCACCTCCGAGCACGCTCCCAGTTCCGAGCACGCTCACGGATCCCGCACCGCAGCCGCCGCTAATGCAGAACGACACCGCAACAGCAAACCAAGACAACACGCAGCCTCTTCTACCTCCACCGACGCCTCAACACGATTCACCGTCGAAAACGAATTTATAATTGCAGTATTTAACTTCAATTCTGGGGGGAGCAGTGTAGTGATCGGCTGCTCCCTATTAACATGTAATAGCGTCACTTGAGGTATAAGCCGCGTCTTGGCGGCTTCCCGGAGCGGGGTTCCCCTACCCCCCTCCGGGTCTGTAATAAGGGGTATAAAAAACCAGTCATGCAGCATGACTTAATGAGCGAATTTTCAAAGAAATATTCGAATTAATGGCTATGGTTTTGAATAAAGGAAAACTTCGGTCTAAAATTTGGTTTTCTATGTATATTCTCTTCGTATTTATTTTAATTTGTACGTTTTGTCCATCCTGATTCTACCGTTTGTTTATTACGTAATTGTACTAAGTGCTTATTTATTTGATCGCTGTGGGTTCATATTAGGTAGGATAGGGTAGTTAGGACTTTTGACTTACCTACTCAAGAGAGTGCAGTAGGTAAAGGAGTTGTTATAGAAAATCATGAGTGCTTCAAGTGCAGGTTGTTTTTCATGCAGGCTCAATCTTGAAATAAACTATGAAGGAAGGATGTGGTTTCTGGAAGGATCACTTGGAAGAACATGTGGGTGCTAGGTTGAAATATTGTTCTATTCTAGTATTCAACATTGAGTGGACCTGAAACTGCTTGAGAATTATTGGAATCGAAAGAACGGGATCAGGCGATCGAGTGAATGAAAGAGAAAAGGAAGCTTGGATGCCGCCGCCATGCAGAAACACAAAGAAGGAATGCCTTTTTAAATTCCCGTCAGCTCAAGAAAACTAGTAGGTAGGCAACGGAAAATATTGTATTAAGTAGGTTCCTTATAATACATAAATTTAGTTAATTTATTGTTAAAAAAAATCACATGATCGGTAGGTAATTACCAATATTGTGATTTTTTCAAAAGAAGGTCAGTACCTATTGGTAGCTTTGGAACATAATTATTAGGTATATTCCTACTAGATGCCCCTGTTACTAATATTTTTTTATTACCTTGATTTCTAATTTATCCATGTGGTTATAATTTGTTATTAACTGCTACGAACTCTTTACACAATCATTTTGTACGTAGGTATTAATTTCATATAATTACCTACGTAATAATTATTATAAACTGTTATGAGTAGATTCCTTGTTCCTTCTGAATGGCCTTTCCTCTTGACTACGATTTCAGGCCTGGTATCTAAAACCAGTTCAAGATTTGCTCTACTAGGTAGGTAGATCCTTCCTTCTTCATTGATATTATTTTTATCATGTTAAGTACCTACCTACCTTTGAATATCAAATATTCGTATGATACTGATAATAAATTGATAAGATACCTACCTAACCTTCTTCCTCCTACTGTTAGTACCTAAATTGAATAATTTGAAATAGATTTTTTCTTTCGTCTTCCTTCTAGTAATACGTGGGCCGGTACTTGTCTATCTATGAAGGTATCATAACAATTATATGTCAAATGGGAAATTCAAGGAGTTGTACTAATCGTTTGCCTCCCCCTTTTTTGCTTCGAACTCTCGTCTTCAATTAATACTTCTCACATTTTTCAATCTGACCACTCTAAGGGGGTGGGGGGGGGGGGGGGGTAAGAGTTTAAAGATTATCCTAGTTTTGGGTAATTTTTGCGCACTTTAAATGCTCTAATTTAAGAACGGATTTAGATATCTAAAATCCGATTTCACCATCGTGTTCAGCGTGCAAAAACCTTTAAAATGAGGGGTCACTTGTTAGAAAATAACATTTTGGGGATTTTTGGGTAATTTTTGCGCACTTTAAATGCTCTAATTTGAGAACGGATCAAGATATCTAAAATCCGATTCCACCATCGTGTTCAGCGTGCAAAAACCTTTAAAATGAGGGGTCACTTGTTGGAAAATAACATTTTGGGGATTTTTGGGTAATTTTTGCGCACTTTAAATGCGCCAAAACCCTCCTTAGAGTAGGCCAATTTCGCCCATCTTCGAACTTAGCCTTTCGATTACCAAGATAGATTTTTTGTGCAAATTTGAGCTGTTTATCTCAATTCTATCGAGAGTTATCGTCTGAAGTGACACATATATAAATATATATATACATATAAAAAAGTGTTAAATTTCAGGAATCGTTTTAGAATGGTCTGAAACGGATTTCTATGAAGAAAATTTCCAAAAATTTATATTATTTAAATTTCGAAGCCATTGCAATAGCTTCATTTTCTTTGAAAATTCGCTAAAAGGCGATGTATTTAACCAATAAACATGCATTCCAAGTCACAAACCGACTCAAGCAGTCTCGTGTACTCATTCCTAAATATAGCTCCCGCTGGATCATCACAATATTCAATATTATTCAATTAAAAAAATGAAAATATATATAGCTACGAAGGCTGATTTGTATTTTGGTTTATTATTTTCAATAATGAACCATTGGATTCGAGCATGAAACTCAAAATCTGATGGTTTACGTTTCAAGGTGTGTCGAATCCAAAACTGCAATAAAAATATTTCTGTCTGTCCGCCGTATGCCGTACGGCCACCTTTCCTAGTTACCATGAAAAGAAATTGATGAAATTTGGATTATAGGTTCCGTTCGGGGTTTAGTTGGTCCTCGAAGCTCGACGTTACTGTCAGTTCATCTCTAAGGGGTGAAAAATAGGGTTGAAATTTTCAGAACGCCGTATCTTGAAAACTTTCGACTTTCGTTTTTTTTTTTTTTTGTCGTGAGCTAAACAATTTTTTGAGACCACCCGGAGCATCGTACGTCCAGCCGTTCGTGTGCACCAAAAAGCTTCGTCAACACGATCGTGAATCAAACGGTATAAATCCGGCCCGGATATCATCACTAGGGAGCACCTGATTATAATCAAGGATGGCTGTATGAAGTCGAGTTGGTTGTTCTGCGATATTATTTCATTTGATAAGTGATGGACTACTGGATTTTGTTGGTAGGTAGTTGTGAAATTTGAACAAACTTTGAAGTATTATTGATGGGTAAATTATTACACAACGGTAAATTATTACACAACGGCAAATTATTACACAACTTTAAATGATTACATAACGGTAAATTATTACAGAACGGTAAATTATTACACAACGGTTCATCTACCAAGAAGGGGCTGGATTTTGTTGAGCGGTACTTTTGCAACTCGACCAACCGTTGAAGTATTATTGATGGGCAAGTTATTACACAACGGTTCATTATACTTGACCACGAAGGTAGGTACTGACCACAGAAAACAGTGATCTACGCAGAAGGAGCATCTATTTCACTCCTCATCAACCATTTTCCTTCAGAACTTCATTATTTGCGTTTCGTTTCGCCATTTCAGTTACTGTTTATCATCAACAGAATTATTATAGCAACATTCAACTCGTGATTTAGGTAGGTCCTACCTAGTAACGAGTACCTACAGAGTTAGGTACTAACCTACGGAGGGTCTGCGATCTACATAATATGTATAGAATAGTACATATTATATAGACGGGTTATCTATACAGAGAGCTGTGATCTGTAAAAGAAGGATATTCTGTACAAAATAATAAACCGTTGTGCAGGGATTTGCAGCGTTTTTATCCTAATTTAAACTTGTTTGTAACCATACTTTCGTTATTTTCAAGCTCAAAATATTCTAGAACTAGTTTTTTAAATTTTTCTGTTGATGTTGAAGTCTTTGTTAGGAGCGGTAACTGTTCAAATAGGGCTGGAGCTAGCCATTATGTGCCTGGGGTATCTGGAGGGAATAGTTGGCAACTGTTCGCGTCGGTCTAATCACCGCTTGCTTAGTAAATAAATGCAGGTGTTTATGTACATGTAAAACAGTTCTGTGAATACAAGCCATTCAGGGAGTGAGAACACCGAAGTTTGTACAGGTAACTAGTTGAAGTGCGTTTATGGGAATTAGTTGCAATTCTCAAAACTGTATTCACTGCTATGTTTATTACTATTTAAGGTCGACGCATAAGTACCTCCCCAGACAATGATACCATAAGTTAAAACGCTATATACATGAGCATTATACACAATTTTAAGGTTTTCTTTCGTTAGCCAACTTCGTACACCAGAAAAAAAGTACATGGATTTCCTGATTGTATTGACCAATGGAGCTACATGATCCTTCCACTTGAGATGCTGATCTATAGAGTTCGGATTTTGCATATTCTGCAAGTCAGGTTTTTTCAATAGAAAGTGTCATACATATCCGAATTAAGGTATTTGGAGATGTTTTGGACATTTAAAATTGAATTTAAAACTGCATATTCGTGCATATTTTGCTGTTTTTTGCATATTTATATTAATCTGCATATTTTACAGAGTTTTGCATATAAATGGCATATTTCTAAGAAATATCTGCGTACCTACACTGAAATTTCCGATCTCCGGTCATGTGAAAGGTCTTATACGTGCCTTTGTATGACTGCCCTTTCGATCTCTCCGGGATATCTCACTCCTGGAGAAATTGCCAAGTTACAATTCCTTCCTGTTTGTCAGCTGCGACGTTGAAAGATCCTTTTCCGCGCTGAAAATGACTCTGTCAGACCGAAGGAGAAATTTCTCAGTCGAAAACCTCAAAAAAGTGTTGATAGTCCAGGGAAATTAATCTGTACCTACACCTACACATTGAAATTTTAATCATTGTAAATTTTATTTAATATTGTACAGTTTTATTTGTCATTTTATAAAATATAGATGAATGATTAAGAGTTTGGGGTTACATTGCTCATTCCCGTATTAGACTTCTCAATAAAAACTTGAAAACCGAAAAAATTGGACCAAAATTTCAACTTGCATATTATTTTGAATTTTTTGCATGTTTTTGCATATTTTGCTAACTTTTGTTGCATATTTCAGCTATTTTTTTTAACATATCGATCAGAAATCTACTGATCTAAGTTCACTCCTAGGTATTTTATTGTATTCATCCTTTCTATTTCCACGCAGCTGCACAAATTTATTTCTTACTGCGCCACAGTTTTCCTCGTGCACATTGAAATTATAGAACAATTCTTGCTTTATATCAGAAGAAGCATTACATTTACAATTTTCGTGAAAGCGAAACAACAAGCCCCAAGTAGCAACACAGACCATTGCCTAGTGCTACCTACTGGAAATGATGCCGCAAATTTAGAAGATGTTGTTATTTTCTATTGTTTTGTATTATTTCAAGCTATGAAAAATTTCTTTTATTTTAATGTTTTCATAGTCAATAAACAAAAAATAAGTGCATATAGATGATTATTGTATGTAAATACATAGGTAAGGTACACCTGCACCACCAAGCTGGGTATTAGCTACAATTTTAGTTATAGCAGCTGACACGAAATATTCACGGCCAACTTAGAATTACCATTTTCTCAGCGGACTACAGTGAAACGGTGGCTTCTCAGAAACATCGTTCAGTTCTGCGGGGGTGGGAGGCCTGGCGACTGATCAATATCACGTCCATCCACCGCCCTTTCCACGACCACCTCGTCCTCGTTGAGCTGCTCCCCGACTGACGAATTCATCTTACAACCACCGGAATCCGCAGGATTCAAAAAACGCTTCAAAGTCCTTGTCACATGGGTTTATTATTCTACTGGACATACCTACAGAAATGCTGGCTGTTCGTTTATTGTTTCTTTCATGTGAAATAATTGCAATAGACATTTTTGATTGTTCCCACCAATTCTGACCCCCCACCCCAAACACGAATTAGGCTCCTGTTTTTGACAATTTATCTTTGATCATTAATAGTGCCATTAAATTTATTGATTCACCTGTTGGTACTACTTCCAGTATTATTATACAAATTTATAGTGATTTCAGAGTTTCCCAGGTTTTTGACCCATCAAAAATGAATTTTGGGAGCTGAACCTTCGTTACAACCTCAATTCTGCACTCGTTGGTCAAAATCAACTTCATATTTGGTCTTCTCGCCCTAAAAAACATGGAAAACGGTACCTCACAAGCTCATGTCGACTAAAACCTTGGGGAAAAAACTAGGAAACCCCTATTTTTTTTACACTCATTTTTTACGCATAACACCCCTGGGTGTAATCCGATCGGGCTGCCGAGCTTTGGAGCACAACCAGGACCCAAATGGAGACCCAAACTGTCCGCGGAAGAACGACGATTACATACCAAAATTTAACGTAAATTTAAGGCTGAAACTTCGTTAGAACCTCAATTTTCCACTTTTTGGTCAAAATCGACTTCATATTCAGTCTTCTCGTCCTGAAAAACATGGAAAACGATACCTCAAAAGCTCATGTTACTGAAACACCACAAAACCCTATTTCTACACTCATTTTTCACTCATAACACTCCTGGGTATGTTCCGATCGGGATACAAAGTTTCGGGACACAACTAGGGCCCAAATGAGCCTGTGTACGAAAGAAAGAATTGTTTAGACCGAAAATAAAGTAGATATGCATGATACGGCGTACGGCGGACGGACATTGCATTTTTGGAATGTATGACAAATTTTTTGGGGGGTGTCATAAAACTTATTTGCTGAGCGATTACATAGGTGTACCTACTTATTGATTATTCACGGAATAAGAAACCAAAAGGCTTTCGAATGAGACTAATGCAACTTGAAATAAACTATGATTGAAATTACAATCGTTTTGCTGGAGGCACGATAACCTGGAAAAGATAGGGATAATCCTAAAATGAAAGAAAAACATTTTTGAGCAGTAAAAATATTGTTTAAAATTATTTTTGGGTTCAATTTGAGTTTTGGGGGTCTAAAAATCGCTAAAAATTGTGAATATTATAGCTAAATTCGCCAAGTTCGAAAATTTGCTCATGTGGTCGTGCTGCTCGTCTGGAACATTTTCATATGGAAACAAAAACGGAGTTATTGAAATTTCCAATAGACTATTTTTTCAATAACTCCGTTTTTCTTTGAAATGGGTTTCCACGATTTCTTCGCGAGTGATTTATTTCGTTTTCATATGGACCTATATGCAATATTTTTCCAGCCTCAATAAAATGAAAAATGTGCCATATGCTATATTATTTGCAAAATATTCATTGCAAAATATAATACCTATGCGCCCTTTTATTCCTGTTGTGCTGGAACGCCGGATGTACACAGCACCCTTTGTGTTCTAAATTAATATTCCTTTGGTGATAAAATAGGTAATTATCAGTCTACCAGAGCTTCCGGGCCCCACTTGTGATGATTTCGATTGTTCTGTTCGTTCGTTCATTCGATATGAATTTTGATGAATCGGTTTCGACACATTTCCATTTAAAAAACGTCTGCCAATTCGAGTAGGCAGTACAACTTCCTCGCTTGAATCACACGAACGTACAGAATAGTTGGGTAGGTTCATTTTGATACGGGACCATCTGCGATCCAACCCACGTGTACCCTCAAAACTTCAGCTCTCTACGACTATTTTTTGCATAGTTAGAAGCGTTACAGGGAAACGGTCAACATTTCATGCTCGCGCATGCGCAGACGAAAGTTACCGTACGATCTTAATGAAACTCGTATGGCACTATCAAAGTATTATTCCTGATCGACGCTCCAAGTTCGAACTCATTTCAACAATATTTAGGGTAGTTATGGGCGTTTCAATCATTTTACGTTTGCGCATGCGGAGAAAGTTACAGTACTTTTTCCATGATTTTGGTACAGGACCATCTGTGACCCAACCCGCACCGACCCTCCAAATTTCAGCCCATTTCGACCATTATTTCGGGTAGTTATGGGCGTTACAAGGAATTACCACAGACAGACAGACACGGAACCAAAAATGTTCCTCTGTCTGAAACGCAAAATGATAGTAGAAATTTTCATTTTGGAGGACATACATTTCTTTCCTCAATCACGAATCGAAGGCATCCCTACTTTCGGCAGTGAGGAAACAATAGTGGGTATGGGTCAAAAAACGCTGAAATTGCTCAGAACTTCATAGATTAATATGAAATTACCCAATGTGGTATAGAATGGTGAGAGCTGAGACTTAATACACTAATCAGTCAATAATTCAAACAGTTTGGGGGAGGGGGGCACATTGGCAAAAAAAGTCTGCCAATAGCAGGGAGTACAGCTTCCTCGCTTGAATCACATGAACGTATAGAGTAGTTGGGTTGGTTCATTTGATACGGGACCATCTGCGATCCAACCCACGTGTACCCTCAAAATGACAGCTCTCTACGTCAATCTTCGCGTAGTTAGAATCGTTTCAAGAAAATGATCACCATTTCACGTTTGCGCGTGCGCAGACGAAAGTTACAGTACTTTTTTAATGATTTCTGTATGGGACCATCTGTGACCCAACCCGCGCCTACCCTCCAAATTTCTAACCCATTATTTCGGGAAGTTATGGGCGTTACAAGGAATTGACCACAGAGAGACAGACAGACAGACAGACACACAGACGGACAGACACGGAACCAAAAATGTTCCTCGATGTCTGAAAAGCAAAATGCGAGTGGACAATTTCATTTTGGAGAACATAATTTTTTTTTCGACTCTTCCACGAATAAAAATCTTCCCTACCTTCGGCAGTGAGGAAGCAAAAAAAAAAAACCAGTCATGCAGCATGACTTAATGAGCGAATTTTCAAAGAAATATTCGAATTAATGGCTATGGTTTTGAATAAAGGAAAACTTCTTCCTCCTACTGTTAGTACCTAAATTGAATAATTTGAAATAGATTTTTTCTTTCGTCTTCCTTCTAGTAATACGTGGGCCGGTACTTGTCTATCTATGAAGGTATCATAACAATTATATGTCAAATGGGAAATTCAAGGAGTTGTACTAATCGTTTGCCTCCCCCTTTTTTGCTTCGAACTCTCGTCTTCAATTAATACTTCTCACATTTTTCAATCTGACCACTCTAAGGGGTGGGGGGGGGGGGGGGTAAGAGTTTAAAGATTATCCTAGTTTTGGGTAATTTTTGCGCACTTTAAATGCTCTAATTTAAGAACGGATTTAGATATCTAAAATCCGATTTCACCATCGTGTTCAGCGTGCAAAAACCTTTAAAATGAGGGGTCACTTGTTAGAAAATAACATTTTGGGGATTTTTGGGTAATTTTTGCGCACTTTAAATGCTCTAATTTGAGAACGGATCAAGATATCTAAAATCCGATTCCACCATCGTGTTCAGCGTGCAAAAACCTTTAAAATTAGGGGTCACTTGTTGGAAAATAACATTTTGGGGATTTTTGGGTAATTTTTGCGCACTTTAAATGCGCCAAAACCCTCCTTAGAGTAGGCCAATTTCGCCCATCTTCGAACTTAGCCTTTCGATTGCCAAGATAGATTTTTTGTGCAAATTTGAGCTGTTTATCTCAATTCTATCGAGAGTTATCGTCTGGAGTGACACATATATATATAAATATATATATACATATAAAAAAGTGTTAAATTTCAGGAATCGTTTTAGAATGGTCTGTAACGGATTTCTATGAAGAAAATTTCCAAAAATTTATATTATTTAAATTTCGAAGCCATTGCAATAGCTTCATTTTCTTTGAAAATTCGCTAATAAAATACATAAGTAAATAAAATAAGCGATGTTTATGGTTGAATGGAAGATCTGAGAGGTCGTTGAGCGAGGGACGAGGGTTTGTCTATCGTCTAGCCTCCCTTTTACTACTACAGTTAACCCGTCATTCCATTGATCCTGTCTCTAGGAAATAGAGACTGACCTGGTTTATCCCGCGTTTGTAGTTCGTACTCTTAGCGAGAAGGGAAGGTCTGAGACAAATATTCTCAAGGGGTTTGTTGGAAGGTCTGATGCACTAATGATTTCTCACAGCAGCCTACGGACCTCCGAAGTGGCTGCTCCAACGGCTAATATTCCAATCTCTCTGAAGCACCTGCCTGCCAGAATACTCGTCAAATTGTTGAAAACGTAATGATACAGTAAGACTGCCCTCCAAAGTAAAAAAGCTGCAAAGTCCTTGTCACATGGGTTTATTATTCTACTGGACACATCTACAGAAATGTTGGCTGTTCGTTTATTGTTTCGTTCATGTGCAATAATTGAAATGGCTATTTTTGATGGTTTCCACCAACTTCGGCCCCCAAAACACGATTTAGGCTCGACTTTTTTTAAACGGATTATTTTTGATCATTGATAGTACCATTTAATTGTCTTGATTCACCTGCTGATACTACTTCTAGTGTTATTATACAAATGTATGCTGATTTCAGACAATTTCCCAGGTTTTTGACTCATAAAAAACGAATTTTGGGAGCTTAACCTTCGTTACAACCTCAATTCTTCACTCTTCGGTCAAAATCAACCTCATATTTGGTCTTCTCGCCCTAAAAAACATGGAAAACGATACATCACACGCTCATGTTCACTAAAACCTCAAAATCCCTCGAAAAGCCAAATTGTACTCTCATTTTTCTCCCATATCACCCCTGGGTGTGTGCCGATCGTGCTGCCGAGTTTCCGAGCTAAACTAGGGCCCGAATGTGGCCCGAACTGTGTGCGGAAAAACGACGATTTTAGACCAAAATTCAAGGAAATTTAAGGCGAAACCTCGTTAGAACCGCAATGGTCCACTCTTCGGTCAAAATCAACTTCATATTCGGTTTTCTCGTCCCAGAAACATGGAAGACGATACATCACTAGCTCATGTTACTAAAACACAAAAAGTACCAAATTTATATACACATTTTCACTCATAACACCCTTGGGTGCATTCCGATCGGGCTGCAAAGTTTCGGGACACAACTAGGGCCCAAATGGAGCATGTGCGAAAGAACGAATTTTTTCGTTCGAAGTGAAGGAGATACGGATGATACGGCTGACGAACAGTGCTGTTTTGGTGTATTATTCCGTGAATAATACACCATCTGCGATCCAACCCGTGTGTGCCCTCACAATTTCAGCTCTCTACGACTATTTTTCGCGTAGTTAGAAGCGTTACAAGGAAATGGCCAGTATTTCAGGCTCGCGCATGCGTAGACGAAAGTTACCGTACGATATTAATGAAACTCGTATGGCACTATCAAAGTATTATTCCTGATCGACGCTTCAAGTTCGAATTCATTTCAACAATATTTAGGGTAGTTATGGGCGTTTCAATTATTTCACGTTTGCGCAAGCGGAGACGAAAGTTACAGTACTTTTTCAATGATTTTGGTACGAGACCATCTGTGACCCATCCCGCACCTACCCTCCAAATATCAGCCCATTTAGACCATTATTTTGGGTAGTTATGGGCGTTACAAGGAATTACCACAGACAGACACGGGACCAAAAATGTTCCTGGATGTTTAAAAACGCAAAATGGTAGTGGAAATTTTCATTTTGGAGGACATAAATTTTTTTTCTCAATCACGAATCGAAGGCTTCCCTACCTTCGGTAGTGAGGAAGCAAAATAATAATTATTAATCACAGATTTCCATTCTTTTGAAAAAGAAGGGAAGCAGAAATTTATTATAATATTAATGCTTCTCATAATGAATTTTTGTGAGATTATGAGGTCACTGGATCGAATTTTGCCAATGAAGGCCCTTTTCATAGCTTACAACCAAGTTACCTATTCAAGTGTAGAACTTCCATCTTCTACGAGCTGCGGACACACACCTCGTAGAAGGTTAATAAGCTATGAAAAGCGAATGCGTAGGGCCTTCATTGGCAGAGTACGACCGAGTGACCTCATAATCTCACAAAAATTCATTATGAGAAGCATTAATATTATAATAAATTTCTGCTTCACTTATTTTTCAAAAGAATGGAAATCTGTGATTAATAATTATATTTTGCTTCCTCACTACCGAAGGTAGGGAAGCCTTGGATTGGTGAATGAGGTTAAAAAAATTTATGTCCTCCAAAATGAAAATTTCCACTACCATTTTGCGTTTTAAACATCGAGGAACATTTTTGGTCCCGTGTCTGTCTGTGGTAATTCCTTGTAACGCCCATAACTACTTTAAATATTGTTAAAATGTGTTCAAACTTAGAGGGTCGATCAGGAATCATACTTTAATAGTTCCAAATGAATTTCATTGGAATCGTACTGTAACTTTCGTCTGCGCATGCGCGAACATGAAATGTTGACTGTTTCCTTGTGACGCTTCTAACTACGAGATAAATAGTCGTAGAGAGCTGTAATTTTGAGGGTACACGTGGGTTGGATCGCTGATGGTCTCGTATCAAAATGAACCTACCCAACTATTCTATACGTTCATGTGATTCAAGTGAGGAAGCGAACTGGCAGACTTTTTTTGCTATTGTATTAGGTACAAAAGGAGTCAGCCAAAAAATAAAACCTCACAGCTTTGAAAAGCGCAGCCCTCAAATTCTCATTCTCAAGGTAATTAGCAGTTCTTACGAGTTCGAACGGGCAACAAGACTGTTGAATGCTTCACATTGTTTCCGTAATAAGTTACATCACAAACGTTTGGTCATCCTGCAGTAGGTACAACACGCGCAACCTCGTGAAATCTGTAAGTTTCCACTTAATGAAAAGCTCGGGATCAAAACAAAATTTGATGAAACGTCGAAGCGAAAAGGGTTGGAGAGGGTTTGTTGTGAAGGGGAAAATTGTTGAATGGAACTCCGAGGGAGCTGATTGGTCGCCTGCCTCAATGGCGGACTCTGCTCAATCAATAAGCCTTTCCCGCGCATGAATGAACCTGAACCGCCCGCTGCCGACCCAGTTTTCCCCTTCACACGCTCATTCGCTTTTCGCTCCTTCCTCGGGCTCACAGCGAGTCCTGATGGGCGTCCGGAGGTCCTGAACAGAACTTGATGGCCTCCGGTCGCAAGAGCCACTGAACAGCGAGGAGTCGCGTGACATCTGTTCATTTTAGCGAATTTTCTACAAAACAAAAAAAAACGCTGCAAATCCCTACATAACGGTTTATTATTTTGTACAGAATACCCTTCTGTTACAGATCACAGCTCTCTGTATAGATAACCCGTCTATGTAATGTAATATTATGTACTACTCTATACATATTATGTAGATCGCAGACCCTCCGTAGGTTAGTACCTAACCCCGTACTCGTTACTAGGTACCTACCTAAATCACGAGTTAAATGTTGCTAAAATAATTCTGTCTATGACAAACAGTAACTGAAACGGCAAAAAGAAACGCAAATAATGAAGTTCTGAAGGGAAATTGTTGATGTGGAGTGAAATAGATGCCCCTTCTGCGTAGATCACTGTTTTCTATGGTCAGTAGGTACCTACCCTCGTGGTCAAGTATAATGAACCGTTGTGTAATAACTTGCCCATCAATAATACTTCAACGGTTGCTCAAGTTGCAAAAGTACCGATCAACAAAATCCAGCCCCTTCTTGGTAGATGAACTGTTGCGTAATAATTTACTGTTGTGTAATAATTTGCCGTTGCGTAATAATTTACCCATCAGTAATACTCGTACTTCAACGTTTGTTCAAGTTTCAGAAGTACCTACCAACAAAATCCAATAGTCCATCACTTACCAAATGAAATAATATCGCAGAACAACCAACTCGACTTCATACAGCCATCCTTGATTATAATCAGGTGCTCCCTAGTGATGATATCCGGGCTGGATTTATACCTGTCGTGGATCCTCCCAGACCCACAACCACTACATTCGCAAACTTTAAGATCTCGCAAATAAACACGCAGCAGTGGGGACGAAAGACGCAGGGGATGAAAGCCCAGCCTGATTCCCCACCATCCCCTACCAACTAGGGGATGGAGGGAGACGGCGGCTAACGGGGTCTGTAAAACCCCGGCGCCTGCCTCTTTTTCCTCATTCTTCGGTATCCTCTAGTCCAGCGATTCCCAACCTGGGGTGCGCGCACCCCCCGGGGGTGCGCGGGAGCCCCTTTGGGGGTGCGTGGAAAAAATAGAGTAATGGCGGACATTTTTGGGAAAAAATTTGATTAATATTTTTTGTTCTTTTGCCACACCACCGCTACCACAACCAACTGTGAACTGATCTACTCAAGTGTGAATGGGGTGTACCCACACATTTTTAATATTTTTTATCTTGAAAGTAGATGTTGAGAAAAGACAGGACCTAGATCGTTTTTGTGC
Organism: Leptopterna dolabrata; assembly: GCA_954871275.1. Classification (NCBI taxonomy): domain Eukaryota; kingdom Metazoa; phylum Arthropoda; class Insecta; order Hemiptera; family Miridae; genus Leptopterna; species Leptopterna dolabrata. The sequence goes on from CATPAC010000199.1 coordinate 63,545, forward strand.
GAGGGATGTAGTGACGCGCCGAGAAGGGGAGGAAGAGAAGCATAGATTTGAGGGTATACTTGTCCACAATTGAACCAGATTTCAAAAAAATGTGTACCACGATACAGCCTCGAGGATCTCATTAATTTGCCCCAAAATTACTCGTTTATTTATTCATTTATAAATTTACGGGCTAGTCTAATTTAGTCTCATTCCTGTCTTCTTGTCAATAATGTAATTTTGCAATATTAAAACATTATATTATTATAGTTACATATTATGTAACTCCTACTCTTTCGATCTCTTTAGTTACCTACCTACCTACCTGTGTTACTTTTACCTTGATGCTCATGTGCATTGTTTTTACTACAAACTTTATTTTAAATCTATGTGCATACTTATACACTATATTTTATACTATTATATATATACTTATAAAATAAAATGTGTGTATACTTTTTGTTTTTTTTTTTTTGTTTTGTTCAAGTCTGTTATAAATCAACTTCTGACACAGCGCCTTTACTATACCTATCTATTTGGTAAGTCGGGGGTGCGCCGGCTGAAACTGAGTTGCTGGGGGGTGCGAATGAGAAAAAAGGTTGGGAACCGCTGCTCTAGTCGCTGACTACTCTCTCTCCTCCTTACCTCATCTCTCTCTCCTCTCCTAAAAGATGCTGTGCATGGTGGTGGTCCGCCCATAACCAACAGCCAAATTCTCCTAAAAGATCCCAGGAAAGGGTGGTGATTCGCTCATAACCCGCCTGGGCATATCCAAAAAGATCCTAGATGAAGGTGGTGGTCCGCCCATAACCTCCTAGGCAACAACATCCAAAAAGATCCCAGGAAAGGGGGTGGTGATTCGCTCATAACCCGCCTGGGCATATCCTCACACCATCGTGATGAAATGCGCCAATTTAAATTCATCACAGTGGTGAACCCGACGTTCACACAACCTTCTGATCCCTTGTATTCATCACCTTCTGATTCCTCAAATTCATTTACAACTTTAAATTCATCACAATTGGGAACCCGACGTTCACACAACCTTCTGATCCCTTTCAAGTCATCACAGTCCCGCAATTTTAACTTTTAAATTCAAAATTCACCTGACCAATTTTAAATTCCAAATTTGCCTGAAGTAAATTTAAATTCATTCATTCTGCTCCCTCAACATTCACCCATCCTTCTCGATCTCCGGAACCTCACACGGCCTTCTGATCCTTTAAATCAGTGGTTCTCAACGGGGGCGATAACGCCCCCGTGGGGACGGTAGAGTGGTACTGAGGGGCGGCGAACTTGTTTTGGGCGGTAGGGGGGCGGCGAACTTGCTTTGGGCGGTAGGGGGGCGGTGAGCAACTTCCTGAACACTTCAACAGGTTCAGGAATCTTTTCGATTCAGTGCTTGAGATGTATTTAGGTACATCTGAGAGGCCGATAGCTACAATTTATAATCGATTTTGCTTACTTGACCGATAATTTCACCAAATTCAATGGAATCAATTCGCAACTTCAAGGTGATGAACTCAATTTAATAAAAACGAAATCTGTTATTTCTGCCTTCCAAAATAATCTCACTTGCAAGCTGAGTTTTGGCCGCAGCGGAGTTGTGATTTGCCAGTTTTCAATCCTGTCGGATAAGCATAGTGAATAGTATCCTGCATAAGAATATTGAAATCTCCTTGATGAAACAGTTTACTTCTCTCGAGAATCCAGGGGAATAGCAAATCGACCATTGATCACATCTTTTATAGGGGCCCTATGAATGGGCAGCCATTATCGGCGGTTTGGAAAACTCAGATTACTGACCATTACGCTACGGTTGCCCAAATAAAGGTACAAGAGACTACAGATTCTGGAACACCTCAGGTGGTCTCTGAAATTATAAACTACGAAACGATGAAAGCGAAACTAGAGGGGGTCTCATGGAATATGGTTACCGATGCAGAGGATTTGAATACAGCGGCGATGAATTTTGAACTTGTATTGAAGTCTATCATTCAGCAATCTACTGATGTAAAAACTAAGCCGTCTCATAAAAAGACGAAACTAAAACCTTGGATGACTTCAGGCTTACTTAAGTCAATTCGTATTAAAGAAAAGCTCGGTAAGCGTCTCGTTCGTCAACCTTTCAATGTTGCCCTTAGGGAGAAGCTCTCAAAATATACAAACAACTTACTACTACTAATCAAAACTGTAAAAAGCAATTACTACAAAAATGAGATTAAAAAGGCAGGTCGTGATAATAAAGCAGTGTGGAGAATTATTAATCAGAGTATTGGAAGGACTAAGAAAAACAATGAAATAAGTGCAATTGCAGTCGAAGGAGAAGTTCTCGAGTTTAAGGATAAGCCTATGGAAATGGTAAACCATTTTAATAATCATTTTACAACGGTTGGGGAGAAAATAGCAGAGGAGGTCGCGGGGGAGGAAGTACCCAAAGTCGAATCCAAACGATATGACTATACTGATAAATTTCTAGAAGTTTCTGAATACGATGTAATAAAAGTTATAGACAGTTTGAAAGGCGGATCCAGTCCTGGTATCGATGGCTTCACTTCGGAACTAATAAAAAGGTTTAAGGATCAATTATCAGCCCCAATAAAGGAAATAGCCAATCGCAGTTTTCGGGAAAATAATTTCCCTACAATATACAAACGAGCGTTGCTCATCCCTCTGTATAAGAAAGGTGATCCGGAGGATATGAATAATTATCGACCTATATCCCTTTTGTCTGTCATAGCTAAGATTATTGAAAGATTAGTAAAAAATTATTTTGCTGAGTTCTTAGAAGAGCACAGTTTGGTTTCCGTAAGGGTAGAAGTACTGACGATGCAATCGGTTACATGACAAGAAAGGTTTTGGCGGCAATGGACGATGGAAATAAAGTAATTTGCATATACCAGGATCTTGCTAAGGCTTTTGATACGGTTTCCCATGTGAAGCTGGTACAAGCTGTAGAGCACACTGGTATCAATCGGGGATTCGTTAAGTGGACGGCTAGTTACCTAGAAGACAGGTGTCAATACACAAAAGTTGGTGGGGTAGTTAGCGAGAAACAAACCTGCAGGTGTGGAATCCCGCAGGGTACGGTTTTAGGCCCCATCTATTTTATCGTTTTCATGGACCGATTACTGAGAATAAACACGGGTGGGGAAACGGTATCTTTTGCTGATGATACGGCTTACATAGTAGCAGGAACTAGTTGGGATCAAGCGGTTAAAAAAGCTGAAATCTGCCTTACTAGAACTCTCTTCTGCCTCAGGGAGATGGGTATGAAGATAAACCTATCAAAGACCAAATTTTTGGCGTTTGCATTCCGTGAAAATGAAACTCCCCAGATCATAAATATAAAATGCCATACTTCTCAGTGTGTGGACCAATGGCAGTGTGACTGCCCAGTAATTAATCAGGCGTCCTCAATTCGTTATTTAGGAATTGAGGTTGATCAACATTTAAAATGGGATAAGCATGTAAACAAACTGAACAATTCTATAAGGAAATTGATTTATGTATGCAGAGAGTTGAGGAGTTTTTTATCTAGGGATACATTGAAAATGTTTTATTTTGCAATGATTCAATCGTTGTTGATTTATGGGGCTTCGGGCTGGGGTGGATGCAATGCTACACGACTTAATACTATTTTTCTTACACAAAAATTGGTGATTAAGGTACTCCTCAGTAAAAAGAGGAGGTATTCAACCGAACTGCTTTTTAGGGATTTTGGGGTACTCACGTTCAGGGATCTCATAAACAAGGCCGCCATTATAAAGATTTATAGGGACCTCCGTGATGGAAATATAGAATTATTGGAGGAGGGTACAACGAGATCCAGAGGGCAATATTTGGTGGTGACGCCATTCCGAAAAACCTCCCATGGCCAAATGGCGTATGACCACCGAGGTGCAAAACTTTTCAATGCTCTTCCGAGGGAACTGCGCGCCACGCAAGAGTGCGGGAAATTTAAGAGGGAGCTAAAAAAACACTTTGCTGCCCAACACACAACAAATTGAGACAGATATTTATGTTTTTGAGTTAATGATTAACCTTTGTAACAATTAATTAATTTCTTGATGGTCTATTTTTTGGCTCTGTGTCAATAAAGGTGTTTTTCCGTTACTTTTTGTTTATCTGGAAATATTAAGGAAATATGTATAAATAGTAATAAGGTGTTTTGTTTATTTTTTATTACAATCATTTTGTTTGATGTAGAACTACTATGCTAATATGTATTAATAGTAAGCATTTAGTATTTACTACTCCCTTCCACAGCACAAGTCTATGACTTAAAGCGGAGGGTTGCATTTTCATTGATTTGTAAAGTGCAATTGTATGCTTATGAATTTTTCTAATAAATGCTTTTTTTTTTATTTAAAAAAAAAAAAAAAAAAACTTGTGAACACCTGGAGTCTTTGCATAAGACCTTTTCCGAACGTTTTGAGGATATTTTGTCCTCAATGGGTCATGAATCCTCTGTGCACATTGAGAAAACAGAGGTTGAGATTCAGGAAATATTGACTGAACTTTCAACTAGTGAGACGTAGAAAACCAGTTTACAGGATGGTGGTAGGCTCACGGAATTTTGGCTTCAAGCTAATATCAGTTACCTCTACGCTGGAGTGCGGAATGTCGTTAAAAAAACTGTCAATTGGCACCCTATTCTACCTTGTCGATCGAGGGTTCATTACTGTTACTGATTTACTTAATATTATAACAACAACAAAAACTCCACCCCTTGACTCCGGATGATGCCTCTGTACTTACTTCGAATGAAAAATAATAAAAACGGAGTTATTGAAAGGTTGTCTATTTCCACTGATACACGAAAAATACGCTGATACATACAAACGTTCAATAACCCCGTTTTTATTAGCGAATTTTCGAAGAAAAGGAAGCTATTGTTCTCGGTCCAATATTTTTAAAACTCGAATTTCCGAAAGATTTTTATACCAAAATCCGTTTCAGACCATCCTGAATTCACTGCCGAAAGACACCAAAAATTATATGTATATATATATATATATATATATATATATAAGTAGTATATAAATGTACGTTCTGGACCACCGACTTGAATCTCTGATGTTTTTATTTCCACTTGAATCTCTGATGTTTTTATTTTCACTTGAATCTCTGATGTTTTTATTTTCACTTGAATCTCTGATGTTTTTATTTCCACTTGAATCTCTGATGTTTTTATTTCCACTTGAATCTCTGATGTTTTTATTTTCACTTGAATCTCTGATGTTTTTATTTTCACTTGAATCTCTGATGTTTTTATTTTCACTTGAATCTCTGATGTTTTTATTTTCACTTAAATCTCTGATGTTTTTATTTTCACTTGAATCTCTGATGTTTTTATTTCCACTTAAATCCCTGATAAAACTTTTTATCACAAAACATCAGAACACATTTTTAACACAAAACATCAGAATCAGTGACTTTTTCATTTAGCGACTTAAATCCCTGATAAAACTTTTTTATCACAAAACATCAGAACCGCCGTGACTTTTCATTTAGTCAGTGACTTTTTTTTTTAAATATTTTTTTCATCAGAAACTCTAGTGAAACTCTAAAAAATATTCAATCGTTAATAAAAATGCAAATTTAGGACTATTTAGGGTTCGATATTTTCGAAATTTAGCTCCCTCTGATGTTTTCACTAGAAAAAATAAAAAAATTAAAATGCGTGACGTCATTTTAATCGGATTCATCGTCTTTTTTTTTTAATTTTATTTTTTGGATCTTCTTAAATTAAAATAACGAGACGCTAAAAATATTTTTGAATCTGTGAATTCAATGACAAAAGAAAAAAGTGGGTGGATAAAAAAAATGAGGGGTAAGTTAAAAGGATCTCTTCAATAAAATAAAAATGGAACACTTTAAATCGTTAAGAGAACTGGAAGATGGAAATTGTCTTTCCAAGAGTGAGTGGCGGGAATTGTCTGACTCTGAAGAACTGACTGATTATTTCGTGAGGAAGTATCATAAGTTTTTGGATTTACCAACTGTGAAACGTAACTTTCTGAATGGAAAAAATAAACTAACTGAAAACATTCTATCTTTTACTCCTTTCAAAAATATTAACGTTTGCAAAAATTGTGGGGTTAGAGTACGAAATGGTAATATTTGTTTTGAATGCATCGAAGAGGATAATCAAATTATGCTAAACTTTGTGCACAGAATATTTGTAAGAGGAGGTCCATATTAGGTTTTTTTATAGGGGATCCCCTTATAAAAAATTATAATTTAGTCCTACCTGGTCGTTTATTTCATTTTCCATTTTCTTTCTCGTTTTGCGTTTTCGTAAGTTCCTTTAGATGATCTACGAAATTTTCTTTTCCTATTCCTATTTTATGATGTCCCCAAGCAAGAGTATCTATTCCATTGTCTAAAATATACCTTTTATCATCATAGGCACTGAGCGCTTTCTTGTTCTGTTCAATGGTGTAGATATCATGCTTTTCTGTTCTGAACAACATTTGTTTCCTGTAGATCGGTTTCTTGGTCAACAGACAATCCTTGAAGTCCTCGAACCTAATGTCCTTTTCAACAACGTTTTTCTTGATTCCTTTCGCTTTCTTTGTTTCTTTTTGATTCTCGAATGTTTTATGCGCATACTGTTTCGATCTCAGTCCAACGAATTCCTCCATTACTTTTCCATTCATTTCATCTTTGAATTTTCCAAGCACTTTTTTATTCACCTGTGGAATCCCATACGCATTTTCTTTCGGATAATCGGATGTATCAAACTGATCGAGCATGATGTTTTTAATGTTCGCGTAAAAGTCTTCAGTCTTTATGTCCATGATCAGACTGTCCGTGTCACAGTACATCAATTTGACGTTTTCTCCGTATTGTTTCTTTGTCGTGTTGTAATAAAAGTCGTACATGAGAGTTTTTGAAATGTCTAGAATACTCATACCAACATAGATGGGTTTGTTGAAAAGAATTTTGGTCTTTTAGCGAATTTTCAAAGAAAATGAAGCTATTGCAATGGCTTCGAAATTTAAATCATATAAATTTTTGGAAATTTTCTTCATAGAAATCCGTTTCAGACCATTCTAAAACGATTCCTGAAATTTAACACTTTTTTATATGTATATATATATATATGTGTCACTCCAGACGATAACTCTCGATAGAATTGAGATAAACAGCTCAAATTTGCACAAAAAATCTATCTTGGCAATCGAAAGGCTAAGTTCGAAGATGGGCGAAATTGGCCTACTCTAAGGAGGGTTTTGGCGCATTTAAAGTGCGCAAAAATTACCCAAAAATCCCCAAAATGTTATTTTCCAACAAGTGACCCCTCATTTTAAAGGTTTTTGCACGCTGAACACGATGGTGGAATCGGATTTTAGATATCTTGATCCGTTCTCAAATTAGAGCATTTAAAGTGCGCAAAAATTACCCAAAAATCCCCAAAATGTTATTTTCTAACAAGTGACCCATAATTTTAAAGGTTTTTGCACGCTGAACACGATGGTGAAATCGGATTTTAGATATCTAAATCCGTTCTTAAATTAGAGCATTTAAAGTGCGCAAAAATTACCCAAAACTAGGATAATCTTTAAACTCCGTATCCGTACAGGCAACTTTCGATTCCAATAATTCTCAAGCAGTTTCAGGTCCACTCAATGTTGAATACTAGAATAGAACAATATTTCAACGTAGCACCCACATGTTCTTCCAAGTGATCCTTCCAGAAACCACATCCTTCCTTCATAGTTTATTTCAAGATTGAGCCTGCATGAAAAACAACCTGCACTTGAAGCACTCATGATTTTCTATAACAACTCCTTTACCTACTGCACTCTCTTGAGTAGGTAAGTCAAAAGTCCTAACTACCCTATCCTACCTAATATGAACCCACAGCGATCAAATAAATAAGCACTTAGTACAATTACGTAATAAACAAACGGTAGAATCAGGATGGACAAAACGTACAAATTAAAATAAATACGAAGAGAATATACATAGAAAACCAAATTTTAGACCGAAGTTTTCCTTTATTCAAAACCATAGCCATTAATTCGAATATTTCTTTGAAAATTCGCTCATTAAGTCATGCTGCATGACTGGTTTTTTCATGTGAACTGCCGCTAAGTTTTCCGTGAATATCGTTCTACGATCAAAAGTGGGTTTTGCTATCAATGATTCCAGTTTCTTTCCGTTTGAACATAATTTGATATCGACTCTTTGCCTGATATTTTCCATCGTTTTTCCGAATACACTGTTGTTCATCAATTTGAAAAATTCCTTTTCAAAATCATTTTTCGCTTTCGTTCTCAGTTTCGTGTTGAAGTCAATGTACACTTTCAACCAATCCGATTGATCAAATTCCAGTGCTCTATGTACTTTCTTTAGTTTCATTCCCATGCTCAGACACTGTTTCAAATCCCTGTAGTGCAAAACGTATTTATCTTTGTCGTACAAAGTCGTCATGAGTTTAGGCAATTTCACATTTCCGATTCTGTTTTCCGGTGCAAGTGGTAGATCCGAGTGTAAATCGTGTAGGTCTTTAGGATATTCCAAGTCAACTTCCAGAAAATAACCTTTGGGAGACTCATCACTTATATTTTCAACATCTAAATTTTCCAAGTTCTCTACCCATTTAAAACCTCCGTATGGCATGTACTGAGACATAGCCCAGCCGTACAAGTTGTTTGCGTCAAGGTACATTATATAGTTGGAAGGTTTAGTTGGGTCATATTTATCAACCATATACTTGTTGTTTGCTTTCGCGTGTCTGTTACTACATTGTGATATCCCACCGCGAATTCCTTTTTCCATCATTAGAATTTTATCGTAATCAGTCGGCAGTTCCAATTTAACTTTTGTCATTTTCAACATACCATCCCATGCCAGACCAGGAGTTGTGTAATACCAAACTGGATCTAATTTGTAATACTCCAGGGCTATATCTCTGAAATTTTCCATTACATCTGCTAAGAGTAATACATCTCATTTGTTGTAATGCGTCGTGAATTCCCACATGTTTTTTACGTTGAATTTTTCCCAAACTTCTTGCGCATTTTGATACTCGGATACTTCTACGTTTTGTTTATTTAGTGTGCTGTAAAATTTTTCAATAGGAGGTAGAGATGTTTCATCGTACTTTTCTAAACAATCCATGTACTCATAGGGGTAAGCTAATTTTCTTTTCAAAAGTTCCGATTGTTCCGGGTTGAAATGTTTTTCTAATTCTTTAAACTGATCTTTCGTTAAATTTCCTACTAGTTTTTCCAAAGAGCTTGCTAGAAATTTGTACGAATCCACGAATCTTATTTCAATTTTATTCATTACCGGGTTTCCTTTCTTATCCAATTTTCCAGAGTCGTACCTGAGAATCTTTGAAAATGAAATGTACTTTTCCTCAGTATTCGGAATCAATCGTATTTCCCCTTCATCCTCTCCGAGTTGTTTTGCAAATAGGTGGGCATCGTAACCAGCGAGATTGTGGAAAAATACTGGTACAAACCTGGGACACTGATATTCCAAATTACACAGAGAATGAGCAACACCTCTAAATTCCCCTGACAAATGGTCATGATCTTTTACTTTTATACAATTATCAGGTATATTTGACTTCAAAACTTCTAATTCTTCAATATATATATCTGCTTGATTGTCATATTTTTTTATCAATAAAGTGTTGAATTGTTTTTCTCAGTACATCAAGTTTATTTTCAATTATAGGTGGAAGTTCATTAAATTTTCTTTCACAAATGCGACAATATTTAGCATTAGCAAAGTCTGTATGTTGTTCACTCGTCAAAGGTTTCATGGGTACAATTTTATCGTAATATTCCTTAGCAATGTGCAAAACTTCCTCTTTCAGTTTCTGATAAAATACTTTTGGAGAATCCGAACCGGAATATTCGACGGGGGGTTTGTAATATTCGTTGGAATACTTTATGTAATATGAAAAACTGCTAGCTTCGTGTTTTTGGATTTTATTAGTGAACGCCTTAGTTTCATCAGGTTGACAAGTTTGAAGTTTTCTAAGCAAACTTTCAAAGTCTGAGTAGATAACGAATGGTACTTTTAAAGAGTGTCTATAATTTTTGAATTGTAAAATATTATCATAAGGTTCTGGTAATTCCACCTTAACAGCTTTATGAACTCCGCAATATTCTTTATGGTCGTTTAGTTTATCCTGAGTTCCAAAGCTATTCAAGCACATTTTACATAAATACCTTCGTTTATGGTGTTTTGTTAACTGACTATTCCCTACCAATTTCCAAAGATCTTTAATCCAGCAATAATGTTCAATTCCCTCGTTTTTCAAGTACAACAAGTCAATGTGTTTTTCCTTTTCCTCTTTCGTTATTTCCAAGGGAACTATAGTATTTTTTTCATTCAGACAGTAAACATTAATGGACATCCCAGTTCTTTTCTCAAACTTTTTCACGTCTGTAAGTTTCATAGGAAAACTGATATCTTTCAACGCTTCGTCAAACTCATGTTCCCATGTTATGTACTTCGCTACTCTATTCGAATGGTGGTCTGCAGGATGTAAAGCTGAAAGAACAGACCAAAGGAAACATTTATTATCGTTATTTTGTACATTTATAATTGCTTTCTTACTTTGTAGAAAAGCTGGGAGTGGGATGAAAGATGATCCTCTCAAAGGAGTGTACTTGTTAACGTTCAACTCCAAATGTTTGATTTTGTGAAGTTGCCATTGAGATCCTTTAATTTCGAACGATTCCATTTCATTTAGAATTTTCTGTTTCATTTCATCGTAACAATTTACAACTTCTGATGATTGTAATATTATTACGTTTTTAGTTTTGAAATTGAGTTCCTGATACTCCATGTTATTTTCGTTAGTTCCTTTTTTAAATTCTGCGATTAAAACTACATTAACTTTTAGTTTCATTTTTCTAAGTTCCCTGTTGAGTAAACCTGTTACGATATTTTCAAGTTTTGTATGTACTTATATATATATATAACTCGGCCATTCGGGCCTCGCCAGGGGGCAAGCCCCCTGTAGCGCGATTCTGCAACTCGCTACCTTATTGTCGGTATGGAGTGGGTGTCGCTATCCCTCTCGTGTAACGACACCCGGATAGCGAAATTGGTATTCAGGAACTTATGATACCGAACTTGAATAACAAATTGTCGTTGCAGAATGAGATACCGACTTCGTTAGCTTGTCTCACGAAATCTGAGTCTAGGGCGAGCAATCGACTGAAACTCATTCCGTTTCCATGGTGATAAGCAGTGATGAAGTGAATTGAAGAGTGTGTGTGTGCGCTGTGTGTGTTTTGAATCCCCCGAATTTACTCGGTGGCCGAAATAAATGCTCATACCTTGGAAGTCAAAAATTGCAGTTGGGATCACTTGACACTTGGGATAGGTTTTGATTTCAATTTGTTGTTTCGTCTTGTGGTATTAATACATTTTTTACCGTTTTTAGCTTAAATGTAATAATGTATTATGCCAAATTTATTTGTATAAATTCATGCATGATTTTGTTGAAATTTGTTTTATAATTGGTACTTACTCGGAAATTCTGATAAATATGTATGCAAGTGAATGAATACCTACCTACGTTTACGTTATTTTCAAAATCCTGTATTAATTAACAACCTATTAAGGTCACATGCATTTACTAAAGAAAACGTAGGGGATCGGTATCTACAGCAAAATTAGGTAGGCACGTATCTGGATTTCAGGGGATAATCCATTCAATCTGGAGCACTGGAGCAATGGTCGAATTTCGGTTCATGGCCAAGTGTCGACTTATCCTAAAGGTTTTTCTGAACATGCAGGGATCAAGGGGATAAGGATTTTGCCCGTCTCGTAGCACTCTTCTTTCAAACTGAGGGCGATACCTCTGTCCCCTTTCTTGCAGAATTTCAATTCCCACAAGGAATTCGAGCGTCATAATGCCTGACATTATTATCCAAAATTCTTAAGCGCACGAAAAAATACGGTAGGTAGGTAGGTAACAACTACATATGTGGTGAAATGCGATTCTAAAAAGTAGATAACTACCCAAAGTGAAATAGACTATATACTTATAGAAGTCTTCTATATTCCTAACTACCTACCTATCAAGTACCTAATTTTAACGTTTAAGTGATTTATTACGATGTTTTTATGACATCACTGCCATAAATTATTAAGTCACTAGTTTACCTACCTAGTTACCTAAGGTAAGTACCTACATTGGGCTTATTACATCAAATAAAATTGAAAAAACATGCCAAAAGAAAAGTAGGTACACTTACCGTAAAGCTTTCTACCGCCGAAAAGCTACGCAGACCATGTTTTTTGGGTATAACAAGCTTTCGTTACGGATAACGGGGGGGTCTAGAGCCGTCGAAATGCAAACGACCCCGCAACGACAATTTATCGACGATTAAGCGATAGCTGACGCTATTGAACCTTTACAGAATACCAATCGTCGGTATTTAGTGGCATCGATATTTTTTGTTATGCTAACGACATTTCATCGTCGTTACGATGCCATACCGAGTTGCAGAATCGCACTGCTGGACCCCCAAAGGGGGCTCCGCCCCCTCGGAACGGCTTCGCCGTTCCTCACCCCCGAAGGATGTGTTCTTATACTTCGTATAACAAAGGAGAATTTGCTATGCAATTTACCCCCCCCCCCCCCCCCCACACCACCAACACATTAAAATAACGTTGGTAATTCTTTATCACATTCCTCTTTGTGCTCATCTTTATCACATTCCTCTTTGTGCTCATCTTCATCACATTCCTCTTTGCGTGACGCGTTTTTGTGACAGGATATTGTGACAGGACATTTTTTTCACATGACCCCCGGCGTTAAAATTGCATAGCAATTAATATATATATTTATATATATATATGTATGTGTCATACATATTTATATATACATACATACATACATATTTATATATATATGTATGTGTCATTCCAGACGATAACTCTCGAAAGAATTGAGATAAAAAGTTCAAATTTGCACGAAAAATCTGTCTTGGCAATCGACAGGCTAAGTTCGTAGATGGGCAGAATCGGGTCACTCTAAGGGGGAGTTTTGGGGAGTTTTAGGGGAGAAAAATTACCCATAAATTCCCAAAATGAAACAGTCTGACAAGTGACACCTCATTTTAAAGGTTTTTGTACGCTGAACACGATGGTGAAATCAGAATTGTGATATCTCATTCCGTTCTCAAACTGGAGCACTTTGAAGATTAAGGAACGTGGTTATTTCTTCGAAAATTCGCTCTTATAGCCATGCTGCATGACTGTGGTTTCTATTCTTTGAAATGGGTTTCCACGATTCCGCCGCGAGTGATTTACTTCGTTCGAATGAAACTATGAATCATGGTGTGTACGTGTTCTTGCTCAAAATACCGATAATGAGACGATTCAAGGTTCAAAGTTGTGCCCAACTTCTAAACGACTGGACCGATTTTGATCGAGATTTTTGCGCCGTGCTGTAGGGGATCCTAAATGGGAGGTCCTGATGTTAGAATCCATTTATACCCGTGAGTTTTCCGGGAAACGACAGAAAATTTCACAACCGTACTGTTTGAAAGCTGTGTCGGAACCTCCCTTTCACAACTCATTTTTATACCTCTTCCAAAAGAAAGAGCTTCCTTTTCGGTGAAAAGGCAGAGCGTCGCGAGAGAAATTCGAAACAGTTAATGAGTCACTTCAGTGACGTTTTTCATGACGTGACGTTTTTCGGCCGGTAGGCCCATGCTAAAAGAAATCGACTCGACATCTAGCAAATGAGACTGCGCCTTCATCTCATTAACATTAAACCTCATTTTTAAGAAATAATTGGCTCTGAACCACAAAAATCCCACACACAGCTGTGTGTATTACATGCATCACAAATACTATTATTTTGTAAATTACGTTCTGTTTTAATGGTCTATTCAGTTACATTATTCCTTTAATTAGAATTTTACTATTTGGAACCCCCCCCCCCCACCATTTTCCATACCCAAACTTAAGGATTTTCAAATTAGGTGGGCGTTCAAAAATATTCAAATCCTAAAGGGGGCAACAGGTTTAAATAATTTGAAATAGATTTTTTCTTTCGTCTTCCTTCTAGTAATGCGTGGGCCGGTACTTGTCTATCTATGATGTATCATAACAATTATATGTCAAATGGGAAATTCAAGGAGTTGTACTAATCGTTTGCCTCCCCCTTTTTTGCTTCGAACTCTCGTCTTCAATTAATACTTCTCACATTTTTCAATCTGACCACTCTAAGGGGGTGGGGGGGGGGGGGGGGGGGTAAGAGTTTAAAGATTATCCTAGTTTTGGGTAATTTTTGCGCACTTTAAATGCTCTAATTTAAGAACGGATTTAGATATCTAAAATCCGATTTCACCATCGTGTTCAGCGTGCAAAAACCTTTAAAATGAGGGGTCACTTGTTAGAAAATAACATTTTGGGGATTTTTGGGTAATTTTTGCGCACTTTAAATGCTCTAATTTGAGAACGGATCAAGATATCTACAATCCGATTCCACCATCGTGTTCAGCGTGCAAAAACCTTTAAAATGAGGGGTCAATTGTTGGAAAATAACATTTTGGGGATTTTTGGGTAATTTTTGCGCACTTTAAATGCGCCAAAACCCTCCTTAGAGTAGGCCAATTTCGCCCATCTTCGAACTTAGCCTTTCGATTGCCAAGATAGATTTTTTGTGCAAATTTGAGCTGTTTATCTCAATTCTATCGAGAGTTATCGTCTGGAGTGACATATATATATATATATAAATATATATATACATATAAAAAAGTGTTAAATTTCAGGAATCGTTTTAGAATGGTCTGAAACGGATTTCTATGAAGAAAATTTCCAAAAATTTATATTAGTTAAATTTCGAAGCCATTGCAATAGCTTCATTTTCTTTGAAAATTCGCTAAAAGGTTGAGAACCACTGCTTTAAATTCATCACACACGCTTCCCCTCTTGTCATTTTTGTTCGGCGGACCATCACTCTCACTTTCGATGGCTCCCCTCTCAACTGCACCCAACTACCGCCACTCCGCGGACCCCTTTCCCCTTCTTTCACTTTTTATCACTGCCCCCTCTGCAACCCCACTCACCCTTTTACCAATAAGTCGGTAAACTGGAACTGATCGGTGAACAATGGAACTGGAACTCACCAATGAGTCGGTGAACTGGAAGAGATCATAGAATTATCCACCCCCCTACCCCACCTACACCCATTCCCCCAACGTCATGGGAGGCCTTACGCCCAACCCCTTTTTTCCGCTCGCCAGTATTGCAAGCGTATTCTTACCCCCCCATATTCTTACTGCTCGCCCATACCGCAAGCGTTTTTCTTACCCCCCCTCAGGGAGGGCCACCCCTTTCCCCTTCCCACACAGAGGTGCTCCTACTCAGCCCTCCAGCCCCTCATCGCACCTGCGACCACGGCGAACGCCGCCGCCACCTACCCCCTCACACTCCAACCCCTCAACGCACCTGCGACCACAGCGAACGCCGCCGCCACCTACCCCTCGCCACCACCCCCTCGACGCCTCTGCGCCCGTGGCGAACGCCGCCTCGGCCGCACCGACCCACCCCCTCACACTCCAACCCTTCAACGCACCTGCGACCACGGCGAACGCCGCCGCCCCCACCCCCTCACCCTCCAACCCCTCAACGCACCTGCGACCACGGCGAACGCCGCCGCCACCACCCCCCTCACCCTCCAACCCCTCAACGCACCTGCGACCACGGCGAACGCCGCCGCCTCCTACCCCTCGCCGCCACCCCCTCGACGCCTCTGCGCCCGTGGCGAACGCCGCCTCGGCCGCACCGACCCGTTCGACCCCCCACTCACATGGCGACCCCACCGCCCACCCCTCCACTCGCTCAGGGGCCCTCTCTTTCCGCCCCACGATTCGCTGGGGGCTGACCACTCTTCCCCCTCACCAGCCCCCCCCTTCACTCACCCAAGGAAGCCTTCCACCGCTCGCCTCAACAGCCAGCGATTAATTTCTCCCTCTTCGCCAGACCCCCCCCCCCCCCCTCCACAAAAATGGAAGGCCTCCACCGCCCGTGTCTCCCCGACGTGCGACGGCCCCCCTCAAGGTGTAAATATCTGTAAAATACTTGTAAATATCAATCTCCCTCTCTTATATGTCAATGTACATAATCTCTATCATTCAACCTAGCTGTTGTAAGTCACTTCTTTTTGTACGCCCATCACTGTAACTGCTATCATCCAACTGTATTACTCAACATTGTAAATATCTCTGCCACCAATGTACTTCTACATTCATTGTAAATATCTCTACTTGTCAATACTCATTGTAAATACTCATCACCAATGTACTTCTAAATTCATAGCTCAAACTCTCTACCACCACTGTACATAATTCGTTCCCTACCTTGTAACTCTCTACCACCAATGTCAATCATTCATCACCTAGCTCTAACATTTTTGTAAATATTGTTACTCTTCACCACATGTATTACCTACTTTTAAGCAATCAATTGTTACCTAGTTTAAGCAACCAATTGTTAACTAGTCATAAGCGCCAAGCCCTCAGCCTTGTATACCTGCTACCATGCCCCTGTTTGCCACCGGCCCTCAGCCATGTCAATCTGCTACCCTGCCCTCAGCCTCGCTACTTTGTTTCCTTGCTCAATCTGGAGGGACCTATGTCGTGGATCCTCCCAGACCCACAACCACTACATTCGCAAACTTTAAGATCTCGCAAATAAACACGCAGCAGTGGGGACGAAAGACGCAGGGGATGAAAGCCCAGCCTGATTCCCCACCATCCCCTACCAACTAGGGGATGGAGGGAGACGGCTACCGGGGTCTATAAACCCCCGGCGCCTGCCTCTTTTTCCTCATTCTTCGGTATCCTCTAGTCGCTGACTACTCTCTCTCCTCCTTACCTCATCTCTCTCTCCTCTCCTAAAAGATGCTGTGCATGGTGGTGGTCCGCCCATAACCAACAGCCAAATTCTCCTAAAAGATCCCAGGAAAGGGTGAAGATTCGCTCATAACCCGCCTGGGCCTATCCAAAAAGATCCTAGATGAAGGTGGTGGTCCGCCCATAACTTCCTAGGCAACAACATCCAAAAAGATCCCAGGAAAGGGGGTGGTGATTCGCTCATAACCCGCCTGGGCATATCCTCACACCATCGTGATGAAATGCGCCAATTTAAATTCATCACAATACCGTTTGATTCGCGATAATGTTGACGAAGCTTTTTGGTGCACACGAACGGCTGGACGTACTTACAATGCTCCGGGTGGTCTCAAAAAATGTTTTAGCTCAAGACAAATTTAATAACGTTAAAAAAACCATACCCTTCTATCGAAAGTTTTCGAGCTACGGCGTTCTGAAAATGTTAGAGAACCAGTGTGAAATGGGCCACAGAAATTCCAGGAGATGACTGACAGTAACGCCGAGCTTCGAGGACCAACTAGACCCAGAACGGAACCTATTACCCGAATTTCATCAATATTTTGTTTCATGGTAACTAAGAAAAGTGGCCAGTACGGTACGGCGGACAGACAAATGTTTTTATTGCATTTTCGGATTCTACGTACCTTGAAACGTAAACCATCAAAGTTTGAGGGGGGGGTTAGAATTTTGATTCCAAAAGTTCATTATTGAAAAAAATAAACAAAAATAAAGCTAAATGATGCTGCAATGGGTCCAAAATTTTCAGAACACAAATGTTCAAAAATTTTTTTTTTAGGCAAATGCTTTTCAGAGCATCCTGAATTCATCCCTAGATTTTAACAAAACTTTATACATACAAAACTTTATTGTAGTATGTATCAATTATTACTGAATCATTTGTTTCTTTGTCTTTTCTGACGTCAGTAATTGATACAAGTAACTCAGCAATGAATAATAGTGGAACTTAATATGTATATCGTGTATATAGTGTGGTGTAGGGGGGGGGGGGGGGCATAAACCCCACCCCATTGCCTCGAAAACTATCACAAAATTAAAATTTCAAGAATGATAACAATCACAGAAGTAACAGAAACAAACAACAATACCGCATTAAATGGTAAATCAATCATGAATAAACATTACGCATTTTTAGGTAAGTAAGTACGTTTATTTAATCACAAACGACCAATGTCAAAGGCCTTTGCTAATATTTTTCGAACAACTAGGTGTGGTGGGAGGGGGGGGGGGATGCGTTTTGTAGAAGTTTCCAATATAAAAACGCTGCAAATTATTACACAAAGGTTTATTATTTACCTGTATTATAGATGCCCCTTCTGCGTAGATCACTGTTTTTCTGTGGTCAATACCCTCGAGCTCCCTCCAGGAAAGCCCTAGGAAGTACCTATATCAACCTAACAATCATGATTCCACCAGTTTTGCCTCCCAAAAAACAAATTACGCTCCCCCCCCCCCCCCCCACCGTCTTTTTTCAACTTATCTTTGACCATCAGTAGTGCCAATTGCCTTGATTCACCTATTGACACTTTTCCTAGTGTCACTATACAAATTGATGGTGATTTCAAAAATTCCCAGGTTTTTGAAAAAAAAATGAATTTTCGGAGCTGAACCTTCGTTGCAACCTCAATTCTTCACCCTTTCGTCCAAATCAACTTCGGTCTTCTCGCCCCAGGAAACATGAAAAAAAAAAAAAAAAAAAAAAACGCTGCAAAGTCCTTGTCACATGGGTTTATTATTCTATTGGACATACCTACAGAAATGTTGGTTTATTATTCTGTGAATAACACACCTATGTATTCGCTCAGCAAAAAAATTTTATAATACCCCCTCAAAATTTTTTCTTTTCCGTTTCAAGGTGCGTAGATTCCAAAAACGCTGCAAATCCCTGCACAACGGTTTATTATTTTGTACAGAATACCCTTCTGTTACAGATCACAGCTCTCTGTATAGATAACCCGTCTATATAATATAATATGTACTATTCTATACATTTTATGTAGATCGCAGACCCTCCGTAGGTTAGTACCTAACCCCGTACTCGTTACAAGGTACGTACCTAAATCACGAGTTAAATGTTGCTAAAATAATTCTGCCGATGACAAACAGTACCTAACAAAAAGAAACACACATAATGAAGTTCTGAAAAGAAATTGTTGATGAGGAGTGAAAAAAGTTGCAAAAGTACCTACCAACAAACTCCAGCCCCTTCTACGTAGATGGTATAATGAACCGTTGTGTAATAATTTACCGTTGAGTAATGATTTACCATCGTGTAGTAATTATTTACCCAACGTTTGTTCAAGTATCACTACCTATCAACAAACTCCAAAACAGCCATCATTTTTCAAATGAAATAATATCACAGAACAACCAACTCGACTTCATACAGCCATCCTTGATTATAATCAGGTGCTCCCTAGCGACGATTTTATCTACGGATAATTTCTTATTGTATTGTAATTATTCGCGGAATTCAGTCCCCAGAAATGTACTAGTAGACCCTCGAAAACTAAAATGACTTAATAAAACAGGTTGCAGAAATGTGTGCGAATTTCACGGAACGAAAAAGGACAACGGAGGAGATTGAATAGCAGCGGTTCAAGTCAAACGGGAGCAAAGCCTACTAGGTAAGAGCCAGAAAAACTTAGCGACAAATAACAGGAAATAAGACAAACGCTGTCAAGCGCTGGATCTTTAAATAAACATGTGAAGAACAATAATTCTAATCGCCAGTCCGTATAAATCGCATATTATTGGACAATGATGGACACTTTGCTAAATGAAGCACTAGGTATTGGATGCAGAAAAATTTCTGTTTATATCGAGGATGAAAAATTCGCCTCAAGTAAGGGCAGTTAGGTCTCCGTCTCTCATGATTTGCGACAGGGCCACCCTCATTCGACTAATAGTTCGTTTTAGCGAACGAAACGGAAAGAAAACGGTATCTCCACGTGTCCGATACAGTTGCACGTATATGGTACCTACCTAAAAACGAAGTTTTACACAGGTACACGTAGAACTATGTACCTACAACTACGGTAGGTTGATGCTCATGTGATGAGCAATTTAATATTTACTCTGTCTCCAAGATTATTAGTTAAGTACTATCTGAATTACCTGTGCGTTACACAGGGTAGTCGGTTTTAATTTGGATACTGAATAACATCCACAAACCTCCTAATGGGACAGAATGGACTAAAGTTAATAACCTATTTTTTCATGAGAATAAGTCGAACATTATCCAAGCGATGTCAACGGGTTTTGGTCCACGTTCTTTTTTACACTAAATCGCAGTTACTTACCTAACTAACGAACATCAAAATCTCTGCGACCGTACATACCTCACCAGTCTCCAAATTGCATTAGACGCTGTTCAAAAAACCATTTGGTATACTGCTCACTACAATGCACTTTATATTTACTTCTACTTTTCCATGATCCGCTCTAATCGATTTCCAGAAGTATGCTGACGCAAGCACGAACCGTCCGGAACATTCTCGAACATGGAACATTCTCGAACATTCCGGAACAGGATGTCCCTTCGATGGGTGCACTCTTTTGACGCCATATATCTCCGAACCCACTTATTACCTCCATTTATTATATATAAGAGGTACTGATAGTTCATTTCCATCCAAGGAGGTAGCTACCGAAATCAGGAGAATCGAGGCTCTGGTGGCCCGTAGGCAGTGACGGGAAAAAATTAGCTATAGCTAACGGGTAAAAGCTACAGCAAATTAGCTGAAATTTAGCTTAACTAACAGCTAAATTTTTAGCTATTACCTTCTGAGGGACAGTTCTATAGCTTTAGCTATAAAAAATGTCCCAACACCGCTTGTAGGTACACGTAGATTGGTAATTTGTGCTTCCAATTGTTCGTTTGAAACAGGGAAGAAGAAGAAAAAACACTGAGTGGTTATGTAAAAGAGCGGAAAAATATAAAGTTTGTTCTAGAAGCTGTCTAGAAGTCTGTAACTCATCCTCAATGGTCTGTAGTGCACAGTAACGCAAAGGTCTGAGCTACTGAGTTCAAAAGTTAATTATTGTCTGTCTAGATTACCTTATGTGGTTCTGTAGACAACCCTTGTGCCCTTATGTAGACCCTAGGAATGGTTGGTCGTAAAGTTCGATCGGACGAACTGGAATATTTAAGTTTACATCTGCACTCACTAGGTACCATACAAATTGGTACCTATCTACGTAAATCGGGCATACATTCCCCTCGACTTTATAAAGAAAATACGGTTATAAACCAAAATAATAAAGTAGTACACGTACCTTTAGTATAGGAAGATCCGATTTCCGATGATGAAGCTGGTAGAAATCAAACAGCCGCAGGAAGCACAAACACAATCATCAATTCGACTCCGGCTGACCTGATGCACCACCGTTGTAGGTTTCGATTGCCCATAAATCACTTTGCGCGGTTAATCGGCGGATCATACCGAAGAGATTCGAGGAGAAAACACAGGAGCACACACGGAATTAAGTCCAGAAATGATTGCTTCTTGATGAATTTGGAAAGAAAACCGCCACACACCTACCAATCGTCACGGGTGATCGGAGACTGGGGTGCGGGGTGGCTACCTGGCTGGAGGGTGAAGAGCCCCCCACTATTCGCCCTCGGTAGGTAGGTAGATAGGTAGGTAGGTACAACCCTGATATTTTTCCCTTTCCTATTATACCTGATGATTCAGGAAAAGACAGTGGTCTTTTCCTGTTCTCACCCTCTCAAAACAATCAAGGAAAATGTAGAAGTTACTGATAAAGGTGGAATTGTGTGGGTCACCAGAGAAATCGGTTCTCTTAATTAATTAAATGGGCCCTCACACGGGCAAAAATTTCGCTCAAAATTTGTGCAAAAATATTGAGCTCATTTTTGTACAATATTATTGAATGGTCCCGGACGCCTCACACTACGCAAAATACTGCTATATTTTGTCAGCCCCCTCACACTTCACTCTGATGCTTCGAAATACTGACGGGTCTAAACTTTCAGAAAACTTGAAAGCTCCCACAAAATATTGAAGACCCCGTTTTTGCGCAATATTTATCCTCACGCTCTCAATATTTTTGCATAAAAACGACGTCTTCAAAACTTCGTTCAAAATTTTTGCCAGTGTAAGGGCCCCCTTCAGGTAGGTACTGGGAGCGATAAGAATTCCAACAACCTAAACAAATTATTATAATGTCAACGGCGGTTTTCGAAAATTCAATATCATATTATTAATGACCGATTTTAACCAATTGTTAAAAACTTAAGTACCTACCTATCAAGGTTATCCCCACCCAACCACGCCCTTCTAAGCTCAGTCAGCTCCGATCACTCGTGACGGATGGAAGGTTCCTGTGCGTGTCTGTGCGTAATTTAATCCCTGGATTAAATTACGTGTTCTTGTTGTGTTTTCTCCTCGAATCGCTCGGTATGACCGGCCGTTTAACCTTGTAGTGATATATGGGCAATTGAAACCTTCAGGAGTGCATCAGATCGGCCCTTGTCGACTGATGACTGTGTGTGTTTAGTGCTGCAATCTGATTTCTACCACCTTCAACGCTGGATCTTCCTCAACTAAAGGTACGTCCTCTTTTGCTATTTAGATTTTAGTGTTTACTGTCATATTATCTTTACGAATCGAGGGGAAACAATTATGACATATTTGATCCAAATTAGGTGGATACAGAAACTACTTACAGCAACAGCGGGGGTACATGTTTTGGAAAACTAGATATTCATATCGGGATGCAAACTAATGCGTTACAGTATCCAGCAACACGAACATAAATACTCAAGACTCAAAGGAGCCCTATCACAGTTAGGTACATCAAGTATTGAACATAAAATAATCATATAACAGACGTAGATTGGGAAATCTCAGGGAAAAGTATCAAGTACTTTTAGCGAATTTTCAAAGAAAATGAAGCTATTGCAATGGCTTCGAAATTTAAATAATATAAATTTTTGGAAATTTTCTTCATAGAAATCCGTTTCAGACCATTCTAAAACGATTCCTGAAATGTAACACTTTTTTATATGTATATATATATTTATATATATATGTGTCACTCCAGACGATAACTCTCGAAAGAATTGAGATAAACAGCTCAAATTTGCACAAAAAATCTATCTTGGCAATCGAAAGGCTAAGTTCGAAGATGGGCGAAATTGGCCTACTCTAAGGAGGGTTTTGGCGCATTTAAAGTGCGCAAAAATTACCCAAAAATCCCCAAAATGTTATTTTCCAACAAGTGACCCCTCATTTTAAAGGTTTTTGCACGCTGAACACGATGGTGGAATCGGATTTTAGATATCTTGATCCGTTCTCAAATTAGAGCATTTAAAGTGCGCAAAAATTACCCAAAAATCCCCAAAATGTTATTTTCTAACAAGTGACCCCTCATTTTAAAGGTTTTTGCACGCTGAACACGATGGTGAAATCGGATTTTAGATATCTAAATCCGTTCTTAAATTAGAGCATTTAAAGTGCGCAAAAATTACCCAAAACTAGGATAATCTTTAAACTCTTACCCCCCCCCCCCACCCCCTTAGAGTGGTCAGATTGAAAAATGTGAGAAGTATTAATTGAAGACGAGAGTTCGAAGCAAAAAAGGGGGAGGCAAACGATTAGTACAACTCCTTGAATTTCCCATTTGACATATAATTGTTATGATACCTTCATAGATAGACAAGTACCGGCCCACGTATTACTAGAAGGAAGACGAAAGAAAAAATCTATTTCAAATTATTCAATTTAGGTACTAACAGTAGGAGGAAGAAGTTTTCCTTTATTCAAAACCATAGCCATTAATTCGAATATTTCTTTGAAAATTCGCTCATTAAGTCATGCTGCATGACTGTTTTTTTTTTTACAGTACAAGTTATCAACCTACGTGGGATTGTTTGCGACACCACAGAATTGGTTATATTGATTCAGGTACGTACTGGAAACAATGAAAACCCCAACTAGTTCAACTATCTTCGGTTTTCAAAAACTGAAGACCACATTAATGCCCAAATCCAATCATATAGTTGGAATTTTCGAAGTAACTACCTACCAAGGTTACCCCCACTTTCACTCGCGGAAGATGGTAGGTCTGTGGCGGTTTTCCTTTTAATAATAATTCATCTAGGAAGACTAATTCCTGGACGTCATTATGCGTGCTTGAGCGTTTTCGCGTATTATTCACAAATCGCACTGATAATATCAATGCGATTTCCGACGAATTTGCGGAGGATCGTATTATGATGCGCTGATTTATTCTCTTGAAGGACAGTCGAAACCTACGGGAGTGTAGTGATTGGCCCTCGTTAATCAACGGTAGTTATGTGTTAAGTGCTGTGATCTACCACCTCCATCCTCGGATCTTTCACCAACATAGGTAAGTTCTGAAGTTGTTATTTGGGTTTATTATAAGCAATATTTTCTTTACAGACCGTTGACGATGAGTTTATGAACTTGCTCCTAGAAAGAACATGATATTTATCAGGCTTTTGGTTTATTATTCTGTGAATAATACACCTATGTATTCGCACAGCAAACAATTTTTATAACACGCCCTCAAAATTTTTTGTTTTCCGTTTCAAGGTGCATAGATTCAAAATCCTTGTCACATGGGTTTATTATTCTATTGGACGTACCTACAGAAATGTTGGATGTTTATTTATTGTTTCTTTGATGTGAAATTGAAATGGCTATTTCTGATGGTTTCCACCAATTTTGGCCTCCAAAACACAAATTAGGTAGGTACGCTCCTTTTAATTTTTTTTTCCAAATAATTGTCTTTGATCATTGGTAGTGCCATTTATTTAATTGTCTTGATCCACCTGTCGACACTTTTTCTAGTGTTATTATACAGATTGATGTTGATTTCAGACGATTTTCCAGGTTTTTGCCTCATAAAAAATCAATTTTGGCAGCTGAACATTTGGTAGAACCTCAATTTCCCACTCTTTGGTCAAAATCGACTTCATATTCGGCCTTCTCGTCCCCAAAAACCTGGAAAAAGATACCTCAACAGCTCATGTTACTAACATGTTACTAACCCACAAAAAAAAACGCAAAAGTACCTATTTTTACACACATTTTCACTCACAACACCCCTGGGTATATTCCGATCGGGCTGAAAAGTTTCGAGACACAACTAGGGCCAAAATGGAGCATGTGTGCGAAAGAACGACTTTTTTAGACCGAAAATGAAGCCTGTACACGTGATACGGCGGACGGCGGACGGACATTGCATTTTTGGAATCTACGCACCTTGAAACGGAAAAGAAAAAACGCTGCAAATCCCTGCACAACGGTTTATTATTTTGTATAGAATACCCTTCTGTTACAGATCACAGCTCTCTGTATAGATAACCCGTCTGTATAATATAATAATATGTACTAGTCTATACATGCTATGTGAATCGCAGACAGCGTTGGCCAATAGAATTGCAGAACCATTTCGGACCATGCCAATGCGCACCATACCAATTAGACAATTCGAAATGATTAATGTGTCGGGAATTTAGATGGGGATGTTAGGTAGAGTGGTGAGTAGTGGTCCAATTGCAATTTCAATATTAAATTTATTTTTATTAACACAACTTTGCCAATTTTGGCGAATGTGGAGTGTATGTTTATAGGATTAATGTGTCGGGAATTTAGATGGGGATGTTAGGTAGATTGGTGAGCAGTGGCCAATTGCAATTGAAAATCTAAGTGAATTCCAATTGCAATTGAAAACACAATGCCAATTAGGCAATTCGAAAAAAATTCCAATTCAAATTAAAGTTCAATTCAGTATACCAATATTTACAATTCCAGTGAAGTGAATTCCAATTGCAATTGAAAAATTGATTGATTGATTGTTCGATTGATTGAATAAATTGATTGATTGATTGAATCTAGCGCGTCCCTGGTGACGAGAGTGTATACAATTTCATTCACCCTGGTGTCGAAAATGCCTGTCGGTGAAAACTTCGGGGCCTTACTGTGAACGAACGGCTGGACGTACGGTGCTGCGGGTGGTCTTAAACGACTCCCAAGTTCGAGAACTATTTAAAACCGTAAAAAAATTCACGTAAAACAAAGGTATAGGCTTTCTGAAAATTTCAGCCCCTATTTTGAACCCCTTAGAGATGACTGACAGTAACGTCGAGCTTCGAGGACCAACTAGACGCCGAACGGAACCTATAACCCGAATTTCATCAATTTTTATTCATGGTAACTAAGCAAAGTGGCCCGTACGGCGTACGGCGTACGGCGTACGGCGTACGGCGGACAGACAGAAATATTTTTATTGCAGTTTTGGATTCTACATACCTTGAAACGTAAACCATCAAATTTTGAGGGGGGGTAAGAATTTTTTTTTTCATGCTCGATTCCAATGGTTCATTATTGAAAATAATAAACCAAAAGTTTGAGGGGGTGTTATACAAATTTTTTGCTGAGCGAATACATAGGTGTATTATTCACAGAATAATAAACCAAAAGGAGCGTACCTACCTAATTCAAGTTTTGGGGGCCAAAATTGGTGGAAACCACCAGAAATAGCTATTTCAATTATTTTACATGAAATATACAATAAATGAACAGCCAACATTTCTGTACGTATGTCCAATAGAATAATAAATCCATGTGACAAGGACTTTGCAGCGTCTTTGGTATTCGCTGAGCAAAAAATTTTTATAACACCCCCTCAAAATTTTTTCTTTTCCGTTTCAAGGTGCGTAGATTCCAAAAATGCAATGTCCGTCCGCCGTCCGCCGTATCACGTGTACAGGCTTCATTTTCGGTCTAAAAAAATCGTTCTTTCGCACACATGCTCCATTTGGGCCCTAGTTGTGTCCCGAAACTTTTCAGCCCGATCGGAATATACCCAGGGGTGTTATGAGTGAAAATGTGTGTAAAAATAGGTACTTTTTGCGTTTTAGCAACATGTTAGTAACATGAGCTTTTGAGGTATCTTTTTCCATGTTTTTGAGGACGAGAAGACCGAATATGAAGTCGATTTTGACCAAAGAAGCGGAAATTGAGGTTTTACCAAAGATTCAGCTCCCAAAATTGGTTTTTTATGAGTCAAAAACCTGGAAAACTGTCTGAAATCACCATCAATTTGTACAATAACATTGGAAAAAGTGTAAACAGGTGAATCAAGACCATTAAATGCCACTACCAATGATCAAAGATGATCTTAAAAAAAAAAAAAAAAACGCTGCAAAGTCCTTGTCACATGGGTTTATTATTCTATTGGAGTTCTAGAGATTCTTGTTGGCAGTTAAATTTATTGTTTCTTTCATGTGGAATGATTGAATTAGCTATTCCTGATGATTTCCACCAATTTTAGCCCCCAAAACATGAAATAGGTACCTACACTTTTTTTCCCCCCCAGATCATCTTTGATCATTGGTAGTGCAATTTAATGGTCTTGATTCAGCTGTTTACACTTTTTCTAATGTTAGTATACACATTGATGGTGATTTCAGACAGTTTTCCAGGTTTTTGACTAAAAAAAAACAATTTTGGGAGCTGAACCAATGGTAAAACCTCAATTTCCGCGTCTTTGGTCAAAATCGACTTCATATTCGGTTTTCTCGTCCCCAAAAACATGGAAAACGATACCTCAAAAGCTCATTTTACTAACATGTTGCTAAAACGCAAAAAGTACCTATTTTTACACACATTTTCACCCGTAACACCCCTGGGTATATTCCGATCGGGCTGAAAAGTTTCGGGACACAACTAGGGCCCAAATGGAGCATGTGTGCGAAAGAACGACTTTTGGTTTATTATTTTCAATAATGAACCATTGGAATCGAGCATGAAAAAAAAAATTCTTACCCCCCCTCAAAATTTGATGGTTTACGTTTCAAGGTATGTAGAATCCAAAACTGCAATAAAAATATTTCTGTCTGTCCGCCGTACGCCGTACGGGCCACTTTTCTTAGTTACCATGAAAAAAAATTGATGAAATTCGGGTTATAGGTTCCGTTCGGGGTCTGGTTGGTCCTCGAAGCTCGACGTTACTGTGAGTCATCTCTAAGGGGTTCAAAATAGGGGTTGAAATTTTCAAAACGCCTATACCATTTTTTTACGTAAATATTTTTACGGTTTTAAATAGTTCTTGAACTTGCGAGTTTTTTAAGACCATCCGGAGCATCGTACGTCCAGCCGTTCGTTCACAGGCCCCGAAGGCATTTTCGACTCCAGTGTGAATGAAATTGTATACAATTCAAACCAAATCTCGTAACCAGAGACGCGCCCACAATAGGAATTTGTGAATACGGCCAATCATTGGTAGGGATCACCTGATTATATTGGCGGAGTATGAAGTCGAGTTGGTTGTTCTGTGATATTATTTAATTTGAAAAATGATGGCTCTTTTGGAGTTTGTTGGTAGGTAGTGAAACTTGAACAAACGTTGAAGTAGGTATTATTGATGGGTAAATTATTACTACGGTAAATCATTACTCAACGGTAAATTATTACACAACGGTTCATTATACCATCTACGTAGAAGGGGCTGGAGTTTGTTGGTAGGTACTTTTGCAACTTTTTTCACTCCTCATCAACAATTTCTTTTCAGAACTTCAATTATGTGTGTTTCTTTTTTTTAGGTACTGTTTGTCATCGGCAGAATTATTTTAGCAACATTTAACTCGTGATTTAGGTAGGTACCTAGTAACGAGTACGGGGTTAGGTACTAACCTACGGAGGGTCTGCGATCTACATAATATGTATATAATAGTACATATTATATTATAAAGAAGGGTTATCTATACATAGAGCTGTGATCTGTAACAGAAGGGTATTCTGTACAAAATAATAAACCGTTGTGCAGGGATTTGCAGCGTTTTGGTTTATTATTCTGTGAATAATACACCTATGTATTCGCTCAGTAAAAAATTTTTATAACACCCCCTCAAAATTTTTTCTTTTCCGTTTCAAGGTGCGTAGATTCCAAAAATGCAATGTCCGTCTGCCGTCCGCCGTACGCCGTATCACGTGTACAGGCTTCATTTTCGGTCTAAAAAAATCGTTCTTTCGCACACATGCTCCATTTGGGCCCTAGTTGTGTCCCGAAACTTTTCAGCCCGATCGGAATATACCCAGGGGTGTTATGAGTGAAAATGTGTGTAAAAATAGGTACTTTTTGTGTTTTAGTAACATAGTGGTAAAATGAGATTTTGAGGTATCGTATTCCATGTTTTTGGGGACGAGAAGGCCGAATATTAAGTCGATTTTGACCAAGGAGTGGAAAATTGAGGTTGTACCAGATGTTCAGCTCCCAAAATTGATTTTTCGTGAGTCAAAAACCTGGAAAATCGTCTGAAATCACAAGCAGTATGTATAATAACACTAGAAAAAGTGTCAAAACGTGGATCAAGACGATTAAACGGCACTATCAATGATCTAAGATAGTTTAAAAAAAAAAAAAGGAAAAAAAAAGCGGTTGTACCTCAGTACAACCTCGTACCTCGTTTTGAGCGTACGCTCAAAAGAGCGTACCTACCTAATTTGTGTTTTAGGGGCCAAAATTAATGGAAACCATCAGAAACAGCTATTTCGATTATTACGCATAAAAGAAACAATAAATGAACAGCCAACATTTCTGTAGGTATGTCCAATAGAATAATAAACCCATGTGACAAGGACTTTGCAGGGTTTTTGGTTAGTAACTTATCCAGGCAATTAAAGAAATGTGTAGGTAAGGTAGGTAGGTATGTCTACGTCGCATGGGGTGTGCCACCAGAGCATCGATTCTCCTGATTCAGACAGGTACTCGGAACGATGGGAACACAGGGGGCCTATTCACTAAGCCAAAGAGACATCTCTTTCAGGTCCGACTCTCTCTTTGGGCCAAATAGATTTGTATAGTATCCATGACAGGGTTATTCAGTAACTTTTCAAAGAGAGAGTTGGCGGCCATCTTGGCATTCTCGATCTCTTTCAGAGAGACACCTAATTAGGTGTCTTCCCTCGAAAGAGAGTCTATTTCTCGTTTGTTTCACAGTGATCGTGTAATATCCTCCTTCATCCGCAACCACATCGGTACTTTTGATCGTGTATTCTTTCATTTCATAAAGGTAAGTCAATTTAAATTAAAAAATATATACATAATCATTGATTCATGAGTAAAAACGTCCAAGTACGGGTTTAGGTAGGTACCTACCTACCTAAGAGGTTCATTAGGTGTAGATATAACACAAGCATTAAAAGCCCCCTAATTCGACTTTTTCTGTTCATAATTGAGACTTTTTTCAATTTCATTTAAACTTTTATCCGATTCATGAGTAAAAACGTCCAAGTATGGATTGAGGTAGGTAGGTACCCATTGAATAGGTATTAAGAAATGCGTTCATTATTAAGGAATTGAACTCCCGGGGTCACGAACATCTTGCACTTCATGGATACTATGGCATTTCCGTGTATTAGGATCCATATCTCTTTCTCAAGGTCTCTGGAGCTATTCAGTAAAATAGACGAACCGGGGAGACATTGGAAGAGACTGTCTTCCCGGGGGAGACTATCTCTCGCGGGAGATTTTCAAAATAGATAATCTCTTTCCACTGTCTATTTTAGTGAATAGGCCCCCAGTATAGGTCCCTTATCAGTAGTTTTTGGTAATTCCAGATCGTGTTAACCACGAAGTTCAATCAAATATGTAGAAACTCCCAAGTAGATACCTGAATTCGTGATTTTGCTACTCTCCTGGGGGCCTATTCACTAAAATAGACAGTGGAAAGAGATTATCTATTTTGAAAATCTCCCGCGAGAGATAGTCTCCCCCGGGAAGACAGTCTCTTCCAATGTCTCCGGGTTCGTCTATTTTACAGAATAGCTCCAGAGACCTTGAGAAAGAGATATGGATCCTAATACACGAAAATGCCATAGTATCCATGAAGTGCGAGATGTTCGTGCCCCCGGGAGTTCAATTCCTTAATAATGAACGCATTTCTTAATACCTATTCAATGGGTACCTACCTACCTCAATCCATACTTGGACGTTTTTACTCACGAATCGGATATAAGTTTAAATGAAATTGAAAAAAGTCTCAATTATAAACAGAAAAAGTCGAATTAGCGGGCTTTTAATGCTTGTGTTATATCTACACCTAATGAACCTCTTAGGTAGGTAGGTACCTACCTCAACCCGTACTTGGACGTTTTTACTCATGAATCATTGATTATGTATATATTTTTAATTTAAATTGACTTACCTTTATGAAATGAAAGAATACACGATCAAAAGTACCGATGTGGTTGCGGATGAAGGAGGATATTACACGGATGAAGGAGGATTACACGATCACTGTGAAACAAACGAGAAATAGACTCTCTCTTTCGAGGGAAGACACCTAATTAGGTGTCTCTCTGAAAGAGATCGAGAATGCCAAGATGGCCGCCAACTCTCTCTTTGAAAAGTTACTGAATAACCCTGTCATGGATACTATAAAAATCTATTCGGCCCAAAGAGAGAGTCGGACCTGAAAGAGATGTCTCTTTGGCTTAGTGAATAGGCCCCCTGTTCATAGTTACAGGGAAATACGACTTAAAATAAAGGGAAATAACAGAGTTGTACTTACACCTTTAGTAGCAGATGATGCGGGAATGAAGGTGGTAGAACCCAAGTCGCAGCACTAATAATCAAAACCACAATCACTGGTCAATACAGGCCAACCTGCACTCACGTGAGGTATCGGAGTGTCCATATCACCTCTGCAGTTATTCGGCGGGAAATACCGACGCAAATCAGGGAGAAAACACACAAAACTTTATAATCTAGTCAAGGAATTATTGTTTAAAGATGAATTTTGACGAAAAACTACCGCATACCAACCAGCAGCGGGCGATCGAGGGACTTACCGGAAAGTATCAGCAGGGTGGGCCTTGTAGGTATTTAATTAATATTTTCCCCTTTCATTTGCCTGAATTTTCATTGTATTTTTCGGTTCATAACTGCTCAAAACAATTACCTAAAGAAATGTGTAGGTAAGGTAGGTAGGTATGTCTACGTGGCATGGGGTCTACCACCAGAGCAACGATTCTCCTAATTCAGACAGGTACTCGGAACGATGGGAACACAGTATAGGTCCCTTATCAGTAGTTTTTGGAAATTCCAGATCGTGCTAATCACAAAGTTCAATCAAATGTGCAGAAACTCCCAAGTAGATACCTAAATTCGTGATTTTGCTACACTCACGTGTATCGTTATAAGGAAATATTGCTTACAATAAAGGGAAATAACAAAGTTGTACTTACCTTTAGTAGCGGATGATCTGAGAACGAAGGTGGTAGAACCCAAATCGCAGCACTAATAATCAAAAACACAATCACTGGTCAATACAGGTTAACCTGCACTCACGTGAGGTATCGGATCACCCATATCACTTCTCGGGGTTATTCGGCGGATAATACTGAGGCGATTCCAGGAGAAAACACACAAAAATGTATAATCTAGTCCAGGAATTATTGTTTAAAGATCAATTTTGACGAAAAAGTACCGCATACCAACCAATAGCGGACTTACAAGAAAGTATCAACAGGGTGGGCCTTGGTAGGTTTTTACTTAATATTTTCCCTTTCATTTGCCTGAATTCTCATTGTATTTTTCGTTTCGTAACTTATCCACACAATTAAAGAAATGTGTAGGTAAGGTAGGTAGGTATGTCTACGTGGCATGGGGTGTGCCACCAGAGGACCCTCGACTTTATAAATTATAAGGAAAATATTACTTACAATAAACCTAAAGAGCAAAATTTTACGGTACCTTTAGTACTGGATGGTCGGTGAATGAAGGTGGTGGAATCCAAATCGCAGCACTGAACACAATCATCATCGGCGCGGGCCGACGATGCACCCACGTTAGTTTTCGAATTGCCCATATCACTTCTCCCGATTAAATCGGCGGATACCGAGGCGATTCGAGGAGAAAACTCACAATAACACAGTACAATTTAGTCCAGGAATTATTCTTCTATGATGAATTTGGAATAAAAACTACCACTTACCTACCATCCGTCGCGGGTGATCGGGCCAGACTGACTAATAGTGGGTGGCTCGGCGTGGTGGGGTAGGTAGGTATTCACTCGATTTTTTAAAATTTATTTAGTTATTTATTTATTTAATTTTTTTACATTTACCTGAATTTTCATTGTGTTTTTCTTTTCCTAACTGCTTCAAACAATCGAAGAAATAATATACAAGTTACTTATCTATGTGGCACTGGTTGTGCCACGAGGGCATCAGTTCACAACATGATGTAGTTACTTGGAACGATTAAAACACCAACTATACAACCATTGGTGGTTTATGGAAATTCAAGATCGTATTAATGACCAATTCCAATAAAATAGATGGAAAATTCCAAGTATTAACCTACATCTGGAGAGTTTAAGCTCTGGCGGGCAGACCCAGTGCCACGTAGATCGGTAACTTCAATCATTTCGTGGATTTTTTTGGAAAAGTGTAAAAACAGGTAAAGACAATAAGTCGGGTAAAATAAAGGGGAAAATAATTAAAGTTACAAGTACCTAAGTGCCTACTTTCCCCTCACCGCCACCTTCCCCACCCTGCCGCCCATCACGTCAGTCCCTCGATCACTTGCGACGGATGGTAGGTTTGTGGTAGTTTTTCGTCAAAATTCATCTTTAAACAATAATTCCAGGACTAGATTATATATTTTTGTGTGTTTTCTCGAATCGCCTCGGAGTGATCCGCCGATTAACCGCGTGAAGTGATATGGGCAATCCGATGAATAACGTGTGTGCGCTGATTGGCCCGCGTTGATCAGTGGTTGTGTATGCGGTTTGTGCTACGAACTGGATTCTATCTTCATACTCGGTTGTACACACTACTAAAGGTACGTGCAACTTTGTTATTTTGATTTATTGTAAGTAATATTTCCTTAAATAACTACAAAGTCGAGGGTAATCATCATTAAACATACAGGTAATTATGAACCATATTAGGTAGTAAAACTACTCACCACAACATTGGGGTAGGTGCATTTTTTCAAAACTAAATAGCTATTAATTTATTATCTTGTTGCAAAGTGATGAATCCCTTGACGATGAGATACGCACTTTCTCCTAGGTGTAATTAAACTATAGCAAATGGTAGGATGTGGAGGTGAAACTGGAGAATCCAAGTCAGGAGATCCGACTTTGGTGGCACAGCCAGTTCCAAACTGTCAATTTTCATGATTATTTGGAAATTGTACGAAGATGAACAGGAAAATACTATGACAAGCCAGGTCAAATAAAACGGAAAATTTCGTTCCTACCTATCAACTCGTTCAAAGGTTGTGTGTTGTGTTTGGTTTTTACCACCTTCATTCAAGATTCTACCACTGCTAAAGCTCCGTACTATGTTATTCGGGTTTATTGTAATATTTTCGATTATTTTTATTGCAATAAATGTCGAGTTGACGTCTTCTTCTTATGCTCCTTTCTTCTTCTTCTCTTCTTCTTATGCTTCTTTTTTCTTCTTCTCTTCTTCTTATGCTCATCGCTTAGTGGCCAGTTACGGTATTTTTTCCCTCCACCGCGCCCTAATTGTCAGACTGGAGTCATATTTCGTACATGCCCTTTCTAGAACCCAAGCCCAAGTCCTATCTGCCCCCGAAACTCAAGCCCTTTCTGAGCCCATGAAGAGAGAAAGTCGGCATATTCCCATACCTGTATACTTTACCAATAAAAAAACTAGGTTTGTACTTGAGGTTAAAGAGATTGAACTAATCTAAGTACATCACAAAAATATCATTACACTTCTTCCGGGTAGTTTTTTAAAATTTTTGGTTTATTACGAGTATTTTCAATAATGAACCATTGTAATCGATCATGAAAAAAAATTTAAAAAAATCTAACCCCCCCCCCCCCCACCACACACAAAATTTGATGGTTCACGTTACAAGGTATGTAGAATCCGAAAATGCAATACAAATATTTCTGTCTGGCCCGTACGCCGTACTGGCCACTTTTCTAAGTTACCATGAAACAAAATTGATGAAATTCGGGTTATAGGTTCCGTTCGGGGTCTGGTTGGTCCTCGAAGCTCGGCATTACTGTCAGTCATCTCTAAGGGGTTCAAAATAGGGGCTGAAATTTTCAGAACGCCGTATCTCTAAAACTTTCGATAGAAGGGTATGGTTGTTTTTTTTACTTTATTAAATTCGTCTTGAGCTAAACAATTTTTGAGACCGCCCGGAGCATTCTACGTCCAGCCGTTCGTGTGCACCAAAAAGCTTCGTCAACACGATCGTGAATCAAACGGTATAAATCCGGCCCTGATATCATCACTAGGAAGCACCTGATTATAATCAGAAGTCGAGTTGGTTGTTCTGCAATATTATTTCATTTGATAAGTGATGGACTATTGGATTTTGTTGGTAGGTACTTCTGAAACTTGAACAAACGTTGAAGTATATTTGATGGGTAAATTATTACACTATGGTAAATTATTACATAACGGTAAATTATTACGCAACGTTAAATTATTACACAACGATTCATCTACCAAGAAGGGGCTGGGTTTTGTTGATAATACACCTATGTATTCGCTCAGCAAAAAATTTTTATAACACCCCCTCAAACTTTTTTCTTTTCCGTTTCAAGGTGCGTAGATTCCAAAAATGCAATGTCCGTCCGCCGTATCACGTGTACAGGCTTCATTTTCGGTCTAAAAAAGTCGTTCTTTCGCCCACATGCTCCATTTGGGCCCTAGTTGTGTCCCGAAACTTTTCAGCCCGATCGGAATATACCCAGGGGTGTTATGAGTGAAAATGTGTATAAAAATAGGTACTTTTTGCGTTTTAACAACATGTTAGTAACTTGAGCTATTGAGGTATCTTTTTCCATGTTTTTGAGGACGAGAAGACCGAATACGAAGTCGATTTTGACCAAAGAAACGGAAATTGAGGTTTTACCAAAGATTCAGCTCCCAAAATTGGTTTTTTATGAGTCAAAAACCTGGAAAACTGTCTGAAATCACCATCAATTTGTACAATAACATTGGAAAAAGTGTAAACAGGTGAATCAAGACCATTAAATGCCACTACCAATGATCAAAGATGATCTTAAAAAAAAAAAAAACGTACTTACCTATTTCATGTTTTGGGGGCCAAAATTGGTGGAAATCATCAGAAATAGCTATTTCAATCATTCCACATGAAAGAAACAATACATTTAACAGCAAACAAAAATCTCTAGAACTCCAATAGAATAATAAACCCATGTGACAAGGACTTTGCAGCGTTTTTTGAATCTACGCACCTTGAAACAGAAAAGAAAAAAGTTTGAGGGGGTGTTATAAAAATTTTTTGCTGAGCGATTACATAGGTGTATTATTCACAGAATAATAAACCAAAACGCTGCAAAGCCCTTGCCACATGGGTTTATTATTCTACTGGACATACCTACAGAAATGTTGGCTGTTCATCTATTGTTTCGTTTATGTGCAATAATTAAACTAGCTATTTGTGATGGTTTCAACTAATTATGGCACCCAAAAACACGAATCACGCTCTATTTTGGTTTATTATTCCGTGAATTATACGCCTATGTATTGGCTCAGCAAAACATTTCTGTAACACTCCCACAAAAATTTCTTTTCTTTTACCTTTCTAGGTGCGCAGATTCGGAAAGGCAATGTCCGTCCGCCGTCCGCCGTATCACGTGTACCGGCTTCATTTTTGGTCTAAAAAATTCGTTCTTTCGCACACATGCTCCATTTGGACCCTAGTTGTGTCCCGAAACTTTTCAGCCCGATCGGAATATACCCAGGGGTGTTGTGAGTGAAAATGTGTATAAAAATAGGTACTTTTTGTGTTTTAGCAACATGTTGGTAACATGAGCTTTTGAGGTATCTTTTTCCATGTTTTTGGGGACGAGAAGACCGAATATGAAGTCGATTTTGACCGAAGAGTGGAAAATTGAGGTTGTATCAGATGTTCAGCTCCCAAAATTGATTTTTTATAAGTCAAAAACCTGGGAAACCGTCTGAAATTACCATCAATTTGTAGAATAACACTAGAAAAAGTATCAACAGATGGATCGAGACGTAAAAATGGTACTATCAAAGATCAAAGATAATTTGAAAAAAAAGAAGAAAAAAAGGAGCGTACCTAATTCGTGTTTTCGGGGCCAAAATTGGTGGAAACCACCAGAAATAGCTATTTCAATTATTTTATACGAAAGAAAAATAAATAAACAGCCAAGGTTTCTGTAGAATCCAATAGAATAATAAACCCATGTGACAAGGACTTTGCAGCGTTTTGGTTTATTATTCTCTGAATAATACACCTATGTAATCGCTCAGCAAAAAATTTTTATAACACCCCCTCAAACTTTTTTCTTTTCCGTTTCAAGGTGCGTAGATTCAAAAAATGCAATGTCCGTCCGCCGTATCACGTGTACAGGCTTCATTTTCGGTCTAAAAAAGTCGTTCTTTCGCACACATGCTCCATTTGGGCCCTAGTTGTGTCCCGAAACTTTTCAGCCCGATCGGAATATTCCCAGGGGTGTTGTGAGTGAAAATGTGTGTAAAAATAGGTACTTTTTGCGTTTTAGCAACATGTTGGTAACATGAGCTTTTGAGGTATCGTTTTCCATGTTTTTGGGGACGAGAAGATCGAATATGAGGTCGATTTTGGCCAAGGAGTGGAAAATTGAGGTTGTACCAGATGTTCAGCTCCCAAAATTGATTTTGTATGAGTCCAAAAACCTGCGAAATCGTCTAAAATCACCATCAGTTTGTAGAATAACACTAGAAAAAGTGTCAACACGTGGATCAAGACGATTAAATGGCACTACCAATGATCAAAGTTAATTTGAAAAAAAAAAAAAAGATCGTACCTACCTACCTAATTTGTGTTTTGGGGGCCAAAATTGTTGGAAACCATCAGAAATAGCTATTTCAATTATTTCACATGAAACAAACAATAAATGTACAGCCAACATTTCTGTAGAATAATAAACCCCATGTGACAAGGACTTTGCAGCGTTTTTTCGTGTATTAGTGGAAATAGACTATTTTTTCAATAACTCCGTTTTGGTTTATTATTCTGTGAATAATACACCTATGTATTCGCTCAGCAAAAATTTTTTATAACAGCCCCTCAAACTTTTTTCTTTTCCGTTTCAAGGTGCGTAGATTCCAAAAATGCAATGTCCGTCCGCCGTCCGCCGTCCGCCGTATCACGTCTACAGGCTTCATTTTCGGTCTAAAAAAGTCGTTCTTTCGCACACATGCTCCATTTGGGCCCTAGTTGTGTCCCGAAACTTTTCAGCCCGATCGGAATATTCCCAGGGGTGTTATGAGTGAAAATGTGTGTAAAAATAGGTACTTTTTGCGTTTTAGCAACATGTTAGTAACATGAGCTTCTGAGATATCGTTTTCCATGTTTTTGGGGACGAGAAAACCGAATATGAAGTCTATTTTGGCCAAAGACTGGAAAATTGAGTTCTACCTAATGTTCAGCTCCCAAAATTGATTTTTTATTAGTGAAAAACCAGGGAAATCGTCTGAAATCACCATCAGTTTGTACAATAACACTGGAAAAAGTGTCAACACGTAGATCAAGACGATTAAATGGCACTACCAATGATCAAAGATAGTTAAGAAAAAAAGAAGAAAAAAAAGAGCGCACCTAATTTGTGTTTCAAGAGCCAAAATTAATGGAAACCATCAGAAATAGCTATTTCGATTACTACGCACGAAAGAAACAATAAATGAACAGCCAGCATTTCTATAGGTATGTCCAATAGAATAATAAACCCATGTGACAAGGACTTTGCAGCGTTTTTTCTTTGAAATGGGTTTCCACGATTTCTTTGCGAGTGATTCAGTTCGTTCCAAAATTCATTTTTTATGAGTCAAAAATCTGGGAAATTGTCTAAATCACCATAAGTACATTTTTTAAATAATAACTTTACAAGTATTATCAACAGGTGAATGAAGACAACCAAATGGCACTATCAATGATCAAAGTTAACTTTTAACAAAAGTTAGGAGCGTAATTCGTGTTTTTTGGGGGGGGGGGGGGGGCCAATATTAATAGAAAACTTCAAAAATAGCTATTTAAATTATTGCACATGAAAGGAACAATAAATGAACAGCCAACATTTCTGTAGGTGTGTCCAATAAAATAATAAACCCATGTGACAAGGACTGCAGCGTTTTTGGGATCTGCGCACCTTGAAACGTAAAAGAAAACATTTTGAGGGGGTGTTGTAAAAATTTTTTGGTGAGCGAAGACTGGGTAACAATTTCATGGTAACAGGCTTATGATAAGACTCTAAACACACCTGGACCTCAATCGTCCCTCAAACTCCGATTGAACAATAATAACAGCTGCGCAATAGATCCCCATTAAAGCAGGTAAGTACTTACAAAATTGTAGTGCCACATTGTGATAGCTTACCTGTAAAGTAGAAAGAGGTTTATTAGCTTCATTGGAAACGCTTTTTTTCTTCTTCTTTTTAATATATGCTTGTAATTATATACCTAAATCTTTATGTATTTCGCTCGAGGGTAGGTATTCACCACAGAAAACAGTGATCTACGCAGAAGGGGCATCTATACAGGTAAATAATGAACCGTTGAGTAATAATTTGCAGCGTTTCTACGTATAGGTCCATGGGAATACACAATGCTGAATATATCCTAAATTTCACCCAAGAATTAACTAGTCACAGTACATTAGGTGTGCATATAAATGTTCAGTAAATGTGCAAGGAAAATGATGGATGTGTCCTCGGTATCACTAAAAAAAGAAATGAGTCTGCCGAGTTGGGTGGGCAGTATTATCTTCCTCACTTATTGTATCATGGACGTGAAGAATCAACTGGTAAAAAAATTATGAGTCAAAATGATTGAATATCAATAAATAGAGTAGTAATAAATTACCTAACATGCGTAATAAAATCAAACATTTCAACACTTCGCGCATGCGCAGACAGGTGTTACGGTACGATTCCACAGGCATTGATGTGGAACTATCAAAGTATTATTCCTGATCGACCCTCTAATTTTGAACTCATTTCAACGACATTTAAGGTAGTTATGGGGGTTCCAAGTATTTCATGTTCACGCATGCGCAGGTGAAAGTTACGGTAGGATTTCAATGATTTTAATAACGGACCATCTGCGATCCAACTTGCGTGTACCCTCAAAATTGCAGCTCTCTACGACTATTTTTCGCGTAGTTCGAAGTGTCACAAGGAAAGGGTCAACATTTCATGTTCACGCATGCGCCGACGAAAGTTACAGTACGATTTCAATGAAATTCTTGTGGAATTATCAAAGTATTAATTCTGATCGACCCTCCAAGTTTGAACCGGTGACAACGATATTTAAGGTAGTTTTGAGCGTTTCGATTATTTCGCGTTTGCGCATGCGCAGACAAAAGACTGCGATTTTTTAATGACGTCGGACCCTCTGTGACCCAAGCCGCACCTACCCTCCAAATTTCGGCCCATTTTGACCATTATTTCGGGTAGTTATGTGCGTTACAAGGAATTGACCACAGACACAGACAGACAGACACGGAACCAAATATGTTCCTTGATGTCTGAAACGCAAAATGGTAGTGGAAATTTTCATTTTGGAGGACATAATTTTTTTTCTTTTTGCTCAATCTTGAATCCAAGGCTTCCCTACCTTCCGGTAATGATGAAGCAAATTTTCAACAAAAAAGAAGGTTCCCTCTGAAATGGATGAACGGCCACAGATTTGAAAAACGCTGCAAAGTCCTTGTCACAAGGGTTTATTATTCTATTAGACATACCTACAGAAATATTGGCTGTTCATTTATTGTTTATTTCTGTTGAAATAATTTAAATAGCTATTTCTGATAGTTTCCACCATTTTTGGCCTCTAAAACACGAATTAGGTACGCTCCTTTTTTTTCAATTTATCTTTGATAATTGCTTGTGCCATTTAATCGAATTGATCCACGTGTTGATACTTTTTTTAGTGTTATTCTGCAAATTGATGGTGATTTCAGACGATTTCCCTGGTTTTTGACTCATAAAAAATCAATTTTGGGAGCTGAACATCTGGTACAACCTCGATTTTCCACTCTTTGGTCAAAATCGACTTCATATTCGGTCTTCTCGTCCCCAAAAACATGAAAAACGATACCTCAAAAGCTCATTTTACTAACATGTTGCTAAAACGCAAAAAGTACCTATTTTTACACACATTTTCACTCATAACACCCCTGGGTATATTCCGATCGGGCTGAAAAGTTTCGGGACACAACTAGGGCCCAAATGGAGCATGTGTGCGAAAGAACGAATTGTTTAGGCCAATAATGAAGCCTGTACACGTGATACGGCGGACGGCGTACGGCGGACGGACATTGCATTTTTTGAATCTACGCACCTTGAAACAGAAAAGAAAAAAGTTTGAGGGGGTGTTATAAAAATTTTTTGCTGAGCGAATA
This sequence comes from Leptopterna dolabrata, assembly GCA_954871275.1. Classification (NCBI taxonomy): domain Eukaryota; kingdom Metazoa; phylum Arthropoda; class Insecta; order Hemiptera; family Miridae; genus Leptopterna; species Leptopterna dolabrata. The sequence goes on from CATPAC010000199.1 coordinate 104,866, forward strand.
CATAGGTGTGTTATTCACAGAATAATAAACCAAAATCAAGCAACAAAACGCTGCAGTTGCTTTCATCTTACATCATACATAAGTACTATTTTTTGTATAGATATTTTGTCTAGATATTTTTTGCTCTAGATTTTTTGTCTAGATATTTTTTGCTCTAGATTTTTTGTCTAGATATTTTTTCTATGTTTTGCTCCTGGGTACCGTTGTCGTATGCGGTCTACCTCGAATCTGTGGTCTACCCCGGACAACGAGTGTTGTCGTATGCGGTCTACCGGTGGTATGATGGTCAAAACCTTTATGAGATACGAATTAATAATTAAAAAGAATTCAGAGCTTATCTTTGAACACTTCAATTCGATTTGAAGCTCGTCTCGTCGTGGTTGGCATTATGTCATCAGTGACGTCGTCTTCATGTCCTCGAAGAAGGCAGTAAAGGGATCCTCGGCCTGAACGGATCGCCACTTCGCCACCACTCTTCCTTGAGCTTTTGGTGTAGTAAGGACCCAGCTCCATTCACTTTTATCCCATACCGCAACTTTATGACTCTCCAGAGGCATTCTATGGTTTGAGTGTGGGGACTAGACTGGGGATCTATGAAATGTTCGGAGTGGTTCACCGTTTTGTGCTGAAACCCTTCGGTGTTGAGGCAACTGTACGCTCGCCACTGATCAGAAACTATTGTGGTACCAGCTTCAACTTCGTTTTTTATTATCGGGAGTAATGTGGCTCTACTAATCAGTAACCACTCAGCCCTGACATTCGATTGAAACGTTCGATTCGAAGACGTACCGAAGGTCAATAAACGTATATCAAATATTATAAACACAACAAATTCCAACTCTCATGGCCAACTCTCAAGACTTCCCCTCCTACTGTCTCTAAAGTGGTCGAGAAACCAACCCCCCGCCTGATCCTTCGTGTAGGTACATCAGAAGCCTACGGTAGACCGCACATTTAATGTAGACCGCATACGACAACAGTGGAAGACCGGTAGACCGCATACGACAACGGTACCTTGCTCCTGTGTTCCCTGTAGACAACCCTTGTGCAGAGAGAAAGGTTGGTCGTAGTAGGGGTTGGATCCTACAAATTCGATCCTGTTTGAATGGGCATTTATAACCCTCGACTTCGTGATTTTATAAAGGAAATTATAGGAATTACTTAAAATAAACACAGACAACAAGGTAGCGTAACTGGGTACCTTTGGTTAGCGGAAAGATCCCGGATCCTGGGAGGAGGGTGGTGGAACCCAAATGGCAGCGCTAAACACAATAATCGATCGACTCGGGCCGACTGATGCACACGCGCAATAATAATAACGTTATTATTCACACAGGAATATAATAATAATAATGTTCGGCCACAGACATACAGCACCTACAACCCATCAGTAGACTGAATGAGACTGAAACTGAAGGTTGTGGAAGGGAAGGCAGGTAGGGGAAGGTAAGCAGGTAGGGGAAGGTAGGTGAGCAGGTGTTCCAAATAAACAAAAAAAAAAGAAAAGATAATTCGGGTTGGCGCTGGAACAAATGAAAACAAGTCCATCCGCCTCCTACCAGTCCCTGTTCCTAGAAGCTGGTACCTGTAAAATCCGGAGAAGCAGGTTCATACTCATCACCAAGGGTCTGAAACCCTAAAATATCCAGTTTAGAAAATCCTACTCAACCCCAGTGTTCCTTCAAAACGTTTCAATACCTAAATTTGGTTCAAACGATTTATGATTACCCTTGAATTTATAATAATATGACGTATCATAACTATTGTCAGGAGGCACTTCATAATATTATAGTAGATACTTAGTTCCTAAGAAAACAGAATCACCATTATGAAAACGAAATTCAGTTGATTTTGCTTCTGAACGCAATTTCTAATATTAGTTGTTTAACTTTTCTTTGTAACTTCCCTAAAATAGAGGGAATCCCTACAATTCCAATTCTCCCGATTCTAGAAAAGCTGGAAAGAAGTTCAAACTAGGTACAACTATAATATTAGAAATATTGGATTCAGAAGCAAAATTAAATTTTATTGACATGGATGTCTTACGCTAGGGGTCAGCCAAATTTTGCGTGACGCATTTTCAAGAGCAAAAAACGTAAAGCTATTTGACATTTTACTAGGGTTCATACTTACAACCAACCCGTTGCTATGAGCGTAGTAACTTCCTTAGTTTTCATCACGCGAAAATCGTTCTCCTTTCGCTGGAAAGCTCTTGATTTATCCAGTATTTATCTTGTAATTCTATGTTAATTTATTTAAAATTCATCGAGTTTCATGCCAAGATATAAACAGGTAATAAACAGATAATTTCATGGATTTCTGTTGGAAAAAATTGGATAACTCTTCGCCAAACATCTGATCATAATAACTGCTGCTACCATAGCAACTAAGTAATCATAACAAGAAAGTACTTTGCCTACGCTTTTATCGCCGCAATAATTTCGTCAATTAGGTCATTTTGGGTACGCATCAAAAAATATAAGTAGTCTACCACAAGAGTGTTAAGCTAGGTTCACATGGAGACGCAATTCCGGACGGCAATCCGGCACGGCAACGCATTTGCCGGAATTTTTGCCGCAGAGGCGTTCACATGGCAGCGCAGTCATAACAAAATGCAATCGCAAAAAACAAACAATTGCTCGAACTCGAAACCGCAATATCAACCACATAAATGTCGAATTTCAATATGGCTGAACAACCAAACAAGAGAGGTGTGCGCAGTAACCTCCGCGCAGATCCGGCAACGCATCCGACAGCGGAAAATATCTGGAGATTTTGATATAGTATCCAAGGCACTGCGTTGAAATAATCCATTTTGCGTTGGCCAATAGCATTGCAGAACGCATAGCCGTGCCGGGCTACCGTCCGGAATTGCGTCTCATGTGAACCTAGCTTTAAGCTCACATGAGGCTCACATGAGACGCAATTCCGGACGGTAGCCCGGCACGGCTATGCGTTCTGCAATGCTATTGGCCAACGCAAAATGGATTATTTCAACGCAGTGCCTTGGATACTATATCGAAATCTCCAGATATTTTACGCTGTCGGATGCGTTGCCGGATCTGCGCGGAGGTTACTGCGCACACCTCTCTTGTTTGGTTGTTCAGCCATATTGAAATTCGACATTTATGTGGTTGATATTGCGGTTTCGAGTTCGAGCAATTGTTTGTTTTTTGCGATTGCATTTTGTTATGACTGCGCTGCCATGTGAACGCCTCTGCGGCAAAAATTCCGGGAAATGCGTTGCCGTGCCGGATTACCGTCCGGAATTGCGTCTCCATGTGAACCTAGCTTTAGTATATCATAAAGTGACCTATTTAATTTTTGAACGTGTTTTTTTTACATTAGATATTGTTTACATGGGAAAAATAAGGCATATCCATGCAGGTACCTACCGATGTATCTGCATGTAGAGTAGATACTCAACATCAGTGTAGCGATGTTTTTCTTGAACACAATAGGTTAAATTCTAGTTTGTGGTGGTAAGTAAATAGCCAGAATACGGTAAATATCTACGTTTATAAAACCAAATAGAACCTGAACTCTGTGCAGTTTTTTATTAGAGGATTTTCCCGTATTTTCTTTGACGGGACAGTATCCATACAGAATGAATTTTCATGCGGTGTTGGTGCTCAACTGTTCATTTATTATTTCTCAAAAACATGGATTGGGCCACATTAGGCTCATAATTTTTTTTAAATTTTTTTAAACAAATTATCTTTGATAATTGATAGTGCAATTTAATTGCCTTGATTCACCTGTTGATACTACTTCTAGTGATATTATACAAGCTTATGGTGATTTCAGACTCTTTTTGTGTGAACAATGCGTTCTTTCGCACACAGGCTCCATTTGGGCCCTAGTTGTGTCTTGAAACTTTGCAGCCCGATCGGAATATACCCAGGGGTGTTGAGTGAAAAATGGGTGTAAAAATTCTGTTTTTTTTTGAGTTTTTTTAGGTTTTAGTGAACAATAGCATGTGAGGTATTGTTTTCCATGTTTTTTTAGGACGAGAAGACCGAATATGTAGTCGATTTTGACCAAACAGTGGAAAATTGGGGTTCTAACGAAGCCTCAGCCTTAAATTTACGTTAGATTTTAGTCTAAAATCGTCGTTCATCCGCACACAGTTTGGTCCCCATTTGGGAACACATTTGGGTCCTAGTTGTGCTCCAAATTTCGGCAGCACGATCTGAATACACGCAGGGGTGTTATGGGGGGGAAAATGGGTGTAAAAATAGGGTTTCTTGGGTTGTTTATTTTTTAGGTTTTAATGAACATGAGCTTGTGAAGTATCATTTTCCATGTTCTTTGGGCGAGAACACCGAATATGAAGTTGATCTTGACGGAAGAGTGAAGGCTTCATGTTGTAACGAAGGTTCAGCTCCCAAAATTCATTTTTTATGCTGGGAATTTGTCAGAAATCACCATAAAGCACTATCAATTATCAAAGACCATTTGTCGAAAATCGTCATTTTTCCGCACACAGTTCGGGCCCCATTTGGGAACACATTTGGCTCCTAGTTGTGCTCCGAAACACTGCAGCCCGGTCGGCACACACCCAGGGGTGTTATGGGAGAAAAATAGTGGTTTTCGAGGGATTTTTGAGGTTTTAGTGAACATGACCTTGTGAGGTATCGTTTTCCATGTTTTTAGGGCGAGAAGACCGAATATGATAAGTTGATTTTGACGTAAGAGTGAAGAATTGAGGTTGTAACGAAGGTTAGGCTCCCTAAATTCGTTTTTTATTAGTCAAAAACATGGGAAATTGTCTGAAATCACCGTACATTTGTATAATAACACTAGAAGTAGTATCAACAGGTGAATCAAGACAATTAAATGGTACTATCAATGATCAAAAATAATCTGTTTTAAAAAACCGAGCCTATTTCGTGTCAGGGTTGGTACTGTTTTAAACATTTGTTTCAAACATTTGTTTTAAGCAGTGTTTTAAAAGCATTTTTGGAAAAAGGGGTGTTTTAAAACATTCGTTTTAAATTGTGTTTAAAACATTGTTTAATACTGTTTTAAACATGCCCTTCGTGAGTTGTTTCAAACTGGACCTATAGGAGGAAAATGACATTGACCTCATGAGAAATGAGCAACAAAAAACATAATAGGTACAATAGATTTCCATCGCCATACGCCAGTAGTCAGAATGACAAGTTAGATACCTACCAGCTACCACCAGCCTGGAAATTCTCGGAAATAGAAATGAACTTGGGTTTGTTCCTTTGTTCGAACTTTTGGCGTTCCGGAGAAATTTACCGATGGGTCATTTTTTCATTTGAATGGTGAATTCGCTATAAATTCACCTCCCCGTTCTGCGAAAGTCAATGCATTACATGCTCCCCTGAATATTTTTTCTTGGTGGAAGGCACTTGGGAATAAAATTTCTGAAGAAACCATGTCACTGGCCACTTTTCACCGCCACCACGTCTTCAGCAGGCATCGAAGGGCTGTTCTCCACATTCGGAGTGGTTCATTCAAAACTGCGGAATAGACTGGGGGTAGACAAAGCTGGGAAGCTTGTGGCCGTGCTGAAACACCTGAATTCTAGAGCATAATTTGTGTACCTATGCGTATTTTTTGCTTTACTTCATTTGTAAATTGTGATCGGGGTTTCTCAAAATTAATTTTCATTTTCAGCAAATTATGTCGTAGGTAGGTATGAGTTTATAACTACATTAAATTGTAATAAAAATATTCAGCCATGGTTTAAAAAGAAAAAATTTGGATGGTTTCTTTCTCAGCCCTGTTACCTAAAGCACTATGTTTTGCGCCAATCTTTTGTATCCACACAAGCTGCCATATTGCTTGACTGCTTGATGAGCAATTTTAAAAACTTGTTTAAAACAATGTTTAAAACAGTTTTAAACAGCCTAAAAAAAACCTTTGTCTCACATAGGAAAAAAACGTTTTAAACTGTTTAAACAAAAAAAAACTGTTTTTTGTATTTAAATTTAAAAAACTGTTTTTTTCCAACCCTGTTTCGTGTTTTTGGGGGCCAAAATTGGTGGAAACCATCAACAACAGCTATTTCAGTTATTTCACACGAAAGAAACAATAAACCATTCTGTAGGTGTGTCCGGTAGAATAATAAACCCATGTGACAAGGACTTTGCAGCGTTTTTTGGTATCTACGCACCTTGAAACGTAAAAGAAAACTTTTTGAGGGGGTGATATACAAATTTTTTGCTGAGCGAATACATAGGTGTGTTATTCACAGAACCGCCGCTCGGTTTCGACCCGGAGCTGCTCCCTTCACCAGGAGCTCCCCGTCCGCCCACCCTGTAAACTCACCCGCCCCCCCTTTATCACCCCTCAATTGCCCCCCTCAATCGCCCCCCCCCCCCTCTACCGACTGCTTCCCATTCAAACGGCCGAGCCCGCCAACCATTCAGTTTCTGCCCGAGTTCCCAGCAGCGCTGATGAGCCGCGCCGGTCGTGATCAGACGCGCAATGTGCTTCTCGCAGCGCACGCTCCTGCTTGGTTGTCGTAGGTGAGCACTGTGCACTGTACCCACTTTGTTTTTTGCGCTCCTCGAGCCCAACGGGATTTTGTGGATTTCTCCGATTACATTATGTTAAAAATGATGTTCAACACATCAGATCGGTATGAACCAGCTCTTAATTACTAATTACGGAACTACTACGCCACTGTAATAATTAGGTAAACTTTAAACACAAAATGTCTATTCAAAACCTAAATTTTGAAATGTTGTCATGTTAAAAACATCAAAATAACATCAAAAAATGTTCATAATATTTTGGAGCAACGTCAGTTTATTTCACTTGAATCGATAACGCAAAAAAATTGCATGAGTTACCTACCTACCTGTATTACGTGAGCATTACATTGACAATTTTACATTAATAAAAAAAGCTGCAAAGCCCTTGTCACATGGGTTTATTATTCTAGTGGACATACCTACAGAACTGTTGGCTGTTCATTTACTGTTTCTTACATGTGCAATAATTGAAATAGTCATTTTTGATGGTTCCCACCAATTTTGGCCCCCAAAAACACGAATTACGCACCTATTTTTGTCAAATTATCTTTGATCATTGATAGTGCAATTTAATTTTCTTGATCCACCTGTTAAAATACTTCCTATCGTGTTATTATACAAATGTATGGTGATTTCAGACAATTTCCCAGGTTTTTGACTCATATAAAATGAATTTCGGGAGCTGAACCTTCGTTACAACCTTAATTCTTTACTCTTTGGTCAAAATCAAGTTCATATTCGGTCTTCTCACCCTAAAAAACATGGAAAACGATACCTCACAAGCTCATGCTTACTAAAACCTCAAAAAAAACATCGAAAACCCCTATTTTTACACCCATTTTTCACCCGTAACACCCCTGGGTGTATTTTGTCCGGACTGCCGAATTTCGGAGCACAACTAGGACCCAAATTTGTTACCTTATGGGGTCTCAAACTGTGTGCGGAAGAATGACCAAAATCTAACGTTATTTAAGGATGTAGCTTTGTTAGAACCTTAATTCTTTGGTCAAAATTGACTTCAAATTCGGTCTCCTCACTCTGAAAAACATGGAAAACGATACCTCACAAGCTCATATAACTAAAACAATCATTTTCTTTAAAATTTTTATATTTCAATGTTTGTTCAAATTTTGTTGTAATTTTCTACATAAATTGGTCCCAAAATGCACTTCCTGGGAGCATAAAATATATGTGTGCAAAATTCCAGCACGATATGTCAGAGGCTGTAGCCCTGTCGAAAAGATCGGGAACAACAGGAAGTAGAAAAACCCGAAAAATCCATTTTCGGATTCTGCTTGCCTTGGTAATTTGGTTGCGGTGGTGGTGGGGGGGGGGTATATATATTTTGATATATAAATTTGTTTACCTACCTGCTCGATTCCAAAGGTTCATTATTACTTTATGAAAATAATAAACCAAAATAGCGATTTTCAAACTTCCGTAACTCGAGCACCTGTCGGTCCCGAGGGTTGAGATTTGGTACACATCCTCGGGGCCCCTAAATACCAAGTATTTCCCCCCCCCCCCCCCGTAACTCGGCCACCTGGGGGTCTCCCGTGATGATTTTTCGTACACCCATTCTGGAGGGGCCCCCGAGGTTGTGTACCAAATTTCAACCCTCAGGACGATTAGGTGCTGGCGTTACGGAAGTTTGAAAATCGCTATTTTGGTTTATTATTTTCAATAAGTAATGAACCTTTGGAATCTAGCAAGTAAACAACTTGGTCGCTTTCGAGTTTTGAGGTTTCCTTGGCGAGCTGGACGCTCCCGCGTCCCTAGATCCGGTTTGAATTTTGGTTTATTCACTTTTTTGATTTATTCGCTCAGCAAAACAGTTTTATGACACCCCCTCAAAATTTTTTCTTTTGCGTTTCAAGGTGCGTAGATTCCAAATATGCAATGTCCGTCCGCCATATCACGCGCATCTACACTAATTTTGGTCTAAAAAATTGGTTCTTTCGCACACAGGCTCCATATTTGGGCCCTAGTTGTGTCCCGAAACTTTGCAGCCCGATCAGAATATACCCAGGGGTGAAAAATGGGTATAAAAATAGGTATTTTTTGTGTTTGAGTAACATGAGCTTTTCAGGTATATCGTTTTCCATGTTTTTTAGGAGGGGAAAACGGAATATGAAGTCGGTTTTGACCAGAGAGTGGAAAATTGAGGTTCTAACGAAGTTTCAGCCTTAAATTTACGTTAAATCTTGGTCTGAAATCGTCGTTCTTCCGCACACAGTTTTGGTCCCCATTTGGGTCCAAGTTGTGCTCCAAAGCTCGGCAGCCCGATCGGAATACACCCAGGGGTGTTGTGGGAGAGAAAATAGACGTAAAAATAGGGGTTTTCGAGGGTTTTTGAGGTTTTAGTGAACACGAGCTTGTGATGTATCGTTGTCCATGTTTTTTACGACGTGAAGACCGAATATGAAGTAGATTTTGACCATATAGTGATGAATTGAGGTAACGAAGGTTAAGCTCCCGAAATTCTTTTTTTTATGAGTAAAAAACCTGGGAAATTGTCTGGAATCACCATAAATTTGTATAATAACACTCGAAGTAGTATTAGCAGGCGAATCAAGAAAATTAAATTGCACTATCAATGAACAAAGGTAATTTGACAAAAATAGGAGCCTAATTCGTGTTTTTGGGGGCCAAAGTTGGTGGAAACCATCAAAACTAGCCATTTCAATTATTGCGCATGAACGAAACAATAAATGAACAGCCAACATTTCTGTAGGTATGTCCAATAGAATAATAAACCCATGTGACAAGGGCAAGGGCTTTGCAGCGTTTTATTTTCCATTGCCAACTCTCAAAGGTTGTACTAACTCGAGCGCTTAATCGAGTGAAAACTAGTAATTCATTCCGTTTCTGGAGTCAAACTGAATTGTTGTTGTGGATCAAAAGAAAGTTACCGTATGTGAAAAATCTGTGAGAATTCGTCCTTCAGTATTCATGTAAACAATGTACCTACTCGTAGTAGGAACGTACGCAGCTCATCTGCTCCGAGGGCCTTTCCCACGATATTCATCATAACGAATGTGCTTCTTCTGGCTGTTATATTATAATGGTCCAGTCATTATCATGGCTTTATAAATCCTTCAGCTGCCTCGCGACGCTGGCATACGTACAAAAACGCTGCAAATTATTACACAACGGTTTATCATTTACCTTTATAGGTGCCCGTCCTGTACGGTTATCTTTGGTCAATACCTACCCTCATACTTCCCCTAGGAAATCCCTAAATCGAGTACTGAAGCCGGCCGGGGAATTGCTGTTTCATAAAATGCAGTGGATTTAATGGGTAATTCTATCAATAATTAGGTATTAGTTGTTATTCATGGTGCATTACCTACGTTTGTTGAAGTACGAAAGTACTTACCTGCCTATCAACAAAATCCAAAATAACCATCATTCTTCAGATGAAATTGTAGACGGTGACTACAAACAATAGATAAATCTGACTCCTTGTTCGAATTTTAACAGTAGGAAATTTATTGAACGCAAAGTTGAGAGCGAAGTTTTTGGTAACGCACAACACAATGCAACTAGCCAAACTATTCTCAGACTGAATTTTTCACCTGTGACACCTGTTCGAAACGGAATTTAGAAATTCAGAGATATACTGGAGTTAAGCTACAAAATAATATCACGGAACAACCAACTCGATTTCATACAACAGTGCTTGGTTATAATCAGCTGTTTCCTAGCAACGTTTCATTCACGATCATGTTGACGAAGATTTTCTGTGCAAACTTCAGGGCCTTACTATGAACGGATGGTGTGCGAAGTACGACAGAAGGACAGACTTTTTTAAATTCTATTTTACGTACTTTAAAACGGAAACCATCAAATTTGAGGGGGGGGGGGGGGGGGGGATTAAATGTTTTTTCAATGTTCGATGCCAGAGGTTCATAGCTGAAAGTGATAAACAAAACTAATTTGTCAACAATATCCCAATATTTTACTCCTCTGTTCTCTTGGATGTGCAAAACTTTGCGGGTCGTATTGCCGTATCGTATTGTCGTATTGTGTCGTATAATTATTTATATCGGATATTTTTCAATGCTCCATTTTTCTAGAAAGACGTAGGTAGAAAGTGGTACGTACTCCTATTCCGTAGGACACGAAAATCATATTTTTGCCGATCATCATCTCTACGGGATCACAAACGCACAAAAATACGCAGTTCTGGCAGGTCACACTGCGTTTCTTGAAATTTTCTTTCCTTTTTCAGTGGTACTACTTGAAATTCGAAGTGCCTAAGTGTTCTCATGAATTTATAGTTTTTCTTCCCCTTCTAATCACTGGCCATATTCACCGATATCAGCCTTCCGATTTCTCAATTTGCTTCAGATTTCTGTAAAGGAAACCTTACTTTGAACCCAATTGTGGAGGGTAGTTTGGAACTCGCTAACTGATGGTTCTATGGATTTCCTGGTTATGCCAGGTGATCATCACAATGTGTGATTTGATTAAGATATTCCTAATTACTTGGATAATTAATGGAATTACTTTTACCTTTGATTTACGCTCATGCTCATGATCTTTTTCGGTGCTAACAGGAATGTTCGAACGCACGCTTATTCAGTATTTTGCATAAGTTTACAGTTAAAAAAAAAAAAGTTCCAGTCATGTAGCATGGTTATAAGAGCGAATTTTCAAAGAAATATTCATTCTGTTGTATGCCACTTTTCGAAAATTTGATCTTTTTTTCGAGATTTTAGATATTTTTACTTTTTTTTATCCTTAAAAAGTCAAATTTGGCTCACTCTTTTTTTGAGAAAAATATGTTCAGCATCGAAATAGTCCCTCTTTCTATTGTGAATCAACATCCCCCACACAAAGCCAGGTGAATTAATATTGATTTTAGCCTCTAATTACAATGTTGACCCCCCCCCCCCCCCCCCCCCCCACAAATCCAAATTAGACCCTCACAAATCCAAATTTGGCCCCCACAAATCCAAATTTGACCCCCCCCCCCCCCCACAAACCAAATTTTACCCCTATGTGAAAAACAAATGAAATAGTATTTTTCCGTCTTTACTCACCCTTCCATACCACTTCCAGTGATTTTATGTCAGTTGTCCGCAATTTTAGCCGTTTTTACCAATTTTGACACCCCTCCCAATCGAATTTGACCCCCTTATAATTTTTGAAAATTGCTCATCTTCGAACTCATCCTTTTGTTTGGCAATACGAACATTCTGGCGAAATTTTGAATTTGTATCATGTACCCAAGGTCAGATATCGTCTGGAGTGACAGACGAAAAAGTATGTATTACATATATCAATATATTATACATATCAGTTGTCGTTCAGCTGTCTAAGCGAGAACATCTACAGTGTGCGCGATTGTATTCATAATAGCGGTTCGGTGAGGTGAATACTTAGCCCACTAATGGGATCCCCGATCAAAATGGACATGGATGAGTACGTACGAAAGGTTTGTGAAGCCGTTATAACTCATCAAAATGAAGTGTTATTTCTTAAATTCTGCTTGGACACTAAGAACAAAATAGGGAAATCGGAAACTACCCTATTGGCTGGTATAATGACAGACGATGGTGCAACATGTGAATGATTAGGGACACCAGTTGAGTGGGTTGTATCGCAGGTATATTTATGTAGAAACTAAGGAAGGTAAGGAAAAACTCACTTCCCTTGGAAGCTAACATCCTCTCGATTTTGGACATAGGTAAGTGTCTACTTTACAAAACGATGGTGCTGAAAAAACGCTTTCCCTTGCTTCTGTACTAAAAACTAAAACTATGATTTTCCAATGATTTTCCCGCCTGACAAAAACAGCACAAAAAAAGGCTAAGGAAATTAAATTCTCTCAGGGCTTAAAAATCACCAGCGTTAGGAATTTTGGTGATAAAGGACTCATGAATCGGACTGCCGGTAAGGAAAATTTAAACGCTCTACTTGCATGCCCTAAATTCCGCGACATTGGACAGAAAGTTAGCAGTTAGCAAACCCCAAAAAGACTTCCTCTACTTGCAGTGTACGGAGACCTACAGGAATGACCCAAGATGAGGTTAAACAAAGCCTTATTGGACAAAAACCACTTGGACGAAAAAGCCGTTAACGAACAGTTGAGTTTTGCGTTTAAAATCGGCAAAAGGGATCAAATAACCACGCATCATGTAGGATCGAAGTGTTGCCTGATATTTGGGGGAAAAAATAACTTAAACTTGGAAAAATCTATCTTGGATGGAGTTGCTGCCGTGTTGAGGATTTCATACGAGTTTCACGTTGTTACAATTGCAATTATGTTGCTAAAACATCTAAAAATACCACTGCAACATGAGGACACTGCAGTGGGGCTCACTCAACTACAGAGTGCACAAAAAGTGAACAGCAACCATCCTGCGCAAAAAATTCATTCTACCACATGATCATGCAGCGAGTAACAATAATTGCCCCAATCTCTGGCCTTATTAACAGAAAAGTTATGATATTTGAAATTATAGAAAATGATGATGATGATGATGTTGATGAATTGTATAACTTTTTCTCATTATCAGAGTTCACCGTAATGGCTATGAACATCCGAAGTATTAAAACAAATCTTAATTTACGATCTAAGATCTATTTACGATTTAAGATCTTAATTTACTTAGACCAGATGACAAACAAACCAAAGGTGATTGCCCTAACTGAAATTTGGTTCACATCCGCCTGCGACTTTGCCATCGCAATTTTCTGTACTCGGCTATTCCTTGAAAGTGGCCTCGGCTACCATTAACAAAGCGTGCGGTGTTATTGTCTACGTAGCGAATGTCTCCGGACTGATGATGCAACAGAAATCTTCATTACCGGTGCATCGACACTTAAATTAGACCTCTCCTTCAACCATAAACAATTCTCTGTGATTGGGGTTTATCGATCACGGACTTCAAAACACAACTTACCCAAGTGAATTGCAGGAAATATAGAAACCTCCACAAATTGGCGTCCGATGCGTTCACGTGTCACCCATCAGCAATGACAACTCAAATCATCTCAGTTACTGAATACTAAGAAAATTGCAAAACAAAGTCTACAGCACGGAATTCTTCGGTGTTACAGTGTTATTAGCTTTGTTCGCACTGGCTTCTTCCGGCGGTTAGCTGACTCCTAGAAAACCATAAGAAAACATCCTTGATCCAATACCATATTGATAAGCATTTGTGAAGTGCTTGAGTTTGGTGATGGTTGGTAATAGAGAAATGGTCAGTTTCTGGTCCGCCCTATCTTCTGTGGACTGGAATGGCGATAAGAAAACTGGCATTGGATATCCAGGAAAACACTGCAATCAGGCCGAAAAGAGTAGAATCACTGTGAACGGCCAAACGCCTTTCTGACGGTTATAGAAACATCAGATGGTCACTGGGAACAAACCTACTAGCTTTGTTTGTGCAGTCCCTCAGAGCTTGTTCAGAGCAACCAGGGCATGCGCAGTAAGGATGAGGCAAAGATTTGCTGTTTGTGCAGACCCAGGGCGAGCTCCGAGCCAAGTGGTCGGGTGTTCGTGCTGTCCCGAGGCAGATGATTCGGTGTTCGTACTGGCCACGGGGCTTCCTCCGAGCTGCTCTGAGCAAGCCCTCCCGTGCCTAACGAGAAGACCAGGGGCAGCTGAGTACTAGTTTTGTTCGTGCTGTCCCCTTGGAGCTAGCTCCTAGCAAGTTCAGTTTTCACTTGAACCGAACTGGCTTGGTGTAGGGTGAGCTCTGAACACACTCGCTCGGAGCAGGGTGAGCCTGGAGCTTGTTCGGAGCACGGGCAGCTCTAACGGGTCGAGGGTGCATGCCCGGAAGAGCAGTGATCAGCTGCCCCTGGTCTTCTCGTATGGCACGGGATTGCTCAGAGCAGCTCGGAGGAAGCCCCGTGCCCAGCACGAACACCGAGTCATCTGCCCCGGGACAGCACGAACACCGGACCACTTGGCTCGGAGCTCGCCCTGGGTCTGCGCAAACAGTGAATCTTTGCCTCACCCTTACTGCGCATGCCCGGGTTGCTCTGAACAAGCTCTGAGGGACTGCACGAACAAAGCTACTGCCCTTCCGCGCATGCAACCTCGACCCGTTCGAGCTGCCCCTGCTCCGAACAAGCTCCAGGCTCACCCTGCTCCGAGCGAACGTGTTCAGAGCTCACCCTACACCAAGCCAGTTCGTTTCAAGCGAAACCTGAACTTGCTCAGTGCTAGCCGCAAGGGGACAGCACGAACAAAGCTGCTGTCTCCCCTTGGTTTATGAGTGTCATATGGTAGGGACAACCGAACCTGTATTAGTATTAAACAGGTAGGGGAGCAAATTGATTACTCGTTCAAATAAATTATTCATACAGGTTGTACATGGATTTATACCATTCAAGGTACCTGTGCGTTAGGTTCTTATGATTATTTTAAATTATACCTGTCTATGTTCGATGATCTCCCTGGTAGACAGAGTTTTAAGTCGATCTCCAAAGAAAGAAAAAAGTTCCGGTGTGGAGATGGCCACCAGTAATTCCATGTTCCTCATAATAGTATAGGTAAAAGTTTGGCGGCAGGGCCTGACAGGCCGGCCATGAGAATATACTATACTGAGCATGCGAATATATAACCGACTTCAAAAAAAGGAGGAGATTCTCAATTCGACCGGTTTCTATGGTCCTTTTTTCATTATAATTATTATTATTGTTACTACTGGAACTATTTCGATTGATGTATTTTCAAATGGAAGAGGATCATCCCCCGGTGGTCCCATGCTAGTGTTTTAAGTAAAAAAGTTGTACTGGGCCTGTACTAGGCTTTGACAGACATTGCACGATTTGACGACAGAAAATATTCTGCTAAAGACTGTGGATGCCCCGGTAATGATTTTATCAGCACTTGATAGCATGACGTATATATTAACTACTAAAAATATCGCACTAAAATGCAAAAACAAATTTTTTGAACAAAAACCGTATAAAACTATGAGGTAAAGAATAATTGTTATGCTGAACATACGTGCATAATTATTCAAAGCCGATACAAAAAATTTTTTGAAATCGGCCCCATATTTCAACTAAAAACCCGCACACAGCCTTCATATTGTATCCCTTGGTTTTATACATTTTAAATGTCGACTTCGAAAATTTTGTTGTACTGGCTTTGAATAATGTACGTTTGTTTAGCATAAAACTTATTCTTTTAATGTCGACTTCGAAACTGTTGTTATGTTGGCTTAGAATAATTATGTACATTTGTTTAGGATAAAACTTATTCTTTACTTTTTAGTTTTATACCGCTTTTTTTAAGTCGGTTTTGTTTTTTGTTACAATTTTTTATTTTTGTTTAAAAAAAATTTATTCCACCTAGAAAGCTCGTTCTCATCTCTGAGATGAGAAAACTAAAAAGTAAAGTATAATGTGGAATAAACAAAAAATAAACCTTGAGCTTACCACCAATTTATTCAGTACAAAGCTTTTCACTCATCTTCTGAGCATCATCAGGTAGGTACTCACATAAACACAGATAAAAATGAAACCTACAACCATTTGTAGGTGGTAGGTTTCATTTTTATCTGTGTTTACGTGAGTACCTACCTGATGATGCTCATAAGATGCGTGAAAAGCTTTGTACTGAATAAATTGGTGGTAAGCTTAAGGTTTATTTTTTGTTTATTCCACATTGCAAGATGACTTACCAAATAAGGTGCAATAAGAAATTCGATGAATTGATGATTAAAGAATAAGTTTTATGCTAAACAAATTAACATAATTATTCTAAGCCAATACAACAAACATTTTGAAGAAAAGAACACAAACCGACATCACCCGACATCAAAAGAATAAGTTTTATGCTAAACAAACCTACATAATTATTCAAAGCCAGTACAACAACATTTAAGTCGACACGAAATTTTCGAAGTCAACATCTAAAATGTATAAAACCAAGGGATACAATATGAAGGCTTCGTGCGGGTTTTTAGTTGAAATATGGGGCCGATTTTGAAAAATCTTTTGTATTGGCTTTGAATAATTATGCATGTTCAGCATAAGAAGTATTATTTACTTTTATTTGCTTTGCTTAAAAAAAAAATTTTTTTTTAAGAGACTACAAAAATATTTGAAAAAGACCATAGTTTGAGGGAGTTGTGACCATTTGAAATTCCACCATACGTCATCCGTACAACGTACGTACATACGGAGTGACATCAAGCGGAATACTGTCCAGAAACTCCTTTTGAGCACTTCTGAACATCAGGATTCCACGGTTTTCTCGAACATCTATTTTTGACGTTATCACCACACCTTCTTCCATTCCATGTAATATAGGAACATGGAAGCAAAAGAAACAAGAAAGATGAGACATGAAAGATGAAGAAAGCTGTTGCGTGTGAGTCGCTGTGAGACCGGACCAACGCCCCCCACAGGGAAGGTTACGCCCTTCCTGCTCTACAAGCAACTCGGTGATAACAGTTGATAACCTTCTTATGCTCTTGAATGATCGAAATGTTTTGCAGTCGAAGGCTTCCATTTAAGTAATTTAGCTGTCAACGTTTGAAAGCACTCAACTACAAATTATTCAATAATATAAGTAAAGGTTGAATCGTGGAATCGTGATGTTCTTTAAGGTTAGGTTGGTACCCATTAAAATCGAACCTCCCTAGTCCCAGGTTTTGACTGCGATTTTTCTTGTCACGCATTCATCACTCGCCGTGTAACTGATTCTTCACAATGTCCCACTGCTGAAGGTCGGTTACCAAAACAGTTTTAAGCACTTGTAAATAGCTCAGATTGATTTCACTAAATACTCGACAAAGATTACGTTAGATTTACTTAATGGTTTGTCAGTTTACACGCTTTCTGAATTTTTGATGTGTTACCGATCATGTTATTGCATACCCTGATATAATGAAGAGTAACATAAGTGCTGAATCGTGTTGTATTGTTTGATATTATGAAAACATTCATTGCTGCTTGATTAAAATCAGCGATTCCCCCATTTAGTTCAAGTAGGTCGTTCTGTAGTATCGTATGACTATTTCTATATTATAGTCTCATATTTTCTAATATTTTGTAAATGCCGAGAAGATGGACAGGTGCATAACTCGGACGATTTCAAACCAAATACAAAATAGATTATGCTCATTTACCGTAATTTGCGTCAGTTTAGTTCGTACTTTGGTATCTCATCAAATCAATGAAAATATATTAGGTATAGCCCAGGTATGTACTCGTTATAAAACGAGGACGGTGGATACTGTATATTTTTCAACTTACGAAATAAATGGAAAGAAGGCGTTAGGTGCCCTGCGAGAGGTTACAATCTACCGAGGAAAAAGCTACGAGCGGATGCGATTATATTATTCAGTTTCATTAAGATAACGGCACATCCTTCAAATTCGAGGAAACTCTCAAAATTTTGGTATTTTTTTACGAAACAATGACTTAGGAACGAAAGAGGAAAAATTGAACGGAATCGTCCAAAAAAAAAAAAAATTGTTGAAACCTTCAACGCTAAAACAACGAAGTAACAAATAAGAACATGAATCACCTGCAAAGTCCTTGTCACATGGGCTTATTATTCGAATCGACTAGATGGATAGATTCTTCAGAAATGTAGGCTGTTCATTTATTGTTTTGTCATGTGCAATAATTTAAACAGCTATTTTTAATGGTTTCCACCAAGTTTGGCCCCCAAAAACATGAATTAGG
Source organism: Leptopterna dolabrata (assembly GCA_954871275.1). Taxonomy (NCBI): domain Eukaryota; kingdom Metazoa; phylum Arthropoda; class Insecta; order Hemiptera; family Miridae; genus Leptopterna; species Leptopterna dolabrata. The sequence goes on from CATPAC010000199.1 coordinate 123,045, forward strand.
CTACTTTTTTAAAACAAATTATCGTTGATATTGATAGTGCCGTTTAACTGAATTGATTCACCTGCTAATACTACTTTCTAGTGTTATTATACAAATTTATGGTGATTCAGACAATTTCCCAGGTTTTTGACTCATAAAAAAATGAATTTTGGCAGCTGAGCCTTCGTTGCAACCTCAATTCTTCATTCTTTGGTCAAAGACAACTTCATATTCGGTCTTCTACCCCTAAAAATGGAAAAAAAAGTGGAAACGATACCTCACACCCTCATGTTCAACTCAAAAGCACCTCGAAAACCCCTATTTTTACACACACATTTTTCTCCCATAACACCCCTGGGTGTATTCCGATCGGGCTGCCGAGCTTCGGAGCACAGCTAGGACCCAAATGTGTTCCAAAATGGGGGCCCAAACTGCCTGCGGAAGAAAGACGAAGTTTAGAACCACAATTTAGCGTAAGTTTGAGGCTGAAACTTCTTTAGAACCTCAGTTATTCCAATCTTTGGTCAAAATCGACTTCATATTCCGTCTTTTTGTCCCCAAAAAACATGGAAAACGATACCTCACAAGCTCGTGTTTTACACACCAAAACACCCAGTGAATTTCATCGAAATTAAAAATGGACTTGAGCAGTTCCGAAATACGAGCAGGTACAAACCAGTGAGCTAACCCACAGTGAAAATTACCCCGTAAAAAACCTGCTCATCCTAGAATATCCTGCTCTCCGACAAACCGAACTCCGCACAGTCTTGCTCGATTCGAGTTTTACACTGTTTACGTTGAGCTGAGCCAATTTCGGAATGTTCAGTTTACAAAACACCTGCTGTCGGTTTCTCTCAGTGTTCTGTACTTGGAGCACACAGGACTGTTCTACATCATCTGCCGAAGCGTTATCCCATTTCTTGTTTTCATTCTTGATATCAATGGTATTGACATCGTCAAAATAACAACAAAGCCTGTCGCATTAATTAGGTAACACATAACAAACTCCAGCGATGCCATCCGGAGATATTTTGGAATCAGAGCGATCCTCCCCACCCTCGAGTAGATATTGCTCCAATTTCATTAAAAAAATAAAAAAATAAAATAAGACATGGCACAGAAGCTTTCCTCGTGGCCTTCACAGTACGTTCACCATTAAATTTTCAGAAAACTAGAAATGACCGGTTCGCCATGCTCATGACGATAGAATGCTGGGGCAACCAAAAATTAAAAAAAAAACGCTGCAAAGTCCTTGTCACATGGGTTTATTATTTTACAGAAATGTTGGCTGTTCATTTATTGTTCTTTCATGCGTAATAATCGAAATAGCTACTTCTTATGGTTTCCACCAATTTTGGCCCCCAAAACATAAATTAGGTAGGTACGATCTTTTTTTTTTTTTCAAATTATCTTTGATCATTGGTAGTGCCATCATTTAATCGTCTTGATCCACGTGTTGACACTTTTTCTAGTGTTATTCTACAAATTGATGGTGATTTTCGCAGGTATTTGACTCATAAAAAAATCAATTTTGGGAGCTGAACATCTGGTACAACCTCAATTTTCCACTCCTTGGCCAAAATCGACTTCATATTCGATTCTTCTCGTCCCCAAAAACATGGAAAAACAGATACCTCAAAAGCTCATGTTACCAAAATGTTGCTAAAACGCAAAAAAGTACCTATTTTCACACACACTTTTTCACTCATAACACCCCCTGGGTATATTCCGATCGGGCTGAAAAGTTTCGGGACACAACTAGGGCCCAAATGGAGCATGTGTGCGAAAGAACGACTTTTTTTAGATCGAAAATGAAGCCTGTACAACGTGATACGGCGGACGGACGTACGGCGTATGGCGGACGGCGGACGGACATTGCATTTTTTGGAATCTACACACCTTGAAACGGAAAAGAAAAAAAGTTTGAGGGGGGTGTTATAAAAATTTTTTGCTGAGCGATTACATAGGTGTATTATTCACAGAATAATAAACCAAAATCGTTAATTTTGGGCAATACAAAGCACGGGAGCAAAAAGATTTAAACGTTATTATGGAATTCCGTAGCCATAGAGAGCCACAGAGATGGTGGACAGGAATGCTCGACGTTTGGGATGTACGCGGTGCCAGTGCCCACGTGACACTGCCACCCGCTGATTCTATCATGATGAATGTCGTATGGGGACCTCAAGGGACCTTACCCACATCATCCCTGAAAATCTGACCAAAATCCGTTCAAAATTGATGGAGTTATGACCGTAACAAGAAAATCTCGTTAGCGCCTGCGCAGAGGCTTACCGTTGATTCGATCATGATGAAACTGATAGGCGACCATCTAACGCTAAACCCACACAATTCCTGAAAATTTGATTTGAAATCGGATCAAAATTGCGGAAGTTATGGCAGTGGCAAGGAAAATGTGGACAGACAGATGGACAGAACCGAAATGAAACCAAATTTGTTCAGGAGCCCGTGAAACGCAAAATGCAAGTGGAAATTTTGATTTTGAAGCACAAACTCAATTTTTATTTCGAAAGTGAAAACAAAGCTTTCGCTGCCTTGCAGACTCGGAAGCAAAAAGTGGGCCAAGGGCAAATCAAAATCAAAATTTCCAGTGTTTTTGACTAATAAAAAATGAATTTCGGGGAGCTTAACCTTCGTTACAACCTTAATTCTTCACTCTTCGGTCAAAATCAACCTAATATTCGGTCTTCTCGCCCTAAAAAACATGGAAAACGATACCTCACATGCTCATGTTCACTAAAACTTCAAAAATCCCTCGAAAACCCCTGTTTTTTACACCCATTTTTCTCTCCATAACACCCCTGGGTGTATTCCGATCGGGCTGCAAAGTTTCAAGACACAACTAGGGCCCCAAATAGTTCCCAAATGGGGACCGAACTGTGTGCGGAAGAACGACAATTTTAGACCAAAATTTAACGCAAATTTAAGGCTGAAACTTCGTTAGAACCTCAATTTTCCACGCGTTGGTAAAAATTGACATCATATTCGGTCTTCTCGTCCCAAAAAACATGGAAAACGATACCTCAAAACCTCATCTATACATATAATAAAACAGTGTCTGTTTGTTTGTCTCGGCATCAATTGAGAACGGCTGAACGTAGAAAGTTGCGGCTGGTACCATTTGACGCAGAATTTATCTGGGAAGGTTTATGAAAAATCCGCATTTGAATCTGTCCATCCGTTGAAACGCTATGAATGAAATACTACCTACTAAAAAACGTGTTATAATCACTTCTATGAGGACGTTTATGCTTATAATAACTTTGAACGGTTGGACGTAAATCCGATTGTAATTAGATTCTGGATTCAGCTCGACGAGTACATTCAAGTGGTACTTCAATCAGGATGTTAGTGGGAGGGGGGTACATGTTATGAGAGGGGGGGGGGGTCTACAGAAATTTCAAAACTACTTGACCGATTGGAGTGCAACTTTGGGAATTTGTTGTGTGAACATTGAGGAATGTTTCTAACCAGGTAGGGAGGGTTCATAGGATACGGGGGGGTGGGGGGTTAAAGGCAGTTAGGGTTGGCATTGGGGAAGGTTTCTGATCAGTTGAGGAGGGGGGGATACAGGGGGTGTCTGTTCTACCGTTGCGAAGCGCGGGTACACAGCTAGTGTTATCCATAAAAAACCCTGCAAAGTCCTTGTCACATGGGTTTATTATTCTATTGGACATACCTACAGAAATGTTGGCTGTTCATTTATTGTTGCTTTTAAGTTGTTGTTCTGGTGGTTTCCACAAATTTTGGCCCCCAAAACTTGAATTAGGTGCGCTCTTTTTTTTTTTTTTTCAAATTATCTTTGATCATAGATAGTGCCATTTATTCGTCTTGATCCACGTGTTGACACTTTTCCTAGTATTATTCTACAAATTGATGGTGATTTCAGACGATTTCGCAGGTAATTGACTCATAAAAAATCAATTTTGGGAGCTGAACACCTGGTACAACCTCAATTTTCCACTCCTTGGTCAAAATTGACTTCATATTCGGTGTTATCGTTCACAAAAACATGGAAAACGATACCTCAAAAGCTCATGTTACTAACATGTTACTAAAACGCAAAAAGTACCTATTTTTACTCACATTTTCACTCGTAACACCCCTGGGTATATTCCGATCGGGCAGAAAAGTTTCGGGACACAACTAGGGCCCAAATGGAGCATGTGTGCGAAAGAACGAATTTTTTAGACCGAAAATGAAGCCTGTAGACGTGATACGGCGGACGGCGGACGGCGGACGGACATTGCATTTTTGGAATCTACGCACCTTGAAACGGAAAAGAAAAAAGTTTGAGGGGGTGTTATAAAAATTTTTTGCTGAGCGAATACATAGGTGTATTATTCACAGAATAATAAACCAAAATCAATTTTGGGAGCTGAACATCTGGTACAACCTCAATTTTCCACTCTTTGGTCAAAATCGACTTCATATTCGGTCTTCTCGTCCCCAAAAACATGAAAAACGATACCTCAAAAGCTCATTTTACCAACATGTTGCTAAAACGCAAAAAGTACCTATTTTTACACACATTTTCACTCATAACACCCCTGGGTATATTCCGATCGGGCTGCAAAGTTACGGGACACAACTAGGGCCCAAATGGAGCATGTGTGCGAAAGAACGATTTTTTTAGACCGAAAATGAAGCCTGTAGACGTGATACGGCGTACGGCGGACGGCGGACGACCATTGCATTTTTGGAATCTACGCACCTTGAAACGGAAAAGAAAAAATTTTGAGGGGGCTTTATAAAAATTTTTTGCTGAGCGAATACATAGGTGTATTATTCACAGAATAATAAACCAAAATGCAATGTCCGTCCGCCGTACGCCATATCACGTGTACCGGCCTCATTTTCAGTCTAAAAAATTCTTTCTTTCGCACACATGCTCCATTTGGGCCCTAGTTGTGTCCCGAAACTTTTCAGCCCGATCGGAATATACCCAGGGGTGTTATGAGTGAAAATGTGTATAAAAATAGGTACTTTTTGTGTTTTAGTAACTTGTTAGTAAAATGAGCTTTTGAGTTATCGTTTTCCTTGTTTTTGTGGACGAGAAGACCGGATATGAAGTCAATTTTGACAAAGGAGTGGAAAATTGAGGTTGTACCAGATGCTCAGCTCCCAAATTTGATTTTTTATGAGTCAAAAACTTGCGAAATCGTCTGAAATCACCACCAATTTGTGGAATACCACTAGGAAAAGTGTCAACACGTGGATCAAGACGATTAAATGGCACTACCAATGATCAAAGATAATTTGAAAAAAAAGAGGAGCGTACCTAATTCATGTTTTAGGGGCCATAATTGGTAGAAACCACCAGAAATATGATTAACGTTCTCGACCACTCAGTTTTAATGTTGTTGGTAGGATTCTTGAGGTTTTGGTCGCTAGTGCGACCAAAACCTCAAGAATCCTACCACACCACCAGAAATAGCTATTTCAATTATTTTACATGAAAGTAACAATAAATGAACAGCCAACATTTCTGTAGGTATGTCCAGTAGAATAATAAACCCATGTGACAAGGACTTTGCAGCGTTTTTGGAATCTACGTACCTTGAAACGGATAAGAAAAAATGTTGAGGGGGTGTCATAAAATTTTTTTGCTGAGCGAATACATAGGTGTATTATTCACAGAATAATAAACCAAAAGGAGCGTACCTACCTAATTCAAGGTTTGGTGGCCAAAATTGGTGGAAACCAACAGAAATAGCTATTTCAATTATTTTACATGAAAGAAACAATAAATATACAGCCAGCATTTCTGTAGGATGTCCAATAGAATAATAAACCCATGTAACTTTGCAGCGTTTTGTGTAATAATTTAAATAGCAATTTTTTAATAGTTTCCATCAATTTTGGCCCACTATAAACACGAATTAGGCTCCTATTTGTTTTTAGAAATTATCTTTGATCACTGATAGTGCCATTTATTTGACTTGATTCACCTGCTGATACTACTTCTATAAAAAATTTATACAAGTTCCCAGGTTTTTTGACTCACAAAAATGAATTTTGGCAGCTGAGCCTTCGTTACAACTTCAATTCTTCACTATTTGGTCAAAATCAACTTCACATTTTGTCTTCTCGCCCTAAAAAAAAACATGTTCACTAAAACCTAAAAAAAAAAAAAACGAAAAACCCTATTGGTTTTACACCCATTTTTCTCCCATAACACCCTGCGTGTATTCCGATCGGGCTGGGAAGTTTTGGGACACAACTGGACCCAAATGGAGACCCAAACTGTGATCTGTAACAGAAGGGTCCATACAAAATAATAAACCGTTGTGTAGGGAGTAGCGTTTTCCTCTGTAGGTTCTTTTTATAACGAGAATAACACTTCCAAGCTTTTGATGAACGAATACTGATCATAACACTGGTCTCAGTTTAGATTAACTTTGTATAGGTACCGCGTAGGCTTCAATGTTGGTGAGCTCGGTGGACAGCAGTGGCTTTCAGTGTTGACGAACCTAACCATAGATGACACTGGCATTGATGTTGATAAACCCCGTCGACCGCATTGCCTAATTGCCTTCAAAGTTTGTGAACTTTGTGATGTAACAGTGTGGGCTGTGCTCGATACATTTCCTCTTCCGGTGGAGACGGGATCGGTGAGCGGAAGCCTAATCGATATCCCTTCTTAACCGGTGATAATCTCAGTGGTCTAGGAGGGGGACTCTAGAGGGTCCACCCCCACTGTCACATGGTAGCAGAGCGTGGTTCGGTAGTATGCGCTGCTCACCATACTCCATCCACTTTTTGTGGGCTTACCAGAAGGATGAGCCCAAATGTTTCCCATAAGGATTCCTTTACTAACAACCTGTCCCTTTGATAATACATACGTCTACTGGCTTCTCCACCCCCTTTCACCCCTTTAGAGTGTCAGTATAATTAAATATGCTGAGCTCATTTGAAGGCGATTGATGCCATGCCCCAATTGACAAGTCCCAATAGATTTTCCATCTAAAGGTGAGTCCACACTATGCCGAATTAGGCCAGGCGGCCTGAGCCGGGTGGCCTGAGCCGGGCGGGTTGTTGGTGCGGCACGACGTCCACACCTGTTGGTTTATTATTCTGTGAATAATACACCTATGTATTCGCTCAGCAAAAAATTTTTATAAAACCCCCTCAAAATTTTTTCTTTTCCGTTTCAAGGTGAGTAGATTCCAAAAATGCAATGTCCGTCCGCCGTACGCCGTCCGCCGTCCGCCGTATCACGTGTACAGGCTTCACTTTCGCTCTAAAAAAATCGTTCTTTCGCACACATGCTCCATTTGGGCCCTAGTTGTGTCCCGAAACTTTTCAGCCCGATCGGAATATACCCAGGGGTGTTATGAGTGAAAATGTGTGTAAAAATAGGTACTTTTTGCGTTCTAGCAACATGTTGGTAACATGAGCTTCATGTTTTTGGGGACGAGAAGACCGAATATGAAGTCGATTTTGACCAAAGAGTAGAAAATTGAGGTTCTACCAGATGTTCAGCTCCCGAAATTGATTTTTTATGAGTCAAAAACCTGGGAAATCAACTGAAATCACCATCAATTTGTAGAATAACACTGGAAAAAGTGTCAACAGGTGGTTCAAGACTGGTACTATCAACAATGGTACTATCAATGATCAGAAATAATTTATTTAAAAAAAAAAGCTGCAAAGTCCTTGTCACATGGGTTTATTATTCTATTGGACATAGCTACAGAAATGTTGGCTGTTCATTTATTGCTTCTTTCATGCGTAATAATCGAAATAGCTATTTCTGATGGTTTCCATTAATTTTGGCCCCTAAAACACAAATTAGGTACGTTTTTTATTTTTTTTTTAACTATCTTTGATCATTGGCAGTGCCATTTAATCGTCTTGATCCACGTGTTGACACTTTTTCCAGTGTTATTCTACAAACAGATGGTGATTCCAGACGATTTCCCAGGTTTTTCACCCATAAAAAATCAATTTCGGGAGCTGAACATCTGGTAGAACCTCAATTTTCTATTCTTTGGTCAAAATCGAGTTCATATTCGGTCATCTCGTCCCCAAAAACATGAATAACGATACCTTAAAAGCTCATGTTACCAACATGTTGCTAAAACGCAAAAAGTACCTATTTTTACACACATTTTCACTCATAACACCCCTGGGTATATTCCGATCGGGCTGAAAAGTTTCGGGACACAACTAGGGCCCAAATGGAGCATGTGTGCGAAAGAACGACTTTTTTAGACCGAAAATGAAGCCTGTAAACGTGATACGGCGGACGGCGTACGGCGGACGGCGGACGGACATTGCATTTTGGTTTATTATTCTGTGAATAATACACCTATGTATTCGCTCAGCAAAAAATTTTTATAACACCCCCTCAAACTTTTTTCTTTTACGTTTCAAGGTGCATAGATTCCAAAAATGCAATGTCCGTCCGCCGTACGCCGTCCGCCGTATTACGTGTACAGGCTTCATTTTCGGTCTAAAAAAATCGTTCTTTCGCACACATGCTCCATTTGGGCCCTAGTTGTGTCCCGAAACTTTTCAGCCCGATCGGAATATACCCAGGGGTGTTATGAGTGAAAATGTGTGTAAAAATAGGTACTTTTTACGTTTTAGCAACATATTGGTAACATGAGCTTCTGAGATATCGTTTTCTATGTTTTTGGGGACGAGAAGACCGAATATGAAGTCGATTTTGACCAAAGAGTGGAAAATTGAGTTCTACCAAATGTTCAGCTCCCAGAATTGATTTTGGTTTATTATTCTGTGAATAATACACCTATGTAATCGCTCAGCAAAAAAATTTTATAACACCCCCTCAAACTTTTTTCTTTTCCGTTTCAAGGTGTGTAGATTCAAAAAATGCAATGTCCGTCCGCCGTACGCCGTATCACGTGTACAGGCTTCATTTTCGATCTAAAAAAGTCGTTCTTTCGCACACATGCTCCATTTGGGCCCTAGTTGTGTCCCGAAACTTTTCAGCCCGATCGGAATATACCCAGGGGTGTTATGAGTGAAAAAGTGTGTGAAAATAGGTACTTTTTGCGTTGGTAACATGAGCTTTTGAGGTATCGTTTTCCATGTTTTTGGGGACGAGAAGATCGAATATGAAGTCGATTTTGGCCAAGGAGTGGAAAATTGAGGTTGTACCAGATGTTCAGCTCCCAAAATTGATTTTTTATGAGTCAAATACCTGCGAAATCACCATCAATTTGTAGAATAACACTAGAAAAAGTGTCAACACGTGGATCAAGACGATTAAATGGCACTACCAATGATCAAAGATAATTTGAAAAAAAAAAAAGATCGTACCTACCTAATTTGTGTTTTGGGGGCCAAAATTGGTGGAAACCATCAGAAATAGCTATATCAATTATTTCACATGATACAAACAATAAATGTACAGCCAACATTTCTGTAGAATAATAAACCCCATGTGACAAGGACTTTGCAGCGTTTTTGAATCTACGCACCTTGAAACGGAAAACAAAAAATTTTGAGGGGGTGTTATAAAAATTTTTTGCTGACCGAATACATAGGTGTATTATTCACAGAATAATAAACCAAAAGGAGCGTACTTTATTCGTGTTTTGGGGGCCAGAATTGGTGGAAACCACCAGAAATAGCTATTTCAATTATTTTATATGAAAGAAACAATAAATAAACAGCCAACATCTCTGCAGGTATGTCCAATAGAATAATAAACCCATGTGACAAGGACTTTGCAGCGTTTTGGTTTATTATTCTGTGAATAATACACCTATGTAATCGCTCAGCAAAAAATTTTTATGACACCCCCTCAAACTTATTTCTTTTCCGTTTCAAGGTGCGTAGATTCCAGAAATGCAATGTATGTCCGCCGTCCGCCGTATCACGTGTACAGGCTTCATTTTCGGTCTAAAAAAGTCGTTCTTTCGCACACATGCTCCATTTGGGCCCTAGTTGTGTCCCGAAACTTTTCAGCCCGATCGGAATACACCCAGGGGTGTTATGAGTGAAAATGTGGGTAAAAATAGGTACTTTTTGCGTTTCAGCAACACGTTGGTAAGGTAACATGAGCTTTTGAGGTATCGGTTTCCATGTTTTTTTGGACGAGAAGACCGAATATGAAGTCGATTTTGACCAAGGAGTGGAAAATTGAGGTTGCACCAGATGTTCAGCACCCAAATTTGATTTTTTATGAGTGAAAAACCTGCGAAATCGTCTGAAATCACCATCAATTTGTAGAATAACACTAGGAAAAGTTTCAACACGTGGATCAATACGATTAAATGGCACTACCAATGATCAACGATGATTTGGAAAAAAATTTTAAAAAAACGGGAGCGTACCTAATTTAAGTTTTGGAGGCCAAAATTGGTGGATACCATCAGAAATAGCTATTTCAATTATCGCACATGAAAGAAACAATAAATGAACAGCCAACATTTCTGTAGGTATGTCCAGTAGAATAATAAACTCATGTGACAAGGACTTTGCAGCGTTTTTTGTAATATAGACGCCCCGAAAGCTCAGTTTCGTTCGAGCACGGGCTTACTGAAGGCTTCACTAAATTCACGTCGCGACCTAAATTGGAGCAACAATGGATGATGATGCAGTTTTAGCGGCTGCTGCTGCGATCATTATTGGAGCTGCCTCGCATGAGCAGCGCCCCTCCCCGCGCCCTCGGAGATTTTGGGTGCGTCCTAACCTAATGAAAGGCCGTAAGAAATATAGGGCCACCGAATTTATGGATGACCTTCTCCTGGATGAGGTGGACGTACTCAATTTGGAGTGTAGTTGGATTGCATTATAGTTCGTTGCATATAGTTCGATGGTTGGATTGCATTTTCGGATTCTACATACCTTGAAACTTCTACATACCATCAAATTTTGAGGAGGGGTTAGAATTTTTTTTCTTGCTCGATTCCAGTGGTTAATTATTGAAAATAAGAAACCAAAAATTACTGTCCATGAAACAAAATTGATGAAATTCGGGTTATAGGTTCCGTTCGGGGTCTAGTTGGCCCTCGAAGCTCGACGTTACTGTCAGTCATCTCTAAGGGGTTCAAAATAGGGGTTGAAATTTTAAGAACGCCGCAGCTCGAAAACTTGCGATAGAAGGGTATGGTTTTTTTACGTTATTAAATTTATCTTGAGCTAAAAAATTTTTTGAGACCACCCGGAGCGTTGTGCGTCCAGCCGTTCGTGTGCACCAAAAAGCTTCGTCAACATGATCGTGAATCAAACGGTATAAATCCGGCCCAGATAATCATCACTAGGGAGCACCTGATTATAATCGAGGATGCCTGTATGAGGTCGAGTTGGTTGTTCTGCGATATTATTTCATTTGATAAGTGATGGACTATTGGATTTTGTTGGTAGGTACTTCGGAAACTTGAACAAACGTTGAAGTATTACTGATGGGCAAATTATTACACAGAGGTAAATTATTAGACAACGGTAAATTATTTCATAACGGTAAATTATTACACAACGGTAAATTATTACACAACGGTTCATCTACCATGAAGGGGCTGGATTTTGTTGATCGGTACTTTTGCAACTTGAACAACCGTTGAAGTATTATTGATGGGCAAGTTATTACACAACGGTTCATTATACTTGACCACGAACAGCAAGTCTTCTTGCCAGCTGAACTCTGAAGCCGCCCGGCACGTCCAGACTGTAAACGGGTCATTTCAAAATGTCGGTGCATTTTGGGCCTCTAATTTTTTCAAGATAAAATGTAAAATATTTCATTGTTTTTTTTTCACGTAGCGTATCTTAGGGTCGTCCTAGTAATATCCTACAGTGGGCACACATAATCATCGATATTTCCAGAGATAGGCCAATAAAAAAAATTTCAATCTCTAGGGAGTGAGAATCAAGTCTAAGGAATGAGAAAAGAATCAAGTTATCGTCTATAACGCATTGGAATCTCCTAAAAAACATAGCGTTGTTTATGTATTCGATTGAAAATGGAAATCACAAGCAGTCTCGAAAAATAAGCTCAATATCTTACTTAATTTTCTATCAGTCTTTAACATTATCTTGCACTAAAAGTTGGAACCGAGTGTTTTGTTCATCAAAAATGTCACAGTCTTCCTGTATCTTCCATTTAAACACTAGAATTAGACTAGAAAACAACACAACAAAATGAAATTGTTGTTTACTACTAGGTTTACAGATTATAAAAATTATCACAAAAATTATATTATCAAGTATTTTCAATACTGTTTAGGAAGTTAAACCACAATAAATGAACTTTTTGTTGAAAAAATAAAGAAAGAACATTTGCTATAATATAGTAGTATGTAACTAGATAGGTCCTAATACAAACATTGCTGTAAAATAGTGTAAAATTAGTAGTAGGTAAATTCATTTAAATGCCATCAAAAGTTCAAAGCTCACTGACATCGATTTCCCAATCAAAGCTATACACTACTTTTCGTCTTAATCATAAAACGAGGGGTAGGAAGAACATGTAAAACGTCGGATGAACCAACTTCACAATGGACAATTTTCGTAGGTTCCATTTTTTTGGGCCAAATTCTGTTCAATAACGGAAATTAAAACTTATTTACCACGTAATGTGGTTTTTATGTTGGACAGCATAGGCAGAAAACGAGTGGGAAATATGAATTTCTGAGTTCCCCCTAGAAATAATGACGTATTAGGTAAATCGCTGAGTAGTTCAACTCAAATCTCGCTTGGAGTGCTAGTTCACCACTAAACGATGTACATTACCACACCGGATGGATGGATGGGACCGCTAACTTACAAATAAATTTAAAAGTCCTCAAAATCAAACCTAGGGGAGGTTCACAAAAAGTCACAGCAAAGGTTCTTGGAGGTTTCCAGAAAGGTTTGCCATTTTGGTTTATTATTCTGTTAATAATACACCTATGTATTCGCTCAGCAAAAAATTTTTATAACACCCCCTCAAACTTTTTTCTTTTCCGTTTCAAGGTGCGTAGATTCCAAGAATGCAATGTCCGTCCGCCGTACACTGTACGCCGTCCGCCGTATCACGTGTACAGGCTTCATTTTCGATCTAAAAAAATCGTTCATTCGCACACATGCTCCATTTGGGCCCTAGTTGTGTCCCGAAACTTTTCAGCCAGATCGGAATATACCCAGGGGTGTTTTATGAGTGAAAATGTGTGTAAGGTAGTACTTTTTGCGTTTTAGCAACATGTTAGTAACATGAGCTTCTGAGTTATCGTTTTCCATGTTTTTGGGGACGAGAAGACCGAATATGAAGTCGATTTTGACCAGAGTGGATAATTGGGTTCTACCAAATGTTCAGCACCCAAAATTGATATTTTATGAGTGAAAAACGTGGGAAATCGTCTGAAATCACCAACAGTTTGCATAATAACACTAGAAAAAGTGTCAACACGTGGATCAAGACGATTAAATGGCACTACCAATGATCAAAAATAGTTATTAAAAAAAAAGAAAAGAAAAAAAAACTGCGTACCTACCTACCTGATTTGTGTTTTAGGGGCCAAAATTAATGGAAACCATCAGAAATAGCTATTTCGATTAATACGCATGAAAGAAACAATAAATGAACAGCCAACATTTCTGTAGGTATGTCCAATAGAACAATAAACCCATGTGACAAGGACTTTGCAGCGTTTTTCCTAGTTTTATTATACAAATTGATGGTGATTTCAGACAGTTTTCCAGGTTTTTTACACATAAAAAATCAATGTTGGGAGCTGAAAATTTGGTAGAACCTCAATCTTCCACTCTTTGGTCAAAATCGACTTCATATTCGGTCTTCTCGTCCACAAAAACATGGAAAACGATACCTCAAAAGCTCATGTTACCAACATGTTGCTAAAACGCAAAAGTACCTATTTTTATACATTTTCACTCATAACACCCCTGGGTATATTCCGATCGGGCTGCAAAGTTTCAGGACACAACTAGGGCCCAAATGGAGCATGTGTGCGAAAGAACGAAATTTTTTATACAGAAATTGAAGCCAGTATACCTGATAGGCGTACGGCGAACGGACATTTGCTGAATCTATGCACCTTGAAACGCAAAATAATAAATTTTGATGGGGTGTTATAAAAATTTTTGCTGGGCGAATACATGGGTTTATTATTCACAGAATAATAAACCAAAATATTGCTTCAAATGGGCTTCAAACTAGCATTTTCCCAAGAGTTCTTAATAGTTTTCTCGCAGAAACATTTTTGACAAAAATTCCCCGCTGTCATTTTTGTTGACAATAAAATCGGACTTCGCCTTACAGTTACAGTTACGCTACAGTTAGTTCATTTTCCGGTGCCATTCTGAAATGGATGCACAATAATTAATAATTCAATTTGATCTGTTCCCCCAGAAGTGTCAGTACTCAAAAACGCTGCTAAGTCCTTGTCACATGGGTTTATTATTCTACTGGACATACCTACAGAAATCTTGGCCGTTCATTTATTGTTTCTTTCATGTGCGATAATTGAAATAGCTATTTATGATGGTTTCCACCAATTTTGGCCCTCAAAAACACGAATTAGGCTCGGCTTTTTAATAAACAGATTATTTTTGATCATTGATAGTACGATTTAATTGTCTTGATGTGCATGTTGATAATACTTCTAGTGTTATTATACAAATGTATGGTGATTTCAGACAATTTCCCATGTTTTTGACTAATAAAAAATGAATTTCGGGAGCTTAACCTTCGTTACAACCTCAATTCTTCACTCTTCGGTCAAAATCAACCTGATATTCGGTCTTCTCGCCCTAAAAAACATGGAAAACGATACCTCACAAGCTCATGTTCACTAAAACCTCAAAAATCCCCCGAAAACCCCTTTTTTACACCCATTTTTTCCCATAACACCCCTGGGTGCTGGGTGTTGCGGAGCACTACAAAGACCCAAATGGGGACCCAAACTGTGTGCGGAAGAACGACGATTTTAAACCAAAATTTAACGTAATCTTAAGGCTGAAACTTTGTTAGAACCTCAATTTTCCACTCTTTGGTCAAAATCGACTTCATATTCGGTCTTCTCGTCCACAAAAACATGGAAAACGATACCTCAAAAGCTCATGTTACTAACATGTTACTAAAACAACAAAGTACCTATTTTTATACATTTTCACTCATAACACCCCTGGGTATATTCCGATCAGGCTGAAAAGTTTCGGGACACAACTAGGGCCCAAATGGAGCATGTGTGCGAAACAAATAATTTTTTAGACCGACAATGAAGTCGGTACACGCACCTTGAAAAGGAAAAGAAAAAATTTTGAGGTGGTGTTATAAAAATTTTTTGCTGAGCGATTGCATAGGTGTATTATTCACAAAATAATAAACCAAAAGTGGTGATGGAGGGGCGGATACCATCGCTGATGGTCGTCCATCCGTAGACGTTCCTTCAAAAATGACCTTCTTTGGCCGGCATTTTGACCATCTGTAGCGACCCGTGACCATCAGTTAAGGTCATGGTTTAACGGGACGTCGGCTTTCACGGAGGCGCCTGTGGTGTCCGTGAGGCAATGACGTTCCATCGCGTTCCGTGTGCGCTAGTGAACAGGACGGATGTACTCCGTGGTGGGTTCCGTCACGAACAACCATCCGTCAGGATCACGGAGCCACTCTTCTGGCGGAGGGTCGTCGTTCCGTAAACCATTGGTTATGACAAAGGACGGGTATTAAGCCGGGAATACACTTGCGCCGAGGCAGGCCGCGCACTGCACGAGGCAGCCTCGGCGCGCTGCGATGCTCAAGTGTGTACGGCTCCCCAACACAGCTGCGAGCGAACAGGCTCAGTCTGCCTCATGCGGCGCGCGGCCTGAGCCATCGACTGTCGGTACATCAAAGTGAGCACGGACCGAGGCTGCCTCGTACGGTGCGCAGTGTGGACGGAATTTGGTCGATTCAGAGCAGCGAACAGAGCCGCGGCACACGTAAGTGATAACCTACCTACCCGCTTTGAAATAAACTACCTACTACTCGTTTTGTTATAACCGTTTTGTTAATTATAAGCTCGTTTTGTAAAATTGTAAAAAAAAGTACAAAGATAATAATTGAGGTAAGTAGCGTACAGCACCTATTTAATTAAACATTTCCTTCGCTCCACGCACCAAGGAGCGAATTTTTGAAGAAAAACAAAAGTAAAGTAGGTTAATACGCTATTGGTTTATTATTTTTTTTGATTATGGACCTCAGTATTTGTGATTTTGGACCTCTGGGTGCAATCAAAACGGGCCGCGACTACTTGCAACCAATTCAACACCCTACAAACGTGATGAACGGCTCACAAATAATTTTGAATTACATTAAAAACACGTAACAACATTTTCTACAAAAATTCGCTGAATCATTAACAAATTATAGTACCTACCTACGAGTAGATTATAGTAGTCGTAAGTAAGACGAGTAAGATTATAGTAGTCTTGGTCCGTCGTTTAGTGGACACCAGTCGCGCACCACGCAAAGTCGGATCAGGGCTGAGCATGCGCGCCTCGCTGTAACTCATTTGAAAATTCGTATCGCGGCACATCACATCGCGGCGCGCCGAGGCTGCCACATTCGATGCTCGTGCGGTGCGCGGCCTGCCTCGGCGCAAGTGTATTCCCGGCTTTAGGGGCATCCGTTGTTTGTTCATCGTCCGCCGTGTGACCGTAGATCTTGTTGTCATTACGGAGGGGTATAAAGGTGGCTTCCGTCGTTGGAACGTCGTCCGTAATCCATCCTTGGTGAATCGTTGTCACTGAGGAGGGGTGTAATTGTGGTGTCCGTCCTGCAATGTCGTCCAGAGTGTGTCCGTGGTTGACAGTTGTTATTAAGGACGGGTATAAAAATGTGGCTTCCGTTGTGGGAACACCGTCTATACATTTTCCGTAGAAGGCATATAGTCACGGACGGGCATGAAGGTGTCTCCCGTCAAAGGAACGCCGTCCATGGCACATCCGTGGTTGACAGTTGTTATATATGGTAGGGGTATAAATGTGGCTCCCGTCGTAGGAACGCCGTCCGTAGTGTGCCCATAAGAGCCACTTGTCGTCATGGACGGGCGTGAAGTTGTCTCCCGTCAAAAGCGGTGGTTGCCAAAAGCGATAGGTGGTCCAAAAACATCTAAAATCTACTTCATCGAAAAGATCGAAGAGAAGAAAGATTAGGTTGATAAGCGCTACTGCTTCCTGTGTCAAAAGCGCGAGCTGGAGCCGTTACTTTTACTTACGTAGGTACTGTTACTGTTTCTTTTAACAAATACCTACCTACTACCTTCTACTGTACCTACCTGAATCAAGGAAACAGGAATCAAAAAATCAGAAATGTGAAAAAAAATTTTATATTAACAACTTTTTTGTCATGTTTTTACCCTATCAAATATAAAGTTGTTATATGTTGAAAGAAATTTGAAATATCAAAAGTATCAGCGCAAACGCACTGAGCGGAGGATGAATACTAAACGATAAACCCCAGGAACAATGACAGTGTGAGTGTAAGTGGGAGTTATGTAAGTAAACTGAGAAGGTAAAAATTTCAATGAACAGAGGCCTGGGTCTTGGTCAAAAGTCGCGACTCCTCAGTTCGGCGACGATCAGCGATAGGAGCCTAGGAAAGGCGTTATCTGCTTCAAGAACTGTTACTTTATTCTGTTATAGTGGCTCGCGCTTTTAAATCTAAATACTAGCAGGGAACCTCACGCTTTTAAAACATGAAAAAATTTGCGCTTTTCAAACGCATTCCAAGGGAATTAGCGCTTATGATACCCACCCGGCGGGCGAGCGCGCATTTCATAAAAAGCTTTTATAACACCCCCTCAAAATTGTTCTTTTCCGTTTCAAGGTGCGTAGATTCCAAAACGCTGCAAAGTCCTTGTCACATGGGTTTATTATTCTACTGGACATACCTACAGAATTGCTGGCTGTTCATTTATTGTTGCTTTCATGTAAAATAATTGAAATAACTATTTCTGGTGGTTTCCACCAATTTTGGCCGCCAAAACTTGAATTAGGTACGCTCCTTTTTTTTTTCAAATTATCTTTGATCATATTGTAAGAAAACACTTTCTTTTGATAACAAGAGTACGATCTATTTTCATACCAAATCCAACCTCACAACAACTTTTTCTAACATTCCAATGTAAACAACTCTCAACCATGTGTTAGTGGGGTTAATCCCACACTATTCCCCCTTTCTTCAGAACTGGTCCCCAGTCTTACGTCTGCTCTTGCTAGGCGATTGGCATGTAGTAATCTCGTATTTCTTCCCATTTGTACCTTGTACAACACGTCATTCTTCCTCTCTTTCACTACCCAAGGTCCTGTCCATTGTGGAAGCAGCTTAGTGCTTAGACCTCTCTTCCTCGTTGGAGTGTACACCCATACCCAATCATCTGCCTGTAAGGAGGGTTGTTTGGTTTTTCGGTCGAACATCTCCTTTTGGGCTCTCATTTCCAGTTTTATTTCGTCCCTGGCAAAGTTCCTGATTTGTTCGAGGTAATTTCGCAATTGGATGGCATACGCTGTCGTCGTAGTTGGTTCTTGGGTTGGCTGTCTCCATAACATCTCTGGCAAGCATAAATCTCTTCCAAAAACAAGCTGAGCGGGTGAAAACCCTGTAGTACGATGAGGTGCGGATCTATATGCAAGTAAGAAGAGAGACAGCTTTTCATCCCAATCTGTATGGTGCTTATTCACGAACATTGCCATGTGCTTTGCGAGCGTTCTGTTGAGCCTTTCCACCAAACCCCCAGATTGAGGATGCAACGGTGTACTACGAGTGCGGCTACCACCTAGTAATCCGATTACTTCTTTCACCAACTTAGCTTCGAAATGTCGTCCTTGGTCGGTGTGGATTTCGCGTGGGACTCCATATCTGCTGATAACGTGATCCACAAGAGCCTCTGCAACAGTCTGAGCCTCTTGATTCCGAATGGCTACTGCTTCCGGCCACTTCGAGAAGTAGTCCATTACCACCATCACATACCGATTGCCCCGAGAACTTCGAGGAAACGGACCGAGTAAATCGAGCCCCACTCGATCGAAGGGTGCTCCAACAGCTGCTTGTTGGAGTGGCGCGGGTTTTTGATGGTTGGGGCCTTTGAAATGCCGACAAATCGTGCAGGTCCTACACCAGGCACGTACGTCTGAAGACATACCCAACCAAAAGTAGTTCTGGCGTATCTTTCCCAATGTCTTCCAGTAGCCAAAATGTCCACCTGTTGGATTATCATGACATTGCTTGAGAATGTTCGGAATTTCGGAAGCTGGCACAACCCATTGTAGCCATCGACGTCCTCGACTACCTTCCCAACGATGAAATAGTTCCCCATCTCTTTCTTCTAGGCTCTCCCATCTACCGACTAACCTGCGCACTTTTGTGTCATGATTTTGCAATTCAGTGGTTGTAGGTTTCTGGCCCATTCGTTTCATTTGAAGGAGGGATTGAATCCCTTGATCGTTGGCCTGGAGTCCAACCAACTGGGGGTTTAGCGAAATTAGGTTTATTAGAGCCACATCTTTGACTTCTCGCCGATTACAGTAGTTACAGTCATTACTACAAGGGCGTCGGGACAAGCTGTCTGCATTTGTGTGGCTTCTCCCTGCCCTATGAGTGATGCTGAAATCGTAGAGTTGGAGAACTTCTAACCAGCGTGCTAATTGCCCTTCAGGTTTCCGAAAACTGGTTAGCCACTGAAGAGCTGCATGATCAGTACGGAGTTTGAATCGTCGGCCATACAGATATTGGTGGAAATGGAGAATACTTGATACTACAGCTAGAAGCTCACGTCGTGTAGCGCAATAGTTGTGTTCAGGCTTTGAGAGAGTCCGGCTGTAGTAGGCAATTACTCTTTCCTGTCCATTTTGCATTTGCGAAAGCACTGCACCTAGTGAATGGCCACTGGCGTCACAATCCAGGGTGAAGGGTGAGTGACGGTCTGGATAACCTAAAACTGGTTCAGAAGTCAACACACGTTTCAGTTCTTTGAAACTGAGGGAACAGCTGTTGTCCCAGTGGAACGTTGTCTGTTTCCCAGTCAATCGATACAGGGGGCGCGCAATCTCTGCAAATCCTGGAACAAACCTTCGGTAATAGGTGCAGAGTCCAAGAAATGACTCGACTTCTTTCCTGTTTTTTGGTTCTGGCCACTCGTGAACCGCTTGAGTCTTTTTAGTATCTGTCCGAATTCCATCAGCTGAAATGACATGCCCCAAATAGTTGGTCTTGTGATTGAAGAATGCACATTTTTTGGGGTTGAGCTGGAGATTGGCTTTCTGCAAGCATTCAAAAACACGTTTCAGCTTCCAGAGAACTGTAGAGAAGTCTTTTCCATAAATTATCAGATCATCAAGGTAAATTAGTGCCAAGTCCCCAGGAATGACCGCCTCCATGAGCCTCTGGAACGTGGCAGGCGCATTGCATAATCCGAATGGCATTACTTTAAATTGCCAAAGCCCCTTTCGGTACAGAGAAAATGCTGTCTTTTCCTTATCTTTTTCACTTAGTGCTACCTGCCAGTATCCAGAGCGTAGGTCTAAGGTACAAAACCAATTTGATCCCCCTAATGTGTCAAGCAGGTCCTGTATACATGGTAATGCATACGAATCTTTTTTCGTTACTTGGTTTAACTTCCTATAATCAACACAGAAACGGGTTGACCCGTCTTTCTTAGGGACTAGAACCACTGGAGATACCCATGGACTTATTGATGGCTCGATAATGTCCTGGGCTAGCATACCCTTAATGAGCTCATCAACTTGAGCTTCTTGTGAGAATGGTAGCCGGCGAGGAGCTTGTTTGATAGGATGGGTGTCCCCTGTTTCTATTCTATGCTGAACAACATGAGTTCGACCTAAGGGATTATCATCTTTTGAGAAAATTGAATGGAACTCCCTAAAGACGCGTACAACTTCATTATAGTGAGGTGATCCCATTTCCAGGTCTGTACCATTCAAAGCTTGATGAATCCACTCTTCGCTTGCTTCTACAGTTGTCTCAAGCGTAGGTACT
The DNA here is from genome assembly GCA_954871275.1 of Leptopterna dolabrata. NCBI lineage: Eukaryota > Metazoa > Arthropoda > Insecta > Hemiptera > Miridae > Leptopterna > Leptopterna dolabrata. Next base: position 143,995 of record CATPAC010000199.1, read on the forward strand.
GGGGATTCTTTGGCCATGCTCAATTGTAAAATCTGAACTGCACATTGCCATCGCTTTTTCAATGGAACATTTTGTGTTCCACCCATCAGCTGCAAGGAAAAACGTGGCACATTGACATTAGCTTCAAGTTTTCTCAAAAGATCCAGTCCCATGATTGCTTTATCCCTAATGTTAGCTATTTGAAAAGTGTGGTTTACTCGGATACCACCTATTTCCAAAGGTAACGAAATTTCACCCCTTACTTTCATGTGGTCCCCTGAAGCTGTTTCTAGTCCTGGATATTGAGAAGGCACTATTTTCCCATCAATCTCAGCAAGCAAATCTGAACGGAGGATTGAGATGGTAGCTCCCGTATCCACTAGAAGACAAATTTTCTTGTGATTTATCAGGGCTTCGACAAAAAGTGCTCCCCTCCCGCCTTGCGTGGTTTTGACATATGCAAAGGGCCTTAATTCACCACAAGCCAGGGCGCGCCCCATAACCCGGGCTCTCCTTAGTTTTCCGGCTCGATATTCTTCACCCCTGCATTTCTATTTTGGGGGCATTTGTCTCGAAAATGTCCATCAGCACCACATTTCCAGCAACAATCAGGTCTTCTACTCCCACCTGATGCTAGTGACTGATCAGGTCTTTTACTCCCGTCTGATGCTTCTGACTGACTTTCTATCAACTGCGCCCTAGTAAGAGCTTCTTGGATTGTAGTTGGAGAGGTTCCTGCGACGAATTTGCTCATATCTCGGTCGCTAAGTGCTCTAAGAAAAGCTTGTAGTCCTAAAGGGTTTCGGTATTTTTCCGGCCATTCTGGCATTGACTGTCTTACAAGACGTTCGATATCCGTTGCCACATCAATGAGAGATTCACCAGGCCGTTGCCGACGTGTTTCGAGCTCTCTTTGCCATCTGGGTGCTAAATGCGACTGTCCGAATCTTAGCCCTAAAGCAGATGCCAAACTACCGTAATCAACCCGTTTTTCTATTGGTAGCATGTTCATTACACTCATAGCTGCGCCACGAAGGGCACTGGCTAAACGTTGACCTTTCCTAGTTTCTGTCCATCCATTTGCGAGTGAAATAACTTCTAGATGCCCCACGTATTCTTCCCAAGATGTCTTTCCATCATAATTCATCAAGCTACTCTCATGGGAAACTAAACCTGGGAATGTAGTATGTAATGCAGGGTTATTTCTAAGTTCTCTATTCTCTTGCTCCAACTGATTTGTTCTAGTAGCATGGTCCAACAACTGCTGTTGGAGAGCTGCTAAGGAGTGACGCAGTTCCATCAATGTTGGTTCTGAAGATTCAAAATTGGATGTAGAGGGGATAGGACCTTCGCGATCCTGCAGCAACTGTTCTACGTTGTTTACTCCGTTTGTTGATCGTTGAGAAGTAGTTTCGGCCATGTCATAGTTCAGTGTTTGGGACACGTTAGGCTCTGGGTCCGCAGCTCGCTGACGCGTAGTCACTGTCCGTCTGGGGTTCGATACAACACGACGAGGAGGTGCCATGTCACACTTCCCCTCCACAAAAAAAATTAGGACGGGCCCCCAATTGTAAGAAAACACTTTCTTTTGATAACAAGAGTACGATCTATTTTCATACCAAATCCAACCTCACAACAACTTTTTCTAACATTCCAATGTAAACAACTCTCAACCATGTGTTAGTGGGGTTAATCCCACAATATATAGCGCCATTTAATCGTCTTGATCCACGTGTTGACACTTTTCCTAGTGTTATTATACAAACTGATGGTGATTTCATACGATTTCCCATGTTTTTGACTCATTTTAATAAAAAAAATTGGGAGCTGAACATCTGGTACAACCTCAATTTTCAACTCCTTGGTCAAAATCGACTTCATATTCGGTCTTCTCGTCCCCCCAAAACATGGAAAACGATACTTCAAAAGCTCATTTTACTAACATGTTACTAAAACACAAAAAGTACCTATTTTTATACACATTTTCACTCATTACACCCCTGGGTATATTCCGATCAGGCTGAAAAGTTTCGGGACACAACTAGAGCCCAAATGGAGCATGTGTGCGAAAGAAATCGAAAATGAGACCGGTACACGTGATACGGCGGACGGCGTACGGCGGACGGACATTGCATTTTTGGAATCTACGCACCTTGAAACGGAAAAGAAAAATTTTGAGGGGGTGTTATAAAATTTTTTTGCTGAGCGAGTGCATAGGTGTATTATTCACAGAATAATAAACCAAAAGCGAACATAAAATTGTCAACAACATTTTTCTTCCTCACTCCCTAGAACATAACTCACTCCCTAGGTTCACTGATTATGTCAGTGCAACTAGGGAGTGAGTGGCTAGGGAGTGAGACTTCAACCTTTAGCTGCTTCCAGTATCTGGCAGATAATTATTTTGGTGATTTCAATTAGCCCCTACTGCTTTTCCCCACAAACAACAAATGAAAATACAGTCCAACTTCTGTTTAAAGCATACCTTCACTGACATATGTTGTGCTAGGGAGTGATAATCAATAAAAATACTCTCTAACAACTTGAGATTGGATGTTGAACTGATGGAAGACAAATCACTATTAATCACTGCTGAAACCAGGTACTGGTAGCCATATTGCATCAGTGTTGCCACAGGCTTCAAACAGAAAATAATTCGCTTTTTCCAAGGGCTGGAAGAATTTTTCAAAAACTTCTGGGGAGTGAGGTGGAAACTGAGTGACAAGCATAAAAATGATGTAAACTCGAATGTGTCATCGTATTCCTTCTTTATGATCATATTCAAATTGAGTAACATATCCTCCAGTGGAAAAGACTTCTCTTTGGTTCAACAGGGTACAATAATTTGAGATAAAATTACCTAAACCTGAGAAACTCTTGGTGGTGACAGCCTGGGGAGTGAGGAATTGTGTGTTTACATGCATACCATCCTGTAGATAATTAACATTTTTCATGTTGAATATTATGGGTACCTACGATTGCTGAAGGGTCTGCGATTATTTAAAAAAAAGTATGCTGAAAGATATGAATTTGTTGCCATCACAGCCTCGTGACACAAAATGCACCGAAATTTTGAAATGACCCATACACAGTTTCAATTCGGGACGGCTTCTTTTGATCCGGACCGACTTGATTCGGGTTGGCTTCGGCAAGATTCGGCTCGGCTTTCGGCCTCGAGGCCAGCCCGGGCGGCACGTACTCACCAGTTCGGCTTTGCCGCGCGGCTCAGGCCGAACGCTGCCGAACGGCATAGTGTGGACGCGCCTTAACGATGGAGGTTGATCACCTAGAGGTTGCCCAGATGAGCACAATTCACTGGACAACAACCTCTGACAGCATTATCCGCCAATACTCGTATGTAGGAGCTTTGTTCTCCACCAATATAAATATTATTGAGGTAGTACCATTACGATGGAGGTTAGTCACCATGAAGTTGTTCAGATGTCGTTTCCTGAACCAGAACTTCATACTACTTTTCATTCCCCCTTTTCCCTCTCAATGTGGGGAGGAGTGTAAGAGTGTGGCTGTTCTCGATACATTTTTGACATTTTCATGTCTTTACTTTGGCACACAAACTCGAAAAGCGTTACCAAAAACCGACAGGTAAAATTGCTGATGATTTTCGCTTACAACTTAATGTTTGCCATTTTTCATCGTACAAAAATCGTTCACCACTAGTTTGAATCGTGTGATTTTATTGAATATTTTCTAGTTAACCGTGCCCCCGTACCTTGCGCGGTTGCTGAGCTGAGCATGATGGAAAAAAGGTGGATAAACAAGGTAGTCAGCAACATAGGTAATGAAGAAAGTCTTTATTCACTAGCATCGAATGTGGTAACCTTGCACCACTGTGTAACCCGGATCGTGGTAACCTTGCTTAAATATGATTCCGTAAATTATCCCTAAATTGTTGTATTTCCTTTCAAGTCCTGAATCAACGAGAATATCGTGCGCATAACAAAGTGATGACTGATGTGGCCGTGAAACAGCCCAAGAAATCGAATGCGGACATGTGCCCTGCTTATCGCGAAAGGAAGAAGGTTGCCAATGTAAACCAGGTGACCAAACCAGTGAAATCAGAGGCCGATAAGCAACGAGAATATCGACTTCGTGTAGCTTAGAGCGATTAAGGATTCTGTGGAGAGCGCTGCGGACGCTGTCGACGCTTCCCAAATGGAAACACACTCTTCAATCGTAATAATTTTGAATAAACAATGTTTACTAAACCTAAGTAAAACTACTTTTACTAACTTAAATAAACTTTAATGGTTTCAACAAATTGTAGTTTGAAAGAGCGCGAAATTAAGAAATCAAACAGCGCTACAATTTCTTTTCTGATTATGAAGAAGAACAAGCGATAATTATCAACATTAAAACATTGTATTGTAATAAGAATAGCACTTCACCACTAGTCACTTTATCAGCCTTTGAGGATCCTGCTGTTGAATCCATCCAGCAGCACTGGCAACCGTGGTCCGAGATCCGACCCTGGACAATAGGGAGGGTGGCAGGTCTTCAGTTGACTTGCCGCCCAGTTGATGGAGGGAGGAGGTTTGCGATTCTTAGGCCCACTTTCACCAAAAATTTGAAACCAGTTTAACCCAGAACAGGTTGCAAATTAACGGAATTGAGCGCTCACTGTCTTTCACCAGAGCTCTGTGCGAGTTTAAGCTGCCATCGTGGCGGCTCGAGTTTAAACGCCCGAAATCCGGCAAGTTAACGTCGCTAAACTTCGTTAGCCATGAGATCCCAATATGGCCGCCTAGCTCACAGCTGATTTTCGGTTCTGTTGTTATATGGTTGTGAAATGAATTAACGCGAGTTGGCATTGTATTGGTATTTACTCTATTCTATGTATTCCACAATGATATTATAGGTACCTTACCTCGTGACTGGAGTCGTCGTAAATCAGAAATCACTTTGGCAGTTTACAGTTTATTATTACAGCGGAACAATGGAAGTGGCAATCGACATCAGCTGAGTGGTGGTTGTTGTTGTTTTGACGAGTTTATAGCCCCAGCGCATCATATTGTCCAACTTTTGCTTGGACATTTTAAACTAAACTCCGTCAGGCAAACTCCGTTATTTCAAACTGGGTTTAACCGACTTTTGGGCTGGTGAAAGACCTAAGGCCCACTTTCACCAGAAAATTATTTAACGGAGTTTAGCAAAACTCCGTTAAAGTTAACGTCGAGATTTAAACCTGGAAAGGCAGCTGGTGTCTTTCACTAGCCCAAAAGTCGGTTAAACCCATTTTGAAATAACGGAGTTTGCCTGACGGAGTTTAGTTTAAAATGTCCAAGCAATAGTTGGACAATATGACGTGCCGGGACTATAAACTCGTCAAAACAACAACAACCACCACTCAGCTGATGTTGATTCCCCTTCTATTGTTCCGCTGTAATAATAAACTGTAAATTGCCAAAGTGATTTCTGATTTACGACGACTCCAGTCACGAGGTAAGGCACCTATAATATCATTGTGGAATACATAGTATAGAGTAAATACAATGCCAACTCGCGTTAATTCATTTCACAACCGTATAACAACAAAGCCGAAAATCAGCTGTAAGCTAGGTGGCCATATTGGGATCTCATGGCTAACGGAGATTAGCGACGTTAACTTGCCGGATTTCGGGCATTTAAACTTGAGCCGCCTCGGTGGGAGTTTAAACTCGTACAGAGCTCTGGTGAAAGACAGTGAGCGCTAAACTCCGTTAATTTGCAACCTCTTCCGGGTTAAACTCGTTTCAAATTTTTGGTGAAAGTGGGCCTTAGTTACATACCTACTGTCAAGATAACGCTTGTGACACAACATGAAAATGTCTCACTGTGTTACGGACTTGTACGCAAGCGTTACTAATTTACATTGAGTCTGTCCACCATCTCCATCAGAACGGCTCAGAAAGGCTGCACCGTTCAGTAGGTATTTCTTCCGGTGGAGAAAGGATCGGTGAGCGGAAGCCTAATCGATATCCCTTCTTAACCGGTGATAATCTCACTGGTCTAGGAGGAGGACTCTCGAGGGTCCACCCCCACTGTTACACTCTGCACAGTGTGTAACCGGCTTTGAATGTGTGAGAACTCTGCAGGCAGCACTGGTTCTGTGTTGAAGAACCCAATTCTGCTTCCGCACATTTTCCTCAGAAGCATCGATTTGAAGGATGGAGAAATTATGAAGGAAAAAGAAACGCTAAGAGAAGAGAGAGACATTTTGTTAGTAGATGTCGGAGTGAGTCAGTGAGTCTGCCGGTACAGTTTCTTGTTGATTCCATCGAACGATGCCCCCTCAGTAGAGGTTTCCCCTTTTGCCACAGAAATAACACCTTTTCATACCAGGGGTGCTGGTGACAGGCTTCGGGCAAACAGCCTCATTCGTTTTGGTGGGAGAAGATAACTTTAACTTTTCCGAAGCTTTTAATGGGTCTATTAGGACAGCGATACGATTGTGACGGGTGGCATCGGGTTTCTTAACCATCAACTGTCTATCGATAGTTTCTTGTCGAAACGAAGTTTGTATTTTGCTGATAACAAACGTACAGAAACAGGCGTGAGATACCATTCATGTCGAGAAGTACTGGTAAATTTCTACCAATAACCGTTCGAAATAACACTTCACTTGAATCACTTAGTAATTCTATAAAGAGAAACGAGTTTTTTCGAAATTTCTACTTGGGTTATCACCTTATCACGTTTGAGCAAATTTATGTCTTGATTTTTTCAGGATAGTTGTCTGTTTTCACCAGTTTGTCCTGCATCCTGCCACAAATCTTGCAGGACACGGATATTTCGTGCTTTTCAGTTTTGGTTGCCTATTTGTCCATTGTGTTTATTCGTATATAATTTCAGAAGTACTTACATACCTAGAACATTATTCCAGAGCTGCTGCGCTGTACATGTAGTTTTGTATGCTAGACTGACCTGAAACACTGGTAAACAGAGTTACCAAATATCTGACAGTCGATATCACATTAATTACTTAAATGTGGAAATCATATCTTTTTCATCATATAACGTGAGCAACAGGAGTATTGTCAAATGGACTGTCAGGTAGGAAGGTAAATGTAGGTACCTGAATTTTTCTTGGCGCCTTCTTCCGACTTATCGGCATTCATGTAGTAGGTACCTAGGTCACAAAATAGCATCGAATTTAATTTCCCACCTTTTGTGGTAAGCCATCTTGCAATGTGGAATAAACAAAAAAATAAACCTTTAGCTTACCACCAATTTATTCAAAACAAAGCTTTTCGATCAAATTCTGAGCATCACCAGGTAGGTACTCACATAAACACAGATAACAGTACCTGATGATGCTAACATGCAGTTATCTGTGTTTATGTGAGTACCTACCTGATGATGCTCAAAATTTTGAGCGAAAAGCTTTGTTTTAAATAAATTGGTGGTAAGCTAAAGGTTTATTTTTTGTTTATAGGTACCTAGGTACCTGATTCTATTCCCACTACCCTTGATACTAACTCATTCATATGGTCAAATGTGGTTTCCTACCATGTTGTAAGTAGTTACATAGTAAATGTGCATATCAAGATGTTCCTTACCCAACGGTTCTGTTGTAAATGAAAAGCTGTAAAAACTCCCAGGCCCCACAAAATTTGATATTTTTCGTTTCAAGGCACGCAGAATCCGAGAATGGAATGAAACATTTCTATCCGCCTGCCGTACTTTTTTTTCTTTGTTACCACGAACGAAAAATAATGAAATTCGGTTTGTGGGTCCCATTTGGGGTCCAGTGGGCCCGCGAAGCTCGGCGTTACTGTCAGTCATCTCTAAGGGTGAAAAATAAGGGTTGAAATTGCCAGGACGCCGTTATCTCGCATTTCTTTTTGCCCACCCGGAGCATAGTACGTCCAGCCGTTCTTTCACAGTAAGGCCCCGAAGTTTGCAAGTTTGCACCGAAAAGCTTTGTCAGCATGATCTGAATGAAACGGTATACATCTAGCCCCCCCCCCCCCCCCCCCGATATTACTGCTGCGGAACACCTGACCATAATCACGCAAGGCTGTATGAAATCGATTTGGTTTTTCTGTGATAAGGTACAACACATATGTGGTGATTGGTTTGGATAGGTGAAGGATAGAAAGATAGAGAGAAAGATAAAGATGTGAAGGATAGAAACGAGGTGCTCCTTAAGAGTCTTTTGCTAACGCCCCGCGGTTATCACCACAGCAGGCGTTAGTTGGAAGAGGAGGCTAGCACCCCACGGTTATCACCACAGCGTGTGCTAGAGGCAAGGGCGCCCCGTGATTATCACCACAGCAGGCACCAGGGAGAAGGAGGCTAGCACCCCGCGGTTATCACCACAGCAGGCGTTAGTTGGAAGAGGAGGCTAACACCCCACGGTTATCACCACAGCGTGTGCTAGAGGCAAGGGCGCCACGTGATTATCACCACAGCAGGCACCAGGGAGAAGGAGGCTAGCACCCCGCGGTTATCACCACAGCAGGTGCTGGAAGAGAAGGAGGCATCCCACGTGTGATGAATTTAAAATTCTCATCACGGTGGCGTGGAAGGAAGGTGAGTGAGTGAATTTAGGTATAGGATAGAAAAGGAGGAAAAGTCGCAGGCGGCTGTAGTCAACCGAACATCTACGACTTTTGGAGGAGAGAGAGGTGGTGTGGAAGGAAGGTGAGGAAAAGTCGCAGGCGGCTGTAATCAACCGAACATCTACGACTTTGGAGGAGAGAGAGGTGGATGAGGGAATTTCACCTAGGCGGCTGTAGTCAACCGTTCATCTAGGTGAAGGAGAGGAAAGGAGAGGTCCCTTGTCTAGGCGGCTGTATTCAACCGATCATCTAGACAAGGGGGGAAGGAGGAGAGAGGAGAGAGGAGGTGAAATTCCCAGGCGGCTGTATTCAACCGATCATCTGGGAGGTAAGGTAAGAGAGAGAAGAGAGAGCTGGTTAGAGGAAGTGTCGAATGAAGCTTGAGCGCCAGGATCCGGGGTTATATAGTACTTGGGGGCCTCTCCCTCCAGCTCCTTGCTGGGAGCTGGTAGTGGGGCCCCAGGTTGAGTAACCCTGGGTTCTGTCGCCTATCCCCACTCATATCTTTATTCACGGAGCTTTAGTTTGGCGTTTGGATATTGGTGAGAACTTAATATGGTAGGAGTGTTCCCGGGAGGGACTCACGACAGAGGTCCCCCCAGTTTGAACCAATATTTGTGGAGCTGAAGGCGCAAGTTGACAGGAGCTGAGGGCTACGGCAAACAATTGGTGGTGCTGAAGGCGAAGAAAAGGTGACAGGGGCTGAGGGCCGATGCAAACAGAGGTTGAGCTGAAGGCGGTCCTTAAAACTAGTAGTAACATAAGGTAGAGCATAAGATAGATGATAAGGAAGTAGAACATAAGGTAGAACATAAGGCAGAACATAAGGTAGATGATAAGTAAGTAGAACATGGATATAAGTAAGTAGACAATATAAGGTAGTATAAGTAGGATGAGATGGCGAGGTATGTACAGTGCGGTGGTCAGGATCCCTAAACATTTAGCGTTTAGGGAAGTGATCGGCAAGGGCGAGATGAGGAGGATGAATAATATTTACAATGAGATGGAGTACGTACAGAGGATGCATGAATATTTACAGCTGGCAGATGATTATTCACAGATGGCGGGTGAGTATGTACAAAAGGTGAAGTAGTATATACAGAAAATACAGAAGTATGTACAGACATTTGGTTACATGGTGGTAGGCGGTTGCGAGGGTCCGCCGTTTCCTGGGTGTGGTGTGGCGAGTGTTTGTGTGTGTGTGTGTGTGTGTGTGAGTTGTGTGAGTGAGGGAGGCGACCCCCTCTAACAGTCTTCACGTTAGTGAAGTCTGATAGAGGGGTCCCTTCACTGCCAGGGTGGCGGTGAAGGGGAAGAGCCGGTGGGAGCCGGTACCCGGGGCGTCGCGGAGAGAGGCGGCGACGCTGGGGTCCGGCGGGTGAAATGGAGGCGATGTGCGGTGTTGGTGGTGTAGGGCTGGGTGTGGGATTGGTGTGGTGAGAGTGGTCGGGGAGGACTGGGGCTGGTTTGCACCGTGCCAATGGCACGGTGTGGGGCTTCCCGTCAATTAACAGGGTAGCGGTGGAGTGTGTTGTGCGGATGACCTGAAAGGGCCCGGCATACAGGGGTTGGAAAGTTTTATGGATGCCGGGCTCTTTCAGGTACATGTGTGTGGTGGTGAAAAAACGTTTGGGATATGTGGTGTCGTTTGTGGGTGTTGTGGAGTGTAGAGGCTCCCTGTTAATTGACGGGGTGTGGTTTGGGGTGAAAATGTCGGCCGGTAAGCGTAGCGGGTCTTTGAAGGCGTTTTGGGCGGGGCTAGTTTGGTCTGAAGGACGGGCGGATGTTCGAAGGCTGAGCAATATGTAGGGAAGGGATTTAGTCCAGGAAGGGGAGTTTGTTGAAGTAGAAATGGCCTGTTTCAGGACCGAGTGCCACCGCTCTATTTTCCCGTTGGATTGGGGATGGTACGGGGTGGTGTGGATCTTTTGGATCCCGAGGGAGCGTAGTAAATCGGAGAAGTGGGCCGATTCAAACTGCCTCCCTTGATCGACCGTGACTGTTCGCGGACAACCGTAACGGCTGACCCATTGAGAGAGGAAAGCCGTTGCGACGGTGTCCGCGGTGATGGAGGAGAGGGGGATGCACTCCACCCAGTTGGTGGCACGATCGATCATCGTGAGGCAGTATTTCTTCCCCTCGGATGGGGGAAGGGGGCCCACTAAGTCCAAATGTACATGCTCCCACGGGAGGGAGTCGGGGATTGGTTGAGGAGGTACATGCGGGTGGGCCGAGACTTTGAAACGCTGGCACTTCTGGCACCCGAGAACCCAGTTACGAATATCTGTATTCATATGGGGCCAGAAGTACCGCGTCTTGATGAGGTCCCGGCTCGCCCGAATGCCGGGATGATGGAGGGAATGATAGTGGAGGAACAACTGCCTCCTCAACTCCGGTGGGACGTAAGGGCGCGGTGAGTCGGCCGTTACGTCACACCAGAGGTCGAGGGGAGGCAGTTGTTCCAACTTGGATGCGGAAATGAGGTTGGAAAGGGCAGGGTCGGAGGTGGGGTTTTGTTTGGATTTGATGGATTGAGGAGAGGGGAATGGCAGCAACTCCGCCACCGGCGCCGGGGTAGGGGTGGGTCGGGATAGTGCGTCCGCCACGCAGTTGTCGGCCCCCGGCAGATATCGAATATCGGACGTGAATTGCCCGATAAACTCGAGCTGCCGGAGGCGACGCGGGGAGGCGGACTTACGATTTTGAAGGAGGGCGTGGGTCAGGGGCTTGTGGTCTGTAATGACAGAGAACTGCCTGCCCTCCACGAAGTCACGAAAGTGTTTTATGGCTTCGTGGATGGCGAGGAGTTCCCTGTCGAAAGTTGAATAGTTTTTCTGGGTGGGGGATAAGGTTTTAGAAAAGAAGCCAATGGGTTGGGGGGTGGCGCCGGTGTGCTGTTGGAGCACTGCCCCGATGGCCCAATCGGACGCATCGGTAGTGATGGAGAGGGGAGCGTGAGGGTCGGGGTGGGCCAATAGAGCGGCGTCTACTAGGTCCTGTTTACAAATTTTGAACGCGGCGGAAAGTTGGGGGGTCCAGGTGATGGGGCGGTTATCATTTTTTTTGGAGGGTTGGGGAATGGCGTGTATGAGTGGTTGTTGATGTTGGGCGGCGTGTTTTATGTGTCTACGGTAAAAATTTAACATACCCAGGAAGCGGCGGAGCTCGGTGACCGTGCGGGGTTCTGGGAAGTCAAGAATTGCGTGGACCTTGTCGGGGAGGGGTGTGATGCCGTCCGAGGATACTTGGTGGCCGAGGCAGCGGACGGAGGGTTGGCCGAGGACACATTTGTCTGTGTTGACCAGGAGACCTTCGGTGGAGAAGATGTTGAGGACTTGCTGTAGGTGGTCGAGGTGTTCTTCGGGGGTCTTGGAGGCGATCAGTATATCGTCGAGAAAACAAAATACGAAAGGCAGGCCTCGCAAGATACTATCCATATAGCGCTGCCAAGTTTGCGCGGCGTTCCGTAATCCGAAGCCCATCTTCACATATTCGAACAACCCGAACGGGGTAATTATAGCGGTTTTCGGGACGTCGGGGGGGTGGATGTTGATGTGGTGGAACGCTCGCGAAATATCAAGGGTGGAAAAGATAGTGGCGCCATGGAGATGTGACGAAAAGTCACGCAGGTGGGGGACATTATAGAGGTCTGGCGTAGTTTTCGAGTTGAGCCGACGGTAGTCCCCGCAGGGGCGGATATCCCCATTGGGCTTCTGTACGATGTGGAGTGGAGAAGCCCAAGGGGATTTTGAGGGGCGTATGATACCGTCGGCGATGAGTTTGTCGAAGTGTTGGCGGGTCTTCGACAACTGCAGGGGGTGTAGGCGGCGGGCTTTGGCGGTGATGGGTGGTCCTGTGGTCTCGATGTGGTGCTGGACAGTGGAGATGTGTGCAGAGGGGCGGCGCTGGGGACGGTAGTTGAGGAGGAGGCGTTCGAACTGTGTGGGGGGGTGGTTGATTGCGTGGATGAAGCCGGGTATGGGTTTTTTGGTGGCGGGGTCGATCAGGCGCGCGTTTCGGACGTCGACCTGGAGACCGAAATAGGCTAGAAAATCGGCCCCCAGGATCGCCTTCTCCACGTCCGCCACGGTAAACTCCCACTCGTACGCGAGCCCGCTCATGTGAACTGAGGAGCGGTACGTCCCGTACGAGGGGATGGTGGTACCGTTGGCGGCGTAGAGAAGCTGCCGGTAGCAGCGCGCCTGACGACGGAGGATGTTGTTAGGGAAGATGGACAGCGCCGCCCCCGTGTCCACCAGGAAAGGGACATTAGTTTTCCCGCAGCGCAGGAAAAGTCGCTGGTGGGTCGGTAGGGCGTTCTGTTTGATGGTGGAGGTAGGGATGTGTGATGGTGGTGGCAGGTCCTCCGCGAAGGAGACGCGGGGTGGGTTGTTGGGAGGTTTGGCCGGTTTGGGAGGGGTAGGTTTCGGCTTCTCCCCGGGTTGGGTGGTGGCTGGAGGGGGTTGTGCCCTGGAGGCGGGCGGGGAGGTTACGTTCCGTGGTGGGGGAACGGGTGCGGCGGCGTGAGTGGTGGCCGGGAGGGTGTCTGCCCTGTTGGCGGGCGGGGAGGGGTTGTTTCGTATGTGGTGGGGTGGATTTTTCGGCGGCGCTGCAGGCGCGGCCGGAAGGTCGGCAGCCGTGGCGGCGGCGTAGGAGGGGTAGCGAGGTTTGGTGGTGGTGGTTGTGTGAATGCGGGCGGGGGGGGTATGTGCATGGTCCCCCCCGTGTTGGCGAGGAGGGGGGCCCGCCGGATTTACCGGCGGGCGGCTGCGTTTCCCTGCTTAGGGGCGAAGGAGCAGGGGGGTTGGCACTTGCGGGCCTCCCCACCGAAGTTTACATGATAGAAACAACGGTGGGGGGGGTCCGCAGGGAGGTAGTTGGTTGTGGTGGGGCGGGCCGGTTTGGATGCTGCAGGGGACCGTCCTCTGCGTTGGCGGGGAGGGGATGCGTTGCGGCGCCCGGGTGAGCGCCGGCTGCGGCGGTCGGCGGACGAGTCGCGTCGGCGATCCGCCGACGGGGCTCGACGGTCGTTGAGGGAGGGTGCGCGGCCGCGGTCCCGGGATTGTGTGCGGTCCCGGAACGGCGGGGGGTGGCGCGGTGTGCGCACCTCACCGACGGTGGCCGCAGCGGCCAAGTCGTGTAGAGTGTCTGCGAGCCGGAGGAGGGGTTCGTCGGGGCCGTCGAGATGGCTGGCTAGGGCCATCTGGACGGGGTGGGGAAGGGCACGTAACCAGAACGTGCGGGCGATGTCGGCGGTCATAATACCCTGCAGCTGGTGTCGCAGCCGTCCGTAGAGGTGGGAGGGCTTTTGGTCGCCGAGGTGTTGAGGTTGGGAGAGGGCGGTGACTCGGGCGATCTTCGACGGCTGGTAGGTGCCGATGAGGCGGCTGCGGAGGTCGTCGTACGCAGCGGCGGCGTCGGGGGAGATGTCAGAGGTCTGCAGCAGGATCTCGTAGGGCAGTAACGAGATTATTCGGGAATACCGAGTTTTCTGGCTGCGGATGTTGGCGGCCGAAAACGCTGCGTCAACTTGAAAAAACCAGAGCGCCGGGTCGTGCGTGTAGAAGGGGGGCAGCGACAGAGGGAACGCAGCGGACGCCGTCATGACGTTGGCGGCGGCTGCGGCTGTAGCGGCGGCGGCGGCGGCGTCTGGTGACGCAGAGGTTGGCGGGGAGAGCGTGGAGAAAGGGTTGTCGGCCGATGCGTCGGATGTCGCAGCGGCGGGCGGCTGCAGTGTGGCTGGTCGCAGGAGCGGCGGCGTCGGGGAGTTCGGGTCCATGTCTGTAATTAAAATTCAAAAATTTGGCGTGGTTTTGAATTTTGAAATTTGCAATATCGGCGGGAGCGGTGGTTGAGTTGAGCGTTGGAGTTGAATGTTGAGAGTTGATCTCCTTGCGGTTGAGGGTGGGCCAAAATTGCAAAAATTACTGAACTTTGTGAATTTTAAATTGATTTAAAATGCGGGACACCGAACTGTTTGACTGGGGCGACACATGAGGTGGGAAGGTGGGAAGGAAGAAGGTTGAGCGAACGTCGGGTTCACCACTGTGATGAATTTAAAATTCTCATCACGGTGGCGTGGAAGGAAGGTGAGTGAGTGAATTTAGGTATAGGATAGAAAAGGAGGAAAAGTCGCAGGCGGCTGTAGTCAACCGAACATCTACGACTTTTGGAGGAGAGAGAGGTGGTGTGGAAGGAAGGTGAGGAAAAGTCGCAGGCGGCTGTAATCAACCGAACATCTACGACTTTGGAGGAGAGAGAGGTGGATGAGGGAATTTCACCTAGGCGGCTGTAGTCAACCGTTCATCTAGGTGAAGGAGAGGAAAGGAGAGGTCCCTTGTCTAGGCGGCTGTATTCAACCGATCATCTAGACAAGGGGGGAAGGAGGAGAGAGGAGAGAGGAGGTGAAATTCCCAGGCGGCTGTATTCAACCGATCATCTGGGAGGTAAGGTAAGAGAGAGAAGAGAGAGCTGGTTAGAGGAAGTGTCGAATGAAGCTTGAGCGCCAGGATCCGGGGTTATATAGTACTTGGGGGCCTCTCCCTCCAGCTCCTTGCTGGGAGCTGGTAGTGGGGCCCCAGGTTGAGTAACCCTGGGTTCTGTCGCCTATCCCCACTCATATCTTTATTCACGGAGCTTTAGTTTGGCGTTTGGATATTGGTGAGAACTTAATATGGTAGGAGTGTTCCCGGGAGGGACTCACGACACCACGGTTATCACCACAGCAGACGCCAGGAAGAAGAAGGAGAATACCCCACTGTTATCACCACAGCGAGTATTCTAGAATGGATCACACCGGGGGTTATAACCCCAGCGAGTGCAAGGAAGGATAGGGGAGAGAGAGAGGGTGAGAGAGGCAGTCGAGAGAGAGAAGTCGTAAGTCGGAGGTCGGTCGTCAAATGAGGAGCTAGGCGAGCCGGGCAGTTTATAAAGGTGCCTCCACCTCCCCCCCCCCCCCCCCCCCCCGTGTGTCAATGACCGTTGCGACCGTTGGGGATCTCGATGGAGGGGACCCTTCTCCTCCTTTCCCCGAGGCCTCGCTCAGCTCGTTGTTCCCCTCGTTTATTTGGTTAAATCTTTACCTCATTACATAGGAGTGGTTAAATGTAGAATTTTGTAGGGTACCATGACGACATACATACCTTCTGTTCATGGGGTGCCGTTTACAGGTATTTGGGGTGCCGAAAACTGGACATATATTGCCTATAACTGGTACTTAGGGGGTGCCGAAAACTAAAAAAATCATGCCGGGTACTGGAGCTGACAGCTTTTCCATATATTTTATTTTGTTTAAAAATGAATAATTAGAATTGCCTACGCTCATATATTACGGAAGCAGAGACACTAACAAATATAAAAGCAGAGGAGTTGTTGCCCAATAGCTCAAATTCAGTTTGAGGTATGGTAAAAACCGTCAAGAACTTCCTTAAGGGTGCCGATAACTGGGGGTTTTACACTAACTTCATTCGAAGAATGATGGTTATTTTGGATTTCGTTGATAGATACTTTCGTAACTTCAACAAACGTTATGCTTCATGAATAATAACAATAATAAATTAACTGTAGGATCACTGAATCCGACGCGTACTTATGGAACTGTAATTCCCCGCTGGCTCCAGTACTCGATTTAGGGCTTTCCTGGGTGGGGAGCACAAGGGTAGGTAAATAATAAACCGTTGTGTAATAATTTGCAGCGTTTTTCGTCTCCAAGCCATAAGACATACCTAATCAACGTCGAAACGGAACTGCACGCCCGAACTCTATCCAACACTTCCACTAATGAAATGTATGAAAATTAATGTTTGTATAAAAGTGTATGATTTACCCGGGACTATACTTCAGCCGTAGGCAGGTTTGAATCTCGATCACAGGAAATATAGCGGATCTCAGAACTAGGTTCCACACTAGTGATGTTGATGGTATCGAATCGATACGACAATCGAGTCAATCGATCCTGCGGAAGAAATCGGTAGTACTTGCTCCTGAACGAACCCTACCATAAAAAAATCTGTTTGCTGTTTTCCAGTTAGCGAACCTAGCGGATATCAGAACTAGGTTCCACACTAGTGATGTTGATGGTATGGAATCGATATGACAATCGAATCGATAGATCCTGCGGAAGAAATCGGTAGTACTGGCTCCTGAACGAACCTTACCATAAAAATATCTCTGTTTCCTGTTTTCCATTTAGGGAACCTAGCAGATCTCAGAACTAGGTTCCACACTAGTGATGTTGATGGTATCGAATCGATACGACAATCGAATCGATCGATCCTTCGGAAGAAAACGGTAGTTCTCGCTCATAAACGAACCTTACCGTAAAAATATCTGTTTCCTGTTTTCCAGTTAGCGAACATAGCGGATCTCAGAACTAGGTTCCACACAAGTGATGTTGATGGTATCGAATCGATACGACAATCGAATCGATCGATCCTGCGGATGAAATCCGTAGCACTGGCTCCTGAACGAACCTTATCATAAAAATGTCTGTTTGCTGTTATCCAGTTGAATGTACTCGTATTCTCTCCCGTGACCAGGTCCAGAGTCTACACGACTGTGGACGTCGTTTCTACGACAATCAAAAGAAATGTTATACGAGTGTTATGCAATTATCTCACATCGAGCTCGAAAGTGAAATAAATAGGTTAGTTGGAAAGTTACTCAATGAAACGTAGCATATCGAATACCCAAAACCCAAGACGGGTGCGGTCATTGTGCCAAGACGAATATTAGTAAGGTGTCAACTTACCACCTCTCCTGTTCCCCAGCTTACAAGATCGTGTTTCCATGTTCCATCCGTACATGACGAAACTGATTGATGAAGTTCCATTATTCTTATAAGCAAAAAGTAAAACAATAAAATAACAGCCATTTCAGGCTGGGGCTTTCGTCCGACTGCTCATCCACACCTATAGGTAGGTACCTACAGCAGAAGCAGTTTTCTCTATACTAATATGAGCCGCTGGGAGGAAAAGTGGTCCAAACGCATTTAAGGCAAATTTCGGAAAATGAAGGTTTTGCGTTTTAGCTTATGATAAATACGTACCAACAGAATTGTGCTTAATTGTTTCTTATTCTCAACCACAGGATGTTAATAAAACGTGGTATAAAAACAATATTGATTATTTTTCACAACAACTAATTTTACTGGCTCCATGAAGTTACAGTACCACTTTTCCACTTTGCTTTTCTCCAGATGCTGAGGAAATGTGGTACAACTCCATGACTTGTACCACTTTTCCACTCAAACCTTTAGCGCACTCAACTTCAACGGTGTATAAAAAAATATTTTTAAAGGTAGTTAACTTGCGAATAAAAATGTCAAAATTGCTATTATACACTTGAAATGCTTCTAAAATTGCCATCTTTGACTGTTTTTGACCTTGATAAGATAGGGGTTACTGAAAGAAAATCACAATCGTTGGTTCAAAAATTTAATCCTTCCTTATTTTTTTTAGTTTTTTTAATCAAAATAATAATTAGCGTTTTTAATCAAAATAATCAGCGGTTTTAATCAAAATAATTAATAATTTAATCATAATAAAGTTTCAGGATGCCTCAGACGTTTTATTCCCAATCTGCTGTGTGGTAATTTCTATCGAATTATTCATTTTTTCTTGAAAACAAATTAGGTATGATCCTCACAGACACACACTAGGTTACAAACTTCACTAAAACTATGTACTTTTACTTAGTCGTCTGCACGTACGTAAAGATTGCTTGAAACTGATAACGAACGATTGCTTGAAGTGATAGTGAACGTGTGGTTCACAGAAATCAAACGGGAGCGAGGGGAAGCGTCAGCCTTGAGTTGTACCACTTTTCCTCAGGGCGCGCGATGTTTCGTCTAGCGGAATAACATAATGGCACAATCTCTTGATTACCGTTCGAACTAGAGTCATACCACTTTTCCTCTGAATGGAGAACAACCTAAAGAACACCAAGAATGGTCTAACTCAAAATCGAGAAATTTTCAGTTAGACCACTTTTCCTCTCAGCGGCTCATATATAGAGTGTACTCTCTATATTAGTGCATTAAAAAACGCTGCATATTATTACACAACGGTTTATTGATTTATTATTCTAGGAATAATACACCTATGTATTCACTCAGCAAAAAACATTTCTAATACCACTCCAAATTTTTTCTTTTACGTTTCAAGGCGCGTAGATTCCAAAAACGCTGCAAAGTCCTTGTCACATGGGTTTATTATTCTACTGGACATACCTACAGAAACTTTGGCTGTTCATTTATGTTTCATTCATATGCAATAATTGAAAAGGCTGTTTGTGGTGGTTTCCACCAATTTTGGCCCCCAAAAACACGAACTTGGCTCCTAATTGTTTCTAACTAATTATCTTTGATCATTGATAGTGTCATTCAAATGTCTTGATTCGCCTGTTGACACTTTTTCTAGTGTTATTATACAAATTGATCGTGATTTTAGGCCATTTCCCAGGTTTCTGACTCATAAAAAATGAATTTTTAGAGCTGAACCTTCGTTGCAACAACAATTTTCCACTCTTTGGTCAAAATCAACTTCATGTTCGGTCTTCTCGTCCCAAAAAACGTCTGCCAATTCGAGTGGGCAGTACAGCTTCCTCATTTGAATCACATGAACGTATAAAATAGTGGGTAGGTTCATCTTGTTATGGGACCATCTGCGACCCAACCCGTGTGTGCCCTCAAAATGTCAGCTCTCTACGACTATTTTTCGCGTTGTTAGAAGCTTTACAAGTAAATGGACAACATTTCATGTTCGCGCATGCGCAAACGAAGTTACATTATGGTTCCAATGAAATTCATATGGAACTATCAGAGTATTATTTCTGATCGACCCTCCAAGTCTGTACTCATTCCAACGATATTTAAGGTAGTTTCAAGTATTCCAGGTGGGCGTTTCAAGTATTTCACTTTTGCGCATGTGCAGACGAAACAATTTCCATGATTTTGAAACGGGACCATCTGCGATCCAACCCGCGTGTACCCTCAATATTTCAGCTCTGTACGACTATTCTTCGCGTAGTTAGAAGCGTTACAAAAAAATAGTCAACATTTCATGTTCGCGCATGCGCAGATGAAAGTTACCGTACGATTCCAATTAAATTCATATGAAACTATCAAAGTATTATTCCTGATAGACCATCCAAGTTTCAACTCATTTCAACGATATTTAAAGCAGTTATGGGCTTTCCAAGTGTTTCACGTTTGCGCATGCGCTGACGAAAGTTACGGTAATTTTTCGATGATTTTGGTGTTGGACCACCTGTGACCCAACCCACACCTACCTTCCAAATTTCAGCCCATTTCGACCATTATTTCGGGTAGTTAAGGGCGTTACAAGGAATTACCACAGACAGTAGGTGCGAGTTGGGTCACAGGTGGTCCCGTATAAAAATCGTTGAAAAAGTACTGTAACTTCCTTCTGCACATGCGCAAACGTGAAATACTTGAAACGCCCATAACAACCCTAAATATCATTGAAATGAGTTCAAACTTGGAGGGTCGATCAGGAATAATACTTTGATATTCCAAATGAATTGCATTGGAATCGTACTGTAACTTTCGTCTGCGCATGCGCGAACATGAAATGTTAACCATTTCCTTGTAACGCTTCCAACTAAGCGAAAAATAGTCGTAGAGAGCTGAAATTTTGAGGGTACGCATGGGTTTAGTCGCAGATGGTCCCATTTCCAGATGGTGGAAATAGTTCCGACCGCGAATGCGCAAACGTGAAATGCGCCCGTAACTACCTTAATTATCGTTGAAATGAGTTCAAATTTGGAGGGTCGATCAGGAATAACACTTTCATAATTGCATATGACTTTCATTCGTCTGCGCATGCGCGAACATGAAATGTTAACCATTTCCTTGTAACGCTTCTAACTACGCGAAAAGTAGTCGTACAGAGCTGAAATTTTGAGGGCACACACGGGTTGGATCGCAGGTGGTCTTGTATCAAAATGAACCCAACTATTCTATACGTTCATGTGATTCAAGTGATGAAGGTGTACTGCCTACTCGAATTGGCAGACTTTTTAGCGAATTTTCGAAGAAAAGGAAGCTATTGTTCTCGGTCCAAAATTTTTAAAACTCGAATTTCCGAAAGATTTTTATACCAAAATCCGTTTCAGACCATCCTGAATTCCCTGCCGAAAGACACCAAAAATTATATGTATATATATATATATATATATATATATATATATATATATATATATATATATATATATATATATATATATATATATATATATATATATATATATATATATATATTATATTTATATATTTATATATTTATATATATATATTTATATATTTATATATATATTTATATATTTATATATGTATGTGTCATTCCAGACGATAACTCTCGAAAGAATTGAGATAAAAAGTTCAAATTTGCACGAAAAATCTGTCTTGGCAATCGACAGGCTAAGTTCGAAGATGAGCAGAATCGGGTCACCCTAAGGGGGAGTTTTGGGGAGTTTTAGGGGGGGAAAATTACCCATAAATTCCCAAAATGAAAAAGTCTGACAAGTGACACCTCATTTTAAAGGTTTTTGTACGCTGAACACGATGGTGAAATCAGAATTGCGATATCTCATTCCATTCTCAAACTGGAGCACTTTGAAGATGAAGGAACGTGGTTATTTCTTGAGATGTTCTTCTGGTTCGTCTGCTCTAATCTGATAACGGAATGGGATATCGCAATTCTGACTTCACCATCGTGTTCAGCGTTGGAAAATCTACAAACCGAGGTGTTACTCGGCAAAAAATGGAACAAAAAATTTGTTATGTACCCAATACCTACTCTTCTGGTATTCAAAACATTTTTGATTTCCCCCTCCCCCTCCTTCCACCCCAAATTTTACTTTGCGTAAAACTACTCCTGTTTTAATTTTGTATGGTATCAAGTTGGGAAAACATTGGCCGAAAATTAATTTTCAGAAAATTTTAGGCGGAGGAGGAAGATGCCGAAAACTTCGAAATTCGCTCTTATAGCCATGCTGCATGACTGTGGTTTTCTTATTAGCAATTTTCTTTAAATTCATGCCAATTTGGTGGGCTAATCGTGTTGCTGATTGTCCAAATTGCTGTCTAAGTCGTCTAAAGTGTTGGGGGTCCTCTGGGGGCCTATTCACTAAGCCAAAGAG
>CATPAC010000199.1:165895-194191 GCA_954871275.1 Leptopterna dolabrata
GTTACGGTCATAACTCCATCAATTTTGAACGCATTTTGGTCAGATTTTCAGGGATGATGTGGGTAAGGTCCCTTGAGGTCCCATACGACATTCATCATGATAGAATCAGCGGTGGCAGTGTCACGTGGCACTGGCACCGCGTACATCCCAAACGTCGAGCATTCCTGTCCACCATCTCTGTGGCTCTCTATGGCTACGGAATTCCATAATAACGTTTAAATCTTTTTGCTCCCGTGCTTTGTATTGCCCAAAATTAACGATTTTTTAATTTTTGGTTGCCCAGCATTCTATCGTCATGAGCATGGCGAACCGGTCATTTCTAGTTTTCTGAAAATTTAATGGTGACGTACTGTGAAGGCCACGAGGAAGCTTCTGTGCCATGTCTTATTTTATTTTTTATTTTTTTAATGAAATTGGAGCAATATCTACTCGAGGGTGGGAGGATCGCTCTGATTCCAAAATATCTCCGGATGGCATCGCTGGAGTTTGTTATGTGTTACCTAATTAATGCGACAGGCTTTTTTGTTATTTTGACGATGTCAATACCATTGATATCAAGAATGAAAACAAGAAATGGGATACGCTTCGGCAGATGATGTAGAACAGTCCTGTGTGCTCCTAGTACAGAACACGGAGAGAAACCGACAGCAGGTGTTTGTAAACTGAACATTCCGAATTGGCTCAGCTCAACGTAAACAGTGTAAAACTCGAATCGAGCAAGACTGTGCGGAGTTCGGTTTGTCGGAGAGCAGGATATTCTAGGAGGCAGGTTTTTACGGGTATTTTCACTGTGGGTTAGCTCACTGGTTGTACCTGCTCGTATTTCCGGAACTGCTCAAGTCCATTTTTAATTTCGATGAAATTCACTGGGTGTTTTGGTGTGTAAAACACGAGCTTGTGAGGTATCGTTTTCCATGTTTTTTGGGACAAAAAGACGGAATATGAAGTCGATTTGACCAAAGATTGGAAAACTGAGGTTCTAAAGAAGTTTCAGCCTCAAACTTACGCTAAATTGTGGTCTAAACTCGTCTTTCTTCCGCAGGTAGTTTGGGCCCCCATTTTGGAACACATTTGGGTCCTAGCTGTGCTCCGAAGCTCGGCAGCCCGATCGGAATACACCCAGGGGTGTTATGGGAGAAAAATGGGTGTAAAAATAGGGGTTTTCGAGGTGCTTTTGAGTTGAACATGAGGGTGTGAGGTATCGTTTCCACTTTTTTTTCCATTTTTAGGGGTAGAAGACCGAATATGAAGTTGTCTTTGACCAAAGAATGAAGAATTGAGGTTGCAACGAAGGCTCAGCTGCCAAAATTCATTTTTTTATGAGTCAAAAACCTGGGAAATTGTCTGAATCACCATAAATTTGTATAATAACACTAGAAAGTAGTATTAGCAGGTGAATCAATTCAATTAAACGGCACTATCAATATCAACGATAATTTGTTTTTAAAAAGTAGCCTAATTTATGTTTTTGGGGGCCAAACTTGGTGGAAACCATTAAAAATAGCTGTTTAAATTATTGCACATGACAAAACAATAAATGAACAGCCTACATCTTATATCTGGTTGCCAGTTTACTGATGGGGGTAGAGAGACAAACATGAATGTTCACCTGACAGCTGATGATGAAGAGTTTGTCCCATGATACCTACCTATTGCTTCATCATGTGAATCTGTCACACTGATGGGGCTTGCATACAAATTCTGAACATAAATATAATAGAAATAATATGTTGATAGAGGAATGAAATTCTTAGAATTTCGCAATCTAAAAAAAAAAATCGTGCCCCCCCCCCCCACCCGGGATCCCATAAAATTGAGTTTAGTAGGTGGGTGGGTACCTACCTATAAGTTAATGTGATATGTAGATAAAATCTTGAATTAATGATCGGTTATATGTTTTAGAACTTCCCATCACAACAAACTGGATTGCGAAACAGGTAGGTAACCTGTTGTGTACGGAGCAAAGGGTAAAGAGTGATAGCTACAGGTACACTGCGTCCTACAGCATACAATACCGTCTCAAGACAAAGGGAAGCGAAAGGTCCTAAGCTGATGGATAACTGTCAGGAAGTTGGTAACCGGTTGCGAGGTAAAGCGTTATCGGTGGCAGGCAGTTACTGAGTACCATACCCACATCAAAGGGTGCGAGAGCGAGACAGTTACCCGTGTGTGGTCATTCAAACAATAGGTATTGGATAGTGAAGGCAACCACCTCCCTTGCCAGGAGAAACGAAGTAGTTATACCAATAACGTAGGTTTTCCGGTAACCGGTTATTTCAATAACCGGTTCTTGGTCGATACCTAACCGGTTATTCTAAGTGGTTCCGTTATTCAATGCCCACCACTACTCAGTACCATCCCTACATCAGAGCGAGACAGTTACCTGTGTGCGGATAGTGAAGACAACCACCTCCCTTGCTAGGAGAAGCGAAGTAGTTATTCCAATAACGTAGGTTTTCCGGTAACCGGTTATTTCAATAACCGGTTCTTGGTCGATACCTAACCGGTTATTCTAAGTGGTTCCGTTATTCAATGCCCACCACTACTCAGTACCATCCCTACATCAGAGCGAGACAGTTACCTACCTGTGTGCGGATAGTGAAGACAACCACCTCCCTTGCTAGGAGAAGCGAAGTAGTTATTCCAATAACGTAGGTTTTCCGGTAACCGGTTATTTCAATAACCGGTTCTTGGTCGATACCTAACCGGTTATTCTAAGTGGTTCCGTTATTCAATGCCCACCACTACTCAGTACCATCCCTACATCAGAGCGAGACAGTTACCTGTGTGCGGATAGTGAAGACAACCACCTCCCTTGCTAGGAGAAGCGAAGTAGTTATTCCAATAACGTAGGTTTTCCGGTAACCGGTTATTTCAATAACCGGTTCTTGGTCGATACCTAACCGGTTATTCTAAGTGGTTCCGTTATTCAATGCCCACCACTACTCAGTACCATCCCTACATCAGAGCGAGACAGTTACCTACCTGTGTGCGGATAGTGAAGACAACCACCTCCCTTGCTAGGAGAAGCGAAGTAGTTATTCCAATAACGTAGGTTTTCCGGTAACCGGTTATTTCAATAACCGGTTCTTGGTCGATACCTAACCGGTTATTCTAAGTGGTTCCGTTATTCAATGCCCACCACTACTCAGTACCATCCCTACATCAGAGCGAGACAGTTACCTACCTGTGTGCGGATAGTGAAGACAACCACCTCCCTTGCTAGGAGAAGCGAAGTAGTTATTCCAATAACGTAGGTTTTCCGGTAACCGGTTATTTCAATAACCGGTTCTTGGTCGATACCTAACCGGTTATTCTAAGTGGTTCCGTTATTCAATGCCCACCACTACTCAGTACCATCCCTACATCAGAGCGAGACAGTTACCTACCTGTGTGCGGATAGTGAAGACAACCACCTCCCTTGCTAGGAGAAGCGAAGTAGTTATTCCAATAACGTAGGTTTTCCGGTAACCGGTTATTTCAATAACCGGTTCTTGGTCGATACCTAACCGGTTATTCTAAGTGGTTCCGTTATTCAATGCCCACCACTACTCAGTACCATCCCTACATCAGAGCGAGACAGTTACCTACCTGTGTGCGGATAGTGAAGACAACCACCTCCCTTGCTAGGAGAAGCGAAGTAGTTATTCCAATAACGTAGGTTTTCCGGTAACCGGTTATTTCAATAACCGGTTCTTGGTCGATACCTAACCGGTTATTCTAAGTGGTTCCGTTATTCAATGCCCACCACTACTCAGTACCATCCCTACATCAGAGCGAGACAGTTACCTACCTGTGTGCGGATAGTGAAGACAACCACCTCCCTTGCTAGGAGAAGCGAAGTAGTTATTCCAATAACGTAGGTTTTCCGGTAACCGGTTATTTCAATAACCGGTTCTTGGTCGATACCTAACCGGTTATTCTAAGTGGTTCCGTTATTCAATGCCCACCACTACTCAGTACCATCCCTACATCAGAGCGAGACAGTTACCTGTGTGCGGATAGTGAAGACAACCACCTCCCTTGCTAGGAGAAGCGAAGTAGTTATTCCAATAACGTAGGTTTTCCGGTAACCGGTTATTTCAATAACCGGTTCTTGGTCGATACCTAACCGGTTATTCTAAGTGGTTCCGTTATTCAATGCCCACCACTACTCAGTACCATCCCTACATCAGAGCGAGACAGTTACCTACCTGTGTGCGGATAGTGAAGACAACCACCTCCCTTGCTAGGAGAAGCGAAGTAGTTATTCCAATAACGTAGGTTTTCCGGTAACCGGTTATTTCAATAACCGGTTCTTGGTCGATACCTAACCGGTTATTCTAAGTGGTTCCGTTATTCAATGCCCACCACTACTCAGTACCATCCCTACATCAGAGCGAGACAGTTACCTACCTGTGTGCGGATAGTGAAGACAACCACCTCCCTTGCTAGGAGAAACGAAGTAGTTATACCAATAACGTAGGTTTTCCGGTAACCGGTTATTTCAATAACCGGTTCTTGGTCGATACCTAACCGGTTATTCTAAGTGGTTCCGTTATTCAATGCCCACCACTACTCAGTACCATCCCTACATCAGAGCGAGACAGTTACCTACCTGTGTGCGGATAGTGAAGACAACCACCTCCCTTGCTAGGAGAAGCGAAGTAGTTATTCCAATAACGTAGGTTTTCTCGTAACCGGTTATCGCAATAACCGATTCTCGGTCGATAACCGGTTATTGTAAGCAGTTCCGTTATTCAACGCCCATCACTAGTTTCACTAGTACACACCTGGCAATAGGGCAGTGCACAAGACGCCGCTGCCTCCCTTCTATCTGGTGCTTTTTCTTCAACATCAGATAACTTGTATTACAATAATACCTTATCTTCGAAACCACCAACTTCTTTTAATGCATCACTGATTCTTGCAGCCAATTCATCAAATGAACGAATAGACATTCGAAAATAATTGAAGAATTTTTGTTCTTCCCTCAATTCTATGAAAATAGTGTTGCAAGCGCCTTTTAAAGATCTCCCATCGTTAAATGGATGAACCCAACATCTTCTTTTATGGTCACTTTCATAAATGTATTTGTACACAAAGTACGAAAATAAAACCTTCTTTTTATAAATTTCAACTTGCGCTCGATCCATCTCGGGAGAAACAACACACAACAGTGAAGAAGAAAGAATCCCCAACCAGTTGTGGTGGGGGAAAATTTTCCCAGGTATCAAAGAAATAGGACGCCGCGTCCTACCTTCATATGTGCACAGAAACTCCGACGGGTATCAATGAGATAGGACAGAAAACAATCTCAGCGTCCCGATTTTTTTGCAGCTCATGTGCACCAGGCCTTACCCATCAGTTTGCAACATAATATTATAAAATCCATAAAGTCCTTGTCAAATGGGTTTATTATAATTCAACTGGAATTACGAACAGAAATGTTGGCTGTTCATTCATTTACAATAATTTAAATAACCATTTTTGATGGTTTCTACCAATTTTGCCCCTCAAAAACTCGAATTAGGATCCTATTTTTCACAAATTATCTTTGAGCATTTGACAGTGCCATTCAACTGTCTTGATTCTCAACGACTTGGGGGAGCTGAAACTTGTTTAGGACCTCAATTCTTCACTCTTTGGTCAAAGTCAAATTCATATTTGGCCTCCTCATCCTTAAGAAAAAATAAATAAAAATAAATAAACGCTGCAAAGTCCTTGTAACATGGGTTTATTATTCTATTATTTTATTGGTCTAAAGAAATGCTGGCTGTTTATTTATTGTTTCTTTCATGTAAAATAATTGAAATAGCTATTTCTGGTGGTTTCCACAAATTTTGGCCCCCAAAACTTGAATTAGGTACTACGCTCCTTTTTTTTCAAATTATCTTTGATCATTGGTAGTGCCATTTAATCGTCTTGATCCACGTGTTGACACTTTTCCTAGTGTTATTCTACAAATTGATGGTGATTTCAGACGATTTCGCAGGTTTTTCACTCATAAAAAATCAAATTTGGGTGCTGAACATCTGGTGCAACCTCAATTTTCCACTCCTTGGTCAAAATCGACTTCATATTCGGTCTTCTCGTCCCCAAAAACATGGAAAACGATACCTCAAAAGCACATTTTACTAATATGTTACTAAAACACAAAAAGTACCTATTTTTATACACATTTTCACTCATAACTCCCGTGGATATATTCCGATCGGGCTGCAAAGTTACCGGACACAACTAGGGCCCAAATGGAGCACGTGTGCGAAAGAACGATTTTTTTAGACCGAAAATGAAGCCTGTACACGTGATACGGCGTACGGCGGACGGCGTACGGCGGACGGACATTGCATTTTTTGAATCTACGCACCTTGAAACGGAAAAGAAAAAATTTTGAGGGGGTTTTATAAAAATTTTTTGCTGAGCGAGTACATAGGTGTATTATTCACAGAATAATAAACCAAAATGCAATGTCCGTCCGCCGTACGCCATATCACGTGTACCGGCCTCATTTTCGGTCTAAAAAATTCTTTCTTTCGCACACATGCTCCATTTGGGCCCTAGTTGTGTCCCGAAACTTTTCAGCCCGATCGGAATATACCCAGGGGTGTTATGAGTGAAAATGTGTACAAAAATAGGTACTTTTTGTGTTTTAGTAACTTGTTAGTAAAATGAGCTTTTGAGTTATCGTTTTCCTTGTTTTTGTGGACGAGAAGACCGGATATGAAGTCAATTTTGACCAAGGAGTGGGAAATTGATGTTGTACCAGATGTTCATCTCCCAAATTTGATTTTTTATGAGTCAAAAACTTGCGAAATCGTCTGAAATCACCACCAATTTGTGGAATACCACTAGGAAAAGTTTCAACACGTGGATCAAGACGATTAAATGGCACTTCCAATGATCAAAGATAATTTAAAAAAAAGAGGAGCGTACCTAATTCATGTTTTAGGGGCCATAATTGGTAGAAAACACCAGAAATATGATTAACGTTCTCGACCACTCAGTTTTAATGTTGTTGGTAGGATTCTTGAGGTTTTGGTCGCTAGTGCGACCAAAACCTCAAGAATCCTACCACACCACCAGAAATAGCTATTTCAATTATTTTACATGAAAGTAACAATAAATGAACAGCCAGCATTTCTGTAGGTATATCCAGTAGAATAATAAACCCATGTGACAAGGACTTTGCAGCGTTTTTGGAATCTACGTACCTTGAAACGGATAAGAAAAAATTTTGAGGGGGTGTCATAAAAATTTTTTGCTGAGCGAATACATAGGTGTATTATTCACAGAATAATAAACCAAAAGGAGCGTACCTACCTAATTCAAGGTTTGGTGGCCAAAATTGGTGGAAACCAACAGAAATAGCTATTTCAATTATTTTACATGAAAGAAACAATAAATATACAGCCAGCATTTCTGTAGGATGTCCAATAGAATAATAAACCCATGTAACTTTGCAGCGTTTTGTGTAATAATTTAAATAGCAATTTTTTAATAGTTTCCATCAATTTTGGCCCACTATAAACACGAATTAGGCTCCTATTTGTTTTTAGAAATTATCTTTGATCACTGATAGTGCCATTTATTTGTCTTGATTCACCTGCTGATACTACTTCTATAAAAAATTTAGACAAGTTCCCAGGTTTTTTGACTCACAAAAATGAATTTTGGCAGCTGAGATTTCGTTACAACTTCAATTCTTCCCTATTTGGTCAAAATCAACTTCACATTTTGTCTTCTCGCCCTAAAAAAAAACATGGAAAATGATATCACACAAGATCATGTTCACTAAAACCGAAAAACCCTATTGGTTTTACACCCATTTTTCTCCCATAACACCCTGCGTGTATTCCGATCGGGCTGGGAAGTTTTGGGACACAACTGGACCCAAATGGAGACCCAAACTGTGATCTGTAACAGAAGGGTCCATACAAAATAATAAACCGTTGTGTAGGGAGTAGCGTTTTCCTCTGTAGGTTCTTTTTATAACGAGAATAACACTTCCAAGCTTTTGATGAACGAATACTGATCATAACACTGGTCTCAGTTTAGATTACCTTTGTATAGGTACCGCGTAGGCTTCAATGTTTGTGAGCTCGGTGGACAGCAGTGGCTTTCAGTGTTGACGAACCTAACCATAGATGACACTGGCATTGATGTTGATAAACCCCGTCGACCGCATTGCCTAATTGCCTTCAAAGTTTGTGAACTTTGTGATGTAACAGTGTGGGCTGTGCTCGATACATTTCCTCTTCCGGTGGAGACGGGATCGGTGAGCGGGAGCCTAATCGATATCCCTTCTTAACCGGTGATAATCTCAGTGGTCTAGGAGGAGGACTCTCGAGGGTCCACCCCCACTGTCACATGGTAGCAGAGCGTGGTTCGGTAGTATGCGCTGCTCACCATACTCCATCCACTTTTTGTGGGCTTACCAGAAGGATAAGCCCAAATGTTTCCCATAAGGATTCCTTTACTAACAACCTGTCCCTTTGATAATACATACGTCTACTGGCTTCTCCACCCCCTTTCACCCCTTTAGAGTGTCAGTATAATTAAATATGCTGAGCTCATTTGAAGGCGATTGATGCCATGTCCCAATTGACAAGTCCCAATAGATTTTCCATCTAAAGGTGAGTCCACACTATGCCGAATTAGGCCAGGCGGCCTGAGCCGGGCGGGTTGTTGGTGCGGCACGACGTCCACACCTGTTGGTTTATTATTCTGCGAATAATACACCTATGCAATCGCTAAGCAAACAATTTTTATAACACCCCCTCTAAATTTTTTCTCTTCCGTTTCAAGGTGCGTAGATTCAAAAAATGCAATGTCCGTCCGCCGTCCGCCGTATCACGTGTACAGGCTTCATTTTCGGTCTTAAAATATCGTTCTTTCGCACAAATGCTCCATTTGGGCCCTAGTTGTGTCCCGAAACTTTTCAGCCCGATCGGAATATACCCAGGGATGTTATGAGTGAAAATGTGTATAAAAACGCTGCAAATCCCTGCACAACGGTTTATTATTTTGTACAGAATACCCACCTGTTACAGATCACAGGTCTCCGTATAGATAACCCTTCTACATAACATATGTACTATTCTACACATATTATGTAGATCGCGGACCTCCGTAGGTTAGTACCTAACCCCGTACTCGTTACTAGGTACCTCCCTAAACCGTTGTGTAATAATTTACCTGTATAGGTTCCACTTCTACGGAGATAGAATAATGAACCGTTTTGTAATAATTTACCATGGTGTAATAATTTACCGTTGTGTAATAATTTTTCGTTGTGTAATAATTTGCCATTATGTAATAATTTACCCATCAATAATACTTCAACGGTTGTTCAAGTTGCAAAAGTACCTATCAACAAAATCCAGCCCCTTCTGGGTAGATGAGCCGTTGTGTAATAATTTGCCATTGTGTAATAATTTGCCATTGTGTAATAATTTGCCATTGTGTAATAATTTGCCACTGTGTAATAATTTACCCATCAATAATACTCCATCGGTAGTTCAAGTTGCAAAAGTACCTATCAACAAAATCCAGCCGGATCGCACACCCTCCGTAGGTTAATACCTAACCCCGTACTCGTTACTAGGTACCTACCTAAATCACGAGGTAAATGTTGCTAAAATAATTCTGTCGATTGCAAACAGTACCTAACCAAAGGAATCGCACATCATTTTTCAAATGAAATAATAACACAGAACAACCAACTCGACCTCTTAGGTACCCCACTAATAAAATCGGCGCGTCCCTGGTGACGAGATTTCGTCTGTTGTATACAATTTCATTCATACTGGAGTCGAAAATGCCTGTTGGTGCAAACTTCGAGGCCTTACTGTGAACGAACGGCTGGACGTACGGTGCTCCAGGTGGTCTTAAAAAACTCGTAAGTTCAAGAACTATTCAAAACCGTAAAAAGATTCACGTAAAAAAAAGTTATAGGGGTTTTGAACATTTCAACCCCTATTTTGAACCCCTTAGAGATGACTGACCGTAACGTCGAGCTTCGAGGACCAACTAGACCCCAAATGGGACCTACAGACCAAATTTCATTAATTTCGGTTCATGGTAACTAAGAAAAGTGCGAAGTACGGTGTACGACAGACAGACAGAAATATTTTGGTTTATTATCTTCAATAATGAACCATTGGAATCGAGCATGAAAAAAAAATTCTTACCCCCCCTCAAAATTTGATGGTTTACGTTTCAAGGTATGTAGAATCCAAAACTGCAATAAAAATATTTCTGTCTGTCCGCCGTACGGGCCACTTTTCTTAGTTACCATGAAAAAACGCTGCAAATCCCTGCACAACGGTTTATTATTTTCTACAGAATACCCTTCTGTTACAGATCACAGCTCTATGTATAGATAACCCTTCTATATAATATGATATGTACTATTCTATTATATACATATTATGTAGATCGCAGACCCTCCGTAGGTTAGTACCTAACCCCGTACTCGTTACTACGTACCTACCTAAATCACGAGTTAAATGTTGCTAAAATAATTCTGCCGATGACAAACAGTACCTAACAAAAAGAAACACACATAATTGAAGTTCTGAAAAGAAATTGTTGATGAGGAGTGAAAAAAGTCGCAAAGGTACCTACCAACAAACTCCAGCCCCTTCTACGTAGATGGTATAATGAACCCGTTGTGTAATAATTTACCGTTGAGTAATGATTTACCATAGTAATAATTTACCCATCAATAATACTTCAACGTTTGCTCAAGTTTCACTACCTACCAACAAACTCCAAAAGAGCCATCATTTTTCAAGCGAAATAATATCATAGAACAACCAACTCGACTTCATACTCCGCCAATATAATCAAGTGATCCCTACCAATGATTGGCCGTATTCACAAATTCCTATTGTGGGCGCGTCTCTGGTTACGAGATTTGGTTTGAATTGTATACAATTTCATTCACACTGGAGTCGAAAATGCCTGTCGGTGCAAACTTCGGGGCCTTACTGTGAACGAACGGCTGGACGTACGATGCTCCGGATGGTCTTAAAAAACTCGCAAGTTCAAGAACTATTTAAAACCGTAAAAATATTTACGTAAAAAAATGGTATAGGCGTTTTGAAAATTTCAACCCCTATTTTGAACCCCTTAGAGATGACTGACAGTAACGTCGAGCTTCGAGGACCAACTAGACCCCGAACGGAACCTATAACCCGAATTTCATCAATTTTTTTTCATGGTAACTAAGAAATGTGGCCCGTACGGCGTACAGACAGAAATATTTTTATTGCAGTTTTGGATTCTACATACCTTGAAACGTAAACCATCAAATTTTGAGGGGGGGTAAGAATTTTTTTTTTTCATGCTCGATTCCAATGGTTCATTATTGAAAATAATAAACCAAAAATTGATGAAATTCGGGTTATAGGTTCCGCTCGGCGTCTAGTTGGTCCTCGAAGCTCGACGTTACTGTGAGTCATCTCTAAGGGGTTCAAAATAGGGGTTGAAATTTTCAAAACGCCTATACCATTTTTTTTACGTAAATATTTTTACGGGTTTAAATAGTTCTTGAACTTGCGAGTTTTTTAAGACCATCCGGAGCATCGTACGTCCAGCCGTTCGTTCACAGTAAGGCCCCGAAGTTTGCACCGACAGGCATTTTCGACTCCAGTGTGAATGAAATTGTATACAATTCAAACCAAATCTCGTAACCAGAGACGCGCCCACAATAGGAAATTTGGCGGAGATAAAATCATTGCTAGGGGCCACCTGATTATATATTGGCGGAGTATGAAGTCGAGTTGGTTGTTCTGTGATATTATTTCATTTGAAAAATGATGGCTCTGTTGGAGGTTGTTGGTAGGTAGTGAAACTTGAACAAACGTTGAAGTATTATTGATGGGTAAATTATTACTACGGTAAATCATTACTCAACGGTAAAGTCATCTACGTAGAAGTTGGTAGGTAGGTACTACTCCTCATCAACAATTTCTTTTCAGAACTTCATTATGTGTGTTTCTTTTTGTTAGGTACTGTTTGTCATCGGCAGAATTATTTTAGCAACATTTAACTCGTGATTTAGGTAGGTACCTAGTAACGAGTACGGGGTTAGGTACTAACCTATGGAGGGTCTGCGATCTACATAATATGCATAGAATAGTACATATTATATTATAAAGAAGGGTTATCTATACATAGAGCTGTGATCTGTAACAGAAGGGTATTCCGTACAAAATAATAAACCGTTGTGCAGGGATTTGCAGCGTTTTATTGCAGTTTTGGATTCTACATACCTTGAAACGTAAACCATCAAATTTTGAGGGTGGGGTAAGAATTTTTTTTTTTCATGCTCGATTCCAATGGTTCATTAGGTATTGAAAATAATAAACCAAAATAGGTACTTTTTGTGTTTTAGTAACATGTTAGTAAAATGAGCTTTTGAGGTATCGTTTTCTATGTTTTTGGGGACGAGAAGGCCGAATATGAAGCCGATTTTGACCAAAGAGTGGAAAATTGAGGTTGTAACAGATGTTCAGCTCCCAAAATTGATTTTTTTATGAGTCATAAACCTGGGAAATCGTCTGAAATCACCATCAATTTGTAGAATAACACTAGAAAAAGTGTCATCACGTGGATCAAGACGATTAAATGGTACTGCCAATGATCAAAGATGATTTGGAAAAAAAAAGGAGCGTACCTAATCCAAGTTTTGGGAGCCAAAATTGGTGGAAACCACCAGAAATAGCTTTTTAAATTATTTTAGATAAAAGATACAATAACTAAACAGCCAACATTTCTGTAGGTATGTCCAATAGAATAACAAACCTATGTGACAAGGACTTTGCCGCGTTTTTTTTTCTCTCAGTGTAATCAGGATAGTATTCGTACTTCGATTATTCCAACCCCAAGAAAAACTAAATCACTAACGAAGCGTGGACACCCATTTCACAATAAAAAACGCTGCAAGGTCCTTGTCACATGGGTTTATTATTCTACTGGACATACCTACAGAAATGCTGGCTGTTCGTTTAATGTTACTTTCATGTAAAATAATTGAAATAGCTATTTCTCGTGGTTTCCACCAATTTTGGCCCCTAAAAATTGAAATAGGTACGCTCCTTTTGGTTTATTATTCTGTAAATAATACACCTATGTATTCGGTCAGCAAAAAATTTTTATAACACCCCCTCAAAATTTTTTCTTTTCCGTTTCAAGGTGCGTAGATTCCAAAAAACGCTGCAAAGTCCTTGTCACATGGGTTTATTATTCTATTGGAGTTCTAGAGATTCTTGTTGGCTGATAAATTTATTGTTTCTTTCATGCGTAATAATCGAAATAGCTATTTCTGATGATTTCCACCAATTTTGGCCCCCAAAACATGAAATAGGTACGCTTTTTTTTCCCAGATCATCTTTGATCATTGGTAGTGCGATTTAATGGTGTTGATTCAGCTGTTTACACTTTTTCTAATGTTAGTATACACATTGATGGTTATTTCAGACAGTTTTCCAGGTTTTTGACTCAAAAAAACCAATTTTGGGAGCTGAACCTTTGGTAAAACCTCAATTTCCGCGTCTTTGGTCAAAATCGACTTCATATTCGGTATTCTCGTCCCCAAAAACATGGAAAACGATACCTCAAAAGCTCATTTTACTAACATGTTGCTAAAACGCAAAAAGTACCTATTTTTACACACATTTTCACTCATAACACCCCTGGGTATATTCCGATCGGGCTGAAAAGTTTCGGGACACAACTAGGGCCCAAATGGAGCATGTGTGCGAAAGAACGACTTTTTTAGACCTAAAATGAAGCCTGTACACGTGATACGGCGGACGGCGTACGGCGTACGGCGGACGGACATTGCATTTTTGGAATCTACGCACCTTGAAACGGAAAAGAAAAAAGTTTGAGGGGGTGTTATAAAAATTTTTTGCTGAGCGAATACATAGGTGTATTATTCACAGAATAATAAACCAAAAGCAATGCCCGTCCGCCGTACGCCGTATCACGTGTACAGGCTTCATTTTAGATCTAAAAAAGTCGTTCTTTCGCACACATGCTCCATTTGGGCCCTAGTTGTGTCCCGAAACTTTTCAGCCTGATCGGAATGTACCCAGGGGTGTTATGAGTGAAAATGTGTGTAAAAATAGGTACGTTTTGCGTTTTAGCAACATGTTAGTAACATGAGCTTTTGAGGTATCGTTTTCCATGTTTTTAGGACGAGAAGACCGGATATGAAGTCGATTTTGACCAAAGAGTTGAAAATTGAGGTTCTACCAAAATCATCAGGTTCAGCTCCCAAAATTGATTTTTCGGGAGTCAAAAACCTGGGAAATCGACTGTAATCACCATCAGTTTGTATAATAACACTAGGAAAAGTTTCAAAATGTCGATCAAGACGATTAAATGGCACAATGGTCAAAAATAATTTGGAAAAAAAAGAAAAAAAAGTAGCGTACCTAATTCGTGTTTTGGGGGCCAAAATTGGTGGAAACCATCAGAAATGGCTATTAGAATTATTTCACGTGAAAGAAACAATAAATGAACAGCCAACATTTCTGTAGGTATGTCCAATAGTATGATAAACCCATGTGACAAGGACTGCAGCGTTGTGGTTTATTATTCTGTGAATAATACACCCATGTATTCGCTCAGCAAAAAGCTTTTATTACACCCCCTCAAAATTTTTTCTTTTCCGTTTCAAGGTGCGTAGATTCCAAAAATGCAATGTCCGTCCGCCGTCCGCCGTACGCCGTATCACGTGTACAGGCTTCATTTTAGATCTAAAAAAGTCGTTCTTTCGCACACATGCTCCATTTGGGCACCAGACCCCGAACGGAACCTATAACCCGAATTTCATCAATTTTTTTTCATGGTAACTAAGAAAAGTGGCCCGTACGGCGTACGGCGGACAGACAGAAATATTTTTATTGCAGTTTTGGATTCTACATACCTTGAAACGTAAACCATCAAATTTTGAGGGGGGGTAAGAATTTTTTTTTTCATGCTCGATTCCAATGGTTCATTATTGAAAATAATAAACCAAAAGTCGTTCTTTCGCACACATGCTCCATTTGGGCCCTAGTTGTGTCCCGAAACTTTTCAGCCCGATCGGAATATACCCAGGGGTGTTACGGGTGAAAATGTGTGTAAAAATAGGTACTTTTTGCGTTTTAGCAACATGTTAGTAAAATGAGCTTTTGAGGTATCGTTTTCCATGTTTTTGGGGACGAGAAAACCGAATATGAAGTCGATTTTGACCAAAGACGCGGAAATTGAGGTTTTACCATAGGTTCAGCTCTCAAAATTGGTTTTTTATGAGTCAAAAACCTGGAAAAATGTCTGAAATCACCATCAATGTGTATAATAACATTGGAAAAAGTGTAAACATGTGAATCAAGACCATTAAATGCCACTACCAATGATCAAAGATGATCTGAAAAAAAAGAAAGAAAAAAGAAAAAAAACCAGTCATGCAGCATGACTTAATGAGCGAATTTTCAAAGAAATATTCGAATTAATGGCTATGGTTTTGAATAAAGGAAAACTTCGGTCTAAAATTTGGTTTTCTATGTATATTCTCTTCGTATTTATTTTAATTTGTACGTTTTGTCCATCCTGATTCTACCGTTTGTTATGAGTAGATTCCTTGTTCCTTCTGAATGGCCTTTCCTCTTGACTACGATTTCAGGCCTGGTATCTAAAACCAGTTCAAGATTTGCTCTACTAGGTAGGTAGATCCTTCCTTCTTCATTGATATTATTTTTATCATGTTAAGTAGGTACCTACCTACCTTTGAATATCAAATATTCGTATGATACTGATAATAAATTGATAAGATACCTACCTAACCTTCTTCCTCCTACTGTTAGTACCTAAATTGAATAATTTGAAATAGATTTTTTCTTTCGTCTTCCTTCTAGTAATACGTGGGCCGGTACTTGTCTATCTATGAAGGTATCACAACAATTATATGTCAAATGGGAAATTCAAGTGTTGTACTAATCGTTTGCCTCCCCCTTTTTTGCTTCGAACTCTCGTCTTCAATTAATACTTCTCACATTTTTCAATCTGACCACTCTAAGGGGGTGGGGGTAAGAGTTTAAAGATTATCCTAGTTTTGGGTAATTTTTGCGCACTTTAAATGCGCCAAAACCCTCCTTAGAGTAGGCCAATTTCGCCCATCTTCGAACTTAGCCTTTCGATTGCCAAGATAGATTTTTTGTGCAAATTTGAGCTGTTTATCTCAATTCTATCGAGAGTTATCGTCTGGAGTGACACATATATATATAAATATATATATACATATAAAAAAGTGTTAAATTTCAGGAATCGTTTTAGAATGGTCTGAAACGGATTTCTATGAAGAAAATTTCCAAAAATTTATATTATTTAAATTTCGAAGCCATTGCAATAGCTTCATTTTCTTTGAAAATTCGCTAAAAAGCGTACCTACCTATTTCATGTTTTGGGGACCAAAACTTGTGGAAATCATTAGAAATAGCTATTTCAATCATTCCACATGAAAGAAACAATAAATTTAACAGCCAACAAGAATCTCTTGAACTCCAATAGAATAATAAACCCATGTGACAAGGACTTTGCAGCGTTTTTTTTTTTTTTTTTTTAAGTTATCCTTGATCATTGGTAGTACCATTTGATCGTCTTGATCCACGTTCTGACACTTTTGGTTTATTATTCCCTGAATAATACACCTATGTATTCGCTCAGCAAAAAGCTTTTATTACACCCCCTCAAAATTGTTCTTTTCCGTTTCAAGGTGCGTAGATTCCAAAACGCTGCAAGGTCCTTGTCACATGGGTTTATTATTCTACTGGACATACCTACAGAAATGCTGGCTGTTCATTTATTGTTGCTTTCATGTAAAATAATTGAAATAACTATTTCTGGTGGTTTCCACCAATTTTGGCCCCCAAAACTTGAATTAGGTACGCTCCTTTTTTTTTTTCAAATTATCTTTGATCATAGATAGCGCCATTTAATCGTCTTGATCCACGTGTTGACACTTTTCCTAGTGTTATTATACAAACTGATGGTGATTTCATACGATTTCCCATGTTTTTGACTCATTTTAATAAAAAAATTGGGAGCTGAACATCTGGTACAACCTCAATTTTCAACTCCTTGGTCAAAATCGACTTCATATTCGGTCTTCTCGTCCCCCCAAAACATGGAAAACGATACTTCAAAAGCTCATTTTACTAACATGTTACTAAAACACAAAAAGTACCTATTTTTATACACATTTTCACTCATTACACCCCTCGGTATATTCCGATCAGGCTGAAAAGTTTCGGGACACAACTAGAGCCCAAATGGAGCATGTGTGCGAAAGAAATTGAAAATAAGACCGGTACACGTGATACGGCGGACGGCGTACGGCAGACGGACATTGCATTTTTGGAATCTACGCACCTTGAAACGGAAAA
The DNA here is from genome assembly GCA_954871275.1 of Leptopterna dolabrata. NCBI lineage: Eukaryota > Metazoa > Arthropoda > Insecta > Hemiptera > Miridae > Leptopterna > Leptopterna dolabrata. Next base: position 183,316 of record CATPAC010000199.1, read on the forward strand.
GAAAAAATTTTGAGGGGGTGTTATAAAATTTTTTTGCTGAGCGAGTGCATAGGTGTATTATTCACAGAATAATAAACCAAAAGCGAACATAAAATTGTCAACAACATTTTTCTTCCTCACTCCCTAGAACATAACTCACTCCCTAGGTTCACTGATTATGTCAGTGCAACTAGGGAGTGAGTGGCTAGGGAGTGAGACTTCAACCTTTAACTGCTTCCAGTATCTGGCAGATAATTATTTTGGTGATTTCAATTAGCCCCTACTGCTTTTCCCCACAAACAGCAAATGAAAATACAGTCCAACTTCTGTTTAAAGCATACCTTCACTGACATATGTTGTGCTAGGGAGTGATAATCAATAAAAATACTCTCTAACAACTTGAGATTGGATGTTGAACTGATGGAAGACAAATCACTATTAATCACTGCTGAAACCAGGTACTGGTAGCCATATTGCATCAGTGTTGCCACAGGCTTCAAACAGAAAATAATTCGCTTTTTCCAAGGGCTGGAAGAATTTTTCAAAAACTTCTGGGGAGTGAGGTGGAAACTGAGTGACAAGCATAAAAATGATGTAAACTCGAATGTGTCATCGTATTCCTTCTTTATGATCATATTCAAATTGAGTAATATATCCTCCAGTGGAAGAGACTTCTCTTTGGTTCAACAGGGTACAATAATTTGAGATAAAATTACCTAAACCTGAGAAACTCTTGGTGGTGACAGCCTGGGGAGTCAGGAATTGTGTGTTTACATGCATACCATCCTGTAGATAATTAACATTTTTCATGTTGAATATTATGGGTACCTACGATTGCTGAAGGGTCTGCGATTATTTTAAAAAAAAGTATGCTGAAAGATATGAATTTGTTGCCATCACAGCCTCGTGACACAAAATGCACCGAAATTTTGAAATGACCCATACACAGTTTCAATTCGGTACGGCTTCTTTTGATCCGGACCGACTTGATTCGGGTTGGCTTCGGCAAGATTCGGCTCGGCTTTCGGCCTCGAGGCCAGCCCGGGCGGCACGTACTCACCAGTTCGGCTTTGCCGCGCGGCTCAGGCCGAACGCTGCCGAACGGCATAGTGTGGACGCGCCTTAACGATGGAGGTTGATCACCTAGAGGTTGCCCAGATGAGCACAATTCACTGGACAACAACCTCTGACAGCATTATCCGCCAATACTCGTATGTAGGAGCTTTGTTATCCACCAATATAAATATTATTGAGGTAGTACCATTACGATGGAGGTTAGTCACCATGAAGTTGTTCAGATGTCGTTTCCTGAACCAGAACTTCATACTACTTTTCATTCCCCCTTTTCCCTCTCAATGTGGGGAGGAGTGTAAGAGTGTGGCTGTTCTCGATACATTTTTGACATTTTCATGTCTTTACTTTGGCACACAAACTCGAAAAGCGTTACCAAAAACCGACAGGTAAAATTGCTGATGATTTTCGCTTACAACTTAATGTTTGCCATTTTTCATCGTACAAAAATCGTTCACCACTAGTTGGAATCGTGTGATTTTATTGAATATTTTCTAGTTAACCGTGCCCCCGTACCTTGCGCGGTTGCTGAGCTGAGCATGATGGAAAAAAGGTGGATAAACAAGGTAGTCAGCAACATAGGTAATGAAGAAAGTCTTTATTCACTAGCATCGAATGTGGTAACCTTGCACCACTGTGTAACCCGGATCGTGGTAACCTTGCTTAAATATGATTCCGTAAATTATCCCTAAATTGTTGTATTTCCTTTCAAGTCCTGAATCAACGAGAATATCGTGCGCATAACAAAGTGATGACTGATGTGGCCGTGAAACAGCCCAAGAAATCGAATGCGGACATGTGCCCTGCTTATCGCGAAAGGAAGAAGGTTGCCAATGTAAACCAGGTGACCAAACAAGTGAAATCAGAGGCCGATAAGCAACGAGAATATCGACTTCGTGTAGCTTAGAGCGATTAAGGATTCTGCGGAGAGCGCTGCGGACGCTGTCGACGCTTCCCAAATGGAAACACACTCTTCAATCGTAATAATTTTGAATAAACAATGTTTACTAAACCTAAGTAAAACTACTTTTACTAACTTAAATAAACTTTAATGGTTTCAACAAATTGTAGTTTGAAAGAGCGCGAAATTAAGAAATCAAACAGCGCTACAATTTCTTTTCTGATTATGAAGAAAGAACAAGCGATAATTATCAACATTAAAACATGGTATTGTAATAAGAATAGCACTTCACCACTAGTCACTTTATCAGCCTTTGAGGATCCTGCTGTTGAATCCATCCAGCAGCACTGGCAACCGTGGTCCGAGATCCGACCCTGGACAATAGGGAGGGCGGCAGGTCTTCAGTTGACTTGCCGCCCAGTTGATGGAGGGAGGAGGTTTGCGATTCTTAGGCCCACTTTCACCAAAAATTTGAAACCAGTTTAACCCGGAACAGGTTGCAAATTAACGGAATTGAGCGCTCACTGTCTTTCACCAGAGCTCTGTGCGAGTTTAAGCTGCCATCGTGGCGGCTCGAGTTTAAACGCCCGAAATCCGGCAAGTTAACGTCGCTAAACTTCGTTAGCCATGAGATCCCAATATGGCCGCCTAGCTCACAGCTGATTTTCGGTTCTGTTGTTATATGGTTGTGAAATGAATTAACGCGAGTTGGCATTGTATTGGTATTTACTCTATGCTATGTATTCCACAATGATATTATAGGTACCTTACCTCGTGACTGGAGTCGTCGTAAATCAGAAATCACTTTGGCAGTTTACAGTTTATTATTACAGCGGAACAATGGAAGTGGCAATCGACATCAGCTGAGTGGTGGTTGTTGTTGTTTTGACGAGTTTATAGCCCCAGCGCATCATATTGTCCAACTTTTGCTTGGACATTTTAAACTAAACTCCGTCAGGCAAACTCCGTTATTTCAAACTGGGTTTAACCGACTTTTGGGCTGGTGAAAGACCTAAGGCCCACTTTCACCAGAAAATTATTTAACGGAGTTTAGCAAAACTCCGTTAAAGTTAACGTCGAGATTTAAACCTGGAAAGGCAGCTGGTGTCTTTCACTAGCCCAAAAGTCGGTTAAACCCAGTTTGAAATAACGGAGTTTGCCTGACGGAGTTTAGTTTAAAATGTCCAAGCAATAGTTGGACAATATGACATGCCGGGACTATAAACTCGTCAAAACAACAACAACCACCACTCAGCTGATGTTGATTCCCCTTCCATTGTTCCGCTGTAATAATAAACTGTAAATTGCCAAAGTGATTTCTGATTTACGACGACTCCAGTCACGAGGTAAGGCACCTATAATATCATTGTGGAATACATAGTAGGTATAGAGTAAATACAATGCCAACTCGCGTTAATTCATTTCACAACCGTATAACAACAAAGCCGAAAATCAGCTGTAAGCTAGGTGGCCATATTGGGATCTCATGGCTAACGGAGATTAGCGACGTTAACTTGCCGGATTTCGGGCATTTAAACTTGAGCCGCCTCGGTGGGAGTTTAAACTCGTACAGAGCTCTGGTGAAAGACAGTGAGCGCTAAACTCCGTTAATTTGCAACCTCTTCCGGGTTAAACTCGTTTCAAATTTTTGGTGACAGTGGGCCTTAGTTACATACCTACTGTCAAGATAACGCTTGTGACACAACATGAAAATGTCTCACTGTGTTACGGACTTGTACGCAAGCGTTACTAATTTACATTGAGTCTGTCCACCATCTCCATCAGAACGGCTCAGAAAGGCTGCACCGTTCAGTAGGTATTTCTTCCGGTGGAGAAAGGATCGGTGAGCGGAAGCCTAATCGATATCCCTTCTTAACCGGTGATAATCTCACTGGTCTAGGAGGAGGACTCTCGAGGGTCCACCCCCACTGTTACACTCTGCACAGTGTGTAACCGGCTTTGAATGTGTGAGAACTCTGCAGACAGCACTGGTTCTGTGTTGAAGAACCCAATTCTGCTTCCGCACATTTTCCTCAGAAGCATCGATTTGAAGGATGGAGAAATTATGAAGGAAAAAGAAACGCTAAGAGAAGAGAGAGACATTTTGTTAGTAGATGTCGGAGTGAGTCAGTGAGTCTGCCGGTACAGTTTCTTGTTGATTCCATCGAACGATGCCCCCTCAGTAGAGGTTTCCCCTTTTGCCACAGAAATAACACCTTTTCATACCAGGGGTGCTGGTGACAGGCTTCGGGCAAACAGCCTCATTCGTTTTGGTGGGAGAAGATAACTTTAACTTTTCCGAAGCTTTTAATGGGTCTATTAGGACAGCGATACGATTGTGACGGGTGGCATCGGGTTTCTTAACCATCAACTGTCTATCGATAGTTTCTTGTCGAAACGAAGTTTGTATTTCGCTGATAACAAACGTACAGAAACAGGCGTGAGATACCATTAATGTCGAGAAGTACTGGTGAATTTCTACCAATAACCGTTCGAAATAACACTTCACTTGAATCACTTAGTAATTCTATAAAGAGAAACGAGTTTTTTCGAAATTTCTACTTGGGTTATCACCTTATCACGTTTGAGCAAATTTATGTCTTGATTTTTTCAGGATAGTTCTCTGTTTTCACCAGTTTGTCCTGCATCCTGCCACAAATCTTGCAGGACACGGATATTTCGTGCTTGCTTTTCAGTTTTGGTTGCCTATTTGTCCATTGTGTTTATTCGTATATAATTACAGAAGTACTTACATACCTAGAACATTATTCCAGAGCTGCTGCGCTGTACATGTAGTTTTGTATGCTAGACTGACCTGAAACACTGGTAAACAGAGTTACCAAATATCTGACAGTCGATATCACATTAATTACTTAAATGTGGAAATCATATCTTTTTCATCATATAACGTGAGCAACAGGAGTATCTGTCAAATCATCGGACTGTCAGGTAGGAAGGTAAATGTAGGTACCTGAATTTTTCTTGGCGCCTTCTTCCGACTTATCGGCATTCATGTAGTAGGTACCTAGGTCACAAAATAGCATCGAATTTAATTTCCCACCTTTTGTGGTAAGCCATCTTGCAATGTGGAATAAACAAAAAAATAAACCTTTAGCTTACCACCAATTTATTCAAAACAAAGCTTTTCGATCAAATTCTGAGCATCACCAGGTAGGTACTCACATAAACACAGATAACAGTACCTGATGATGCTAACATGCAGTTATCTGTGTTTATGTGAGTACCTACCTGATGATGCTCAGAATTTGAGCGAAAAGCTTTGTTTTAAATAAATTGGTGGTAAGCTAAAGGTTTATTTTAGCGAATTTTCAAAGAAAATGAAGCTATTGCAATGGCTTCGAAATTTAAATAATATAAATTTTTGGAAATTTTCTTCATAGAAATCCGTTTCAGACCATTCTAAAACGATTCCTGAAATTTAACACTTTTTTATATGTATATATATATTTATATATATATATGTGTCACTCCAGACGATAACTCTCGATAGAATTGAGATAAACAGCTCAAATTTGCACAAAAAATCTATCTTGGCAATCGAAAGGCTAAGTTCGAAGATGGGCGAAATTGGCCTACTCTAAGGAGGGTTTTGGCGCATTTAAAGTGCGCAAAAATTACCCAAAAATCCCCAAAATGTTATTTTCCAACAAGTGACCCCCTCATTTTAAAGGTTTTGCACGCTGAACACGATGGTGGAATCGGATTTTAGATATCTAAATCCGTTCTTAAATTAGAGCATTTAAAGTGCGCAAAAATTACCCAAAACTAGGATAATCTTTAAACTCTTACCCCCCCCCCCCCACCCCCTTAGAGTGGTCAGATTGAAAAATGTGAGAAGTATTAATTGAAGACGAGAGTTCGAAGCAAAAAAGGGGGAGGCAAACGATTAGTACAACTCCTTGAATTTCCCATTTGACATATAATTGTTATGATACCTTCATAGATAGACAAGTACCGGCCCACGTATTACTAGAAGGAAGACGAAAGAAAAAATCTATTTCAAATTATTCAATTTAGGTACTAACAGTAGGAGGAAGAAGTTTTCCTTTATTCAAAACCATAGCCATTAATTCGAATATTTCTTTGAAAATTCGCTCATTAAGTCATGCTGCATGACTGGTTTTTTTGTTTATAGGTACCTAGGTACCTTATTCTATTCCCACTACCCTTGATACTAACACTCATTCATATGGTCAAATGTGGTTTCCTACCATGTTGTAAGTAGTTACATAGTAAATGTGCATATCAAGATGTTCCTTACCCAACGGTTCTGTTGTAAATGAAAAGCTGTAAAAACTCCCAGGCCCCACAAAATTTGATATTTTTCGTTTCAAGGCACGCAGAATCCGAGAATGGAATGAAACATTTCTATCCGCCTGCCGTACTTTTTTTTCTTTGTTACCACGAACGAAAAATAATGAAATTCGGTTTGTGGGTCCCATTTGGGGTCCAGTGGGCCCGCGAAGCTCGGCGTTACTGTCAGTCATCTCTAAGGGTGAAAAATAGGGGTTGAAATTTCCAGGACGCCGTTATCTCGCATTTCTTTTTGCCCACCCGGAGCATAGTACGTCCAGCCGTTCTTTCACAGTAAGGCCCCGAAGTTTGCAAGTTTGCACCGAAAAGCTTTGTCAGCATGATCTGAATGAAACGGTATACATCTAGCCCCCCCCCCCCCCCCCCCCGATATTACTGCTGCGGAACACCTGACCATAATCACGCAAGGCTGTATGAAATCGATTTGGTTTTTCTGTGATAAGGTACAACACATATGTGGTGATTGGTTTGGGTAGGTGAAGGATAGAAAGATAGAGAGAAAGATAAAGATGTGAAGGATAGAAACGAGGTGCTCCTTAAGAGTCTTTTGCTAACGCCCCGCGGTTATCACCACAGCAGGCGTTAGTTGGAAGAGGAGGCTAGCACCCCACGGTTATCACCACAGCGTGTGCTAGAGGCAAGGGCGCCCCGTGATTATCACCACAGCAGGCACCAGGGAGAAGGAGGCTAGCACCCCGCGGTTATCACCACAGCAGGCGTTAGTTGGAAGAGGAGGCTAGCACCCCACGGTTATCACCACAGCGTGTGCTAGAGGCAAGGGCGCCCCGTGATTATCACCACAGCAGGCACCAGGGAGAAGGAGGCTAGCACCCCGCGGTTATCACCACAGCAGGTGCTGGAAGAGAAGGAGGCATCCCACGGTTATCACCACAGCAGACGCCAGGAAGAAGAAGGAGAATACCCCACTGTTATCACCACAGCGAGTATTCTAGAATGGATCACACCGGGGGTTATAACCCCAGCGAGTGCAAGGAAGGATAGGAGAGAGAGAGAGGGTGAGAGAGGCAGTCGAGAGAGAGAAGTCGTAAGTCGGAGGTCGGTCGTCGAATGAGGAGCTAGGCGAGCCGGGCAGTTTATAAAGGTGCCTCCACCTCCCCCCCCCCCCCCCCCCCCCCGTGTGTCAATGACCGTTGCGACCGTTGGGGATCTCGATGGAGGGGACCCTTCTCCTCCTTTCCCCGAGGCCTCGCTCAGCTCGTTGTTCCCCTCGTTTATTTGGTTAAATCTTTACCTCATTACATAGGAGTGGTTAAATGTAGAATTTTGTAGGGTACCATGACGTCATACATACCTTCTGTTCATGGGGTGCCGTTTACAGGTATTTGGGGTGCCGAAAACTAAAAAAATCATGCCGGGTACTGGAGCTGACAGCTTTTCCATATATTTTATTTTGTTTAAAAATGAATAATTAAAATTGCCTACGCTCATATATTACGGAAGCAGAGACACTAACAAATATGAAAGCAGAGGAGTTGTTGCCCAATAGCTCAAATTCAGTTTGAGGTATGGTAAAAACCGTCAAGAACTTCCTTAAGGGTGCCGATAACTGGGGGTTTTACACTAACTTCATTCGAAGAATGATGGTTATTTTGGATTTCGTTGATAGATACTTTCGTAACTTCAACAAACGTTATGCTTCATGAATAATAACAATAATAAATTAACTGTAGGATCACTGAATCCGACGCGTACTTATGGAACTGTAATTCCCCGCTGGCTCCAGTACTCGATTTAGGGCTTTCCTGGGTGGGGAGCACAAGGGTAGGTAAATAATAAACCGTTGTGTAATAATTTGCAGCGTTTTTCGTCTCCAAGCCATAAGACATACCTAATCAACGTCGAAACGGAACTGCACGCCCGAACTCTATCCAACACTTCCACTAATGAAATGTATGAAAATTAATGTTTGTATAAAAGTGTATGATTTACCCGGGACTATACTTCAGCCGTAGGCAGGTTTGAATCTCGATCACAGGAAATATAGCGGATCTCAGAACTAGGTTCCACACTAGTGATGTTGATGGTATCGAATCGATACGACAATCGAGTCAATCGATCCTGCGGAAGAAATCGGTAGTACTTGCTCCTGAACGAACCCTACCATAAAAAAATCTGTTTGCTGTTTTCCAGTTAGCGAACCTAGCGGATATCAGAACTAGGTTCCACACTAGTGATGTTGATGGTATGGAATCGATATGACAATCGAATCGATAGATCCTGCGGAAGAAATCGGTAGTACTGGCCCCTGAACGAACCTTACCATAAAAATATCTCTGTTTCCTGTTTTCCATTTAGGGAACCTAGCAGATCTCAGAACTAGGTTCCACACTAGTGATGTTGATGGTATCGAATCGATACGACAATCGAATCGATCGATCCTTCGGAAGAAAACGGTAGTTCTCGCTCATAAACGAACCTTACCGTAAAAATATCTGTTTCCTGTTTTCCAGTTAGCGAACATAGCGGATCTCAGAACTAGGTTCCACACAAGTGATGTTGATGGTATCGAATCGATACGACAATCGAATCGATCGATCCTTCGGAAGAAAACGGTAGTTCTCGCTCATAAACGAACCTTACCGTAAAAATATCTGTTTCCTGTTTTCCAGTTAGCGAACATAGCGGATCTCAGAACTAGGTTCCACACAAGTGATGTTGATGGTATCGAATCGATACGACAATCGAATCGATCGATCCTGCGGATGAAATCCGTAGCACTGGCTCCTGAACGAACCTTATCATAAAAATGTCTGTTTGCTGTTATCCAGTTGAATGTACTCGTATTCTCTCCCGTGACCAGGTCCAGAGTCTACACGACTGTGGACGTCGTTTCTACGACAATCAAAAGAAATGTTATACGAGTGTTATGCAATTATCTCACATTGAGCTCGAAAGTGAAATAAATAGGTTAGTTGGAAAGTTACTCAATGAAACGTAGCATATCGAATACCCAAAACCCAAGACGGGTGCGGTCATTGTGCCAAGACGAATATTAGTAAGGTGTCAACTTACCACCTCTCCTGTTCCCCAGCTTACAAGATCGTGTTTCCATGTTCCATCCGTACATGACGAAACTGATTGATGAAGTTCCATTATTCTTATAAGCAAAAAGTAAAACAATAAAATAACAGCCATTTCAGGCTGGGGCTTTCGTCCGACTGCTCATCCACACCTATAGGTAGGTACCTACAGCAGAAGCAGTTTTCTCTATACTAATATGAGCCGCTGGGAGGAAAAGTGGTCCAAACGCATTTAAGGCAAATTTCGGAAAATGAAGGTTTTGCGTTTTAGCTTATGATAAATACGTACCAACAGAATTGTGCTTAATTGTTTCTTATTCTCAACCACAGGATGTTAATAAAACGTGGTATAAAAACAATATTGATTATTTTTCACAACAACTAATTTTACTGGCTCCATGAAGTTACAGTACCACTTTTCCACTTTGCTTTTCTCCAGATGCTGAGGAAATGTGGTACAACTCCATGACTTGTACCACTTTTCCACTCAAACCTTTAGCGCACTCAACTTCAACGGTGTATAAAAAAATATTTTTAAAGGTAGTTAACTTGCGAATAAAAATGTCAAAATTGCTATTATACACTTGAAATGCTTCTAAAATTGCCATCTTTGACTGTTTTTGACCTTGATAAGATAGGGGTTACTGAAAGAAAATCACAATCGTTGGTTCAAAAATTTAATCCTTCCTTCTTTTTTTTTAGTTTTTTTAATCAAAATAATAATTAGCGTTTTTAATCAAAATAATCAGCGGTTTTAATCAAAATAATTAATAATTTAATCATAATAAAGTTTCAGGATGCCTCAGACGTTTTATTCCCAATCTGCTGTGTGGTAATTTCTATCGAATTATTCATTTTTTCTTGAAAACAAATTAGGTATGATCCTCACAGACACACACTAGGTTACAAACTTCACTAAAACTATGTACTTTTACTTAGTCGTCTGCACGTACGTAAAGATTGCTTGAAACTGATAACGAACGATTGCTTGAAGTGATAGTGAACGTGTGGTTCACAGAAATCAAACGGGAGCGAGGGGAAGAGGAGCATCTAGGAGAAGAGTGTGGTGGAACGGCCCGAGCGCTGCCTAGCGAAGACCAGATGAACCTACCGGAGCTCAAGAACCTGGGTTATCGCTAGTTATCTCTTATCAGTCGGCCGATGTGTATCGTGTCAAAATTATTCCCGTATTCCTAAACGATCCTAAATATTCCATAATGTTCATAATTCATGATTCAGTGCATAGTGTTTCGGTGCAGTAAATGTGACAAAATATAAGAGGAGAGCAGCTCTCTTCGGACACATCGCTTCTGAAAACACCGAGATAAAGCTTCCGTAACCACTATTATTTTCTACAAAGAGGGCTAAGAAAAAATGTATAAATAAATATTGTTATGACGGCTTTCATTTTGGTTTCGGCTGAATCATGTATGAACTTATCATAACATTGTCACACAAAAAATGCAATTTTGATATTTTTGTATCATTTTTTTTTTTCTAATTTGGGAGAAGACTGAATTCTGTAATCCAAAGAGGCGTGGTTGAGTTT
>CATPAC010000200.1:0-181579 GCA_954871275.1 Leptopterna dolabrata
CCCTTTTTTTTTCCACCCATTCTTTGTCACGCCACTTCTACCGTTTCCCCTCGACCGATGTTTATGAAATTTGGTATGTAGATCAGGTTTGGCGTGGTGAAGTACCTTTTGGGAGTTGTAACCGTTTTCGCACAAGCAAAGGGGGGGTTCCGGGGGATGGGGGCTTGTTTGTTCCACCCATTCTTTGTCACGCCACTTATATACCCTCTTCCCTAGACCGATCTTTATGAAATTTAGTACCGATCCAAATCATGTTAATGCGTGAAGTGATTTTGGGTGTTTCCATCAAAACGAAAATTAAAAACTGTAACGCCGAAGTGACATGGCGAATAATGGGAGGTCTACCCTTTCCAATGTGAAGTGTCAAGCATTTTTAGCATTGCTTGTGTGAGAATATCGTCGTTGCACCACATTGATTCAGGCTTCGGATCAGATATTGTTGCACCACATTCATTCAGGCTTCGGATATTGTTGCGCCACATTGAGCCACATTGATTTCAGCTTCGAAACTTACTTGCGACCTTTCAAAATTTGTGATATCTCCTAAAAAAAAAACACTCCCTGTAAAAAAAGATGCCAAGCTACAAAAGGTGTGATATCCAGGTTGTGCCAAGCACTGTGCCTAATAATCTTCCGTCCACATCCGACAGTTCATTTTCGACGTTAATTTTGAGGTATAGACTAGACTTAGCTAACAGGGTGAGGAGTGAGTTAATCTTTAGGAAGTGTGCTGCTTGGCCGGTCTAGTTACTGATCTATTCAGTTCCTACACGAAAGATTCGAAGCCATCAAAATTAATGATTCACATGCTATGTGCCTGATATGTCGTAGACAGACAAGCAGCACACTTCCTAAAGATTAACTCACTCCTCACCTCAAAATTAACGTCGAAAATGAACTGTCGGATGTGGACGGAAGATTAGTAGGCACGTAGAATTTGAATCATTAATTTTGATGGCTTCGAATCTTTCGTGTAGGAACTGAATAGATCAGTAACTAGACCGGCCAAGCAGCACACTTCCTAAAGATTAACTCACTCCTCACCCTGTTAGCTAAGTCTAGTCTATACCTCAAAATTAACGTCGAAAATGAACTGTCGGATGTGGACGGAAGATTATTAGGCACAGTGCTTGGCACAACCTGGATATCACACCTTTTGTAGCTTGGCATCTTTTTTTACAGGGAGTGTTTTTTTTTAGGAGATTAGCACAATCTGTGTGGGTGACTGTTGATACACTTTGAGCTAAGACGTCGCACAAATTGTGCGCCTCACTCGGTTCACTGAGAAGGTTTCTTGCGTGAAGCTTCGCTTTTGAAAATACCTTCTCTGCTGGATTCATTGTGGTGAATAAGGTGGAAGGTACTTCATATTAACACCGAGTTCTTTTATCCAACTTCCCACTGCGTCAGCATGATGGATTTGTGCATTAACCATTATCAAGTAGGAGCTGTTTTTGCATCAGAGAGATTTGGGACTAATTCTGTCAAAAATACGCAGAATTCATTTGTATTGTATTTTCCAAGCGTTTCTCCCCCTCACGTAGGAACTGAAAGCACAGCGCGATTTGGAACTTTTCCAATAGGTTTTAACATACAAAACACTGGCAGATCAAGTTTTTGGAAAACCTTGAATATGAAATGGAATACCTTGAACTTGAAATGGAAAATCTTTAATTTGAATGAGAAAACCTTTAATTTGAATTGAAAACCTTGAATTTGTTTCGAGAAACCTTGAATTTGATTCGGAAAACCTTGAATTCGACTCGGAAATGGGTACTTATCGGTTAACGGGAGGCCACTCATCTATTCAGAAGTCCCAAACAACCTGCTCATTCACGGGATAGTTTCTGGGATTGTTTATCTTTTTTGAGCAGATCGCTTGACAATGCATTCCACTAATCTATTCAGAAGTCCCAAACAACCTTCAGCTTTTTTTGTAAAACAAATTTGAAAGAATTGTAAAAAATCGCGTCTTTACCCAACTTGGTACCGCCTGCCACACGTTCCACGTTTGCCATCATTCGACACTGACTGAAAACACATCCAGACAACGAACGAAAGCGATAACTAATAATTCAGAAAATAATAATTTAAATAAATTTTAAATCGTTAAATGAGTGGCCTCCCGTTAACCGATAAGTACCCGGAAATGCTATATATCTAAGGGGTGAAAAATATGGGTTGAACATTTCAGAACGCCGTAGCTCAAAACTTTCAATAGAAGGGTATAGTATTTTAAACGTTTTTAAATTGATATCGAACTTGGGAGTTTTTTGGGACCACCTGGAGAATTCCTTGTACGTCCAGCCGTTCGCTTGCACCGAAAAGCTCAATGATCGTCAATAAAACGGCGTACATCCAGTCCAGATATCATTGCTAGGGAACACCTTACTATAATCACGCATAGCTGTATGAAATCGAGTTGGTTGTTCCGTGATATTATTATTTCATCATCTGGTGATTAATGGTTATTTTGGATTTTGTTCATAGGTACTTTGAACAAACGTTATGCTTCATTTATAACAACAAATATTTAATTATAAAGTTCTTGGATCCAACGCATATTTATGAAATATGATTGCCCGGCTGGCTCTAGTACTCGATTTAAGGCTTTCCTGGGGGAAGTACCTACAAGGGTAGGTATTGACCACAGAAAACAGTGATCTAGCAATAATTTGCAGCGTTCTCATGTTGAAGATCCCTTCCTAAATCGAAAAAACGTTAAGCGAAACATGTATTAACAGCGCAACAACATTTGTGGACATGGCCAATCTTCTACAATGCTATCTTTAATTCGATTTAAACTTTGATGCCAACTTGATGAATGGTGGATATTTTATTGAGAACTTCGGGTATCAAATCCCTAGAGCATAATATTATATGCATATTTAATTTAATTTATTTCATTGAAACAAGTAAGGTTGACGCCCAACTACGAAGCAATAAAAATTCGAATATAATTAAGTATATTGATTAGTGGTTAGTGAGATTAGTGTTGACCACTACTGAATAGTGGTTTGGAGAGAATATCTAACTAAGAAATACAGCAAATCCAAGAAACAACACGGAAGAAAAGAAAAATCAGTGGAAAGGCGAAATTTTAAAAGGTGAAGAAGGAACTATTTCCGTCAGAGGCAAGGGAGCTACAAAAAAATCATAGTCCGTGCGCACTTCAAGCCACATAATTATACATTCCGTAATAAACCGATTCCCAAATCCCCTTATATACTCACTGATGAAATTCTCGTGCTGCCTCATGTGTGGCAGGCCCAGAAGGTATTTTGCAAATTCCTCCTGTGAGGATGATGGTAGAGAAAACTTTTTTGCTCGTCTTCAGACGACGTTTGATGAAATTAAAGGTTATTCATTTCATTCCACCCCTCGAGATTTTGTATTTTACGTTTCAAGATGAGTGATGAAGGGGGAAAGATAGAATTTGACACAATAAACAGAGGTATTGAATGGCAAAAACAACTGGGGACAAAAGACTGATCAAGTTTGTGGACAAAACCATGGAAAATATTGGATAGTCAAGTAAGTATGTACTCCGCATGAGATGAACTTTTGCCCCGTCTCAAGTCAACTTATTGTCGTGAGAAATTTTTTCTTTTTTGATTTATTATTTTCAATAATGAACCATTGGAATCGATCATGAAAAACAAAATTGTAACCCACCCCCGTTAAAATTTGATGGTTTACGTTTCAAGGTATGTAGAATCCGAAAATTATGTAGAATCGACAGAATTATTTTAGCAACATTTATCTCGTGATTTAGGTAGTTCCTAGTAACGAGTACGGGGTTAGCTACTAACCTACGGAGGGTCTGCGATCCACATAATATGTATAGAGTAGTACATAGGTATTATTATATAGACGGGTTATCTATACAGAGAGCTGTCATCTGTAACAGAAGGGTATTCTGTACAAAATAATAAACCGTTGTGCGGGGATTTGCAGCGTTTTTTTACGCGCGTTTATTAAAAACCACCCAGCTCACTGATGAAGCTGCAATTTTACCAAGTTTCCTGTTTTGGTACCGTCTTATGATCCACGTAATAACAACATTAAAATATAGCTGTTTGCCTAGCACCGGGCTTCATTCCCATGCATAAAATCGAAGCCAATGTCGGATCGTGACATAGTGGCCCGTGATAAAGTTTAACAAATATCGTTTGTGTCCGTTCAGGTCGTGCTATCACTAGACCAGGGCTTCCCAAACTTTTTGGCTTGCGGACCCCTTTTACGGGACAATATCTACTGCGGACCCCTCTTACTCAAGTATTTAGATTTAGATACATGACACTAAATTTGCAGTTTGTGGTAAATAAAAGTTTAGTAAATTACCTGGCCATGCCTTATTATTAGTGGTGGAGGGGAATATCACTATGAAAACAAACATTACATTTTTACAAACTCAACTTTATTTACAACACAAAAATCAAATTGAACAGGACGGAATCGATAGGTAGGTAAAACTATTGTAGGTAATCGAACAGAATAACAGAACGAGGTTGTTTTAATTGGCACAATTTAGAAATATCTGGTTTAATTTTTGATAGCCGGAGTCGGATGTCGGGTTCAGCATCTAAACGGCTTCGGTGTTTAGTTTTGGTGGCTGCATAGATAGAAAATCCAGATTCGCATAAGTAAGTTGTGGCAAAAGGAAGAAGAACCCGTTTCGCTTTTGGTTTATTATTCTGTGAATAATACACCTATGTATTCGCTCAGCAAAAAATTTTTATAACACCCCCTCAAAATTTTTTCTTTTCCGTTTCAAGGTGCGTAGATTCCAAAAATGCAATGTCCGTCCGCCGTCCGCCGTACGCCGTACGCCGTATCACGTGTACAGGCTTCATTTTCGGTCTAAAAAAGTCGTTCTTTCGCACACATGCTCCATTTGGGCCCTAGTTGTGTCCCGAAACTTCTCAGCCCGATCGGAATATACCCAGGGGTGTTATGAGTGAAAATGTGTATAAAAATAGGTAGGTACTTTTTGCGTTTTAACAACATGTTAGTAACATGAACTTTTGAGGTATCTTTTTCCATGTTTTTGAGGACGAGAAGACCGAATATGAAGTCGATTTTGACCAAAGACGCGGAAATTGAGGTTTCACCAAAGGTTCAGCTCCCAAAATTGGTTTTTTATGAGTCAAAAACCTGGAAAACTGTCTGAAATCACCATCAATGTGTACAATAACATTGGAAAAAGTGTAAACAGGTGAATCAAGACCATTAAATGCCACTACCAATGATCAAAGATGATCTTAAAAAAAAAGCGTACCTATTTCATGTTTTGGGGGCCAAAATTGGTGGAAATCATCAGAAATAGCTATTTCAATCATTCCACATGAAAGAAACAATACATATAACAGCCAACAAAAATCTCTAGAACTCCAATAGAATAATAAACCCATGTGACAAGGACTTTGCAGCGTTTTTTTCGTTTGCAGTAAAATGAATTTTTGAGTTTTTAATGGTATTTATTCACTCTACGTTTATTTTTGTAAGAATGTATTAATTTTTCCCGAAGTTCGCCGTGGACCCCCTAGTTAGGGTCGGCGGACCCCCAGAGGGTCCGCGGACCACAGTTTGGGAAGCCCTACACTAGACTATCAACCCTTGTTTTGCGCTAACAACGTTCTGGGGGTTTGGCTAATGTTATTTATACATATATACTACTGATATATGAACCGTTCCGTCCGTCGTTCATTTCTGTGAAGATAAACCAGATTATTCTTATTGTACTGCGTACTGCTAACATAAGATTCACAACGAAGTCATACTCCTATATAGAGAGAAAAACGGCCTTTTTTGCCCGATATATGTGCTTGCACGGCCGTAAATTTATGGAAAAAAAACCAATAGGAATTGTGAATAACCGATAGGAAGACAAAATATCCGTTAAGAAAAAAAATCTATCGGGTACCCATAAGGGTATCTCTCCAAACGGGTTTTGAGTGGGACGTCTATCGGGTGAATTTTGCGTAAAATTCCCGTTAGAAGTGTACCTATCGGGCATCCATAATCTACTGATAAGAAGCAATCGGGTAATCCTAGCACGCTTGTGCTGGGATACCCGTTTGATTTCCAATCGGGTAGTTTTAAGGCAATGTACTTATTGTGACTCCTATTGGTTGGGTAGGCTTGGGTATAGGATGAAGAGATTGGATGAGGAGAGGATGAGGAAGGATGTGCTCCGTAGGAGTCTTACTAACGCCCTGCCGTTTTCACCACAGCAGGGGTTAGTTGGAGAGGAGTTTTAGCTCCCCGCGATTTTCACCACAGCAGGTACCAGAGGAGAAGGAGACGTCCCGCGGTTTTCAACACAGCAGACACCGGGAAGGTGGAGGCTATCACCCCGTGGTTTTCACTACAGCAGGTCTTAGAGGAGAAGGTGGTGTCCCTCGGTTTTATCCACAGCAGACACCGGGAAGGTAGCGTATAGCTCCCCGCGGTTTCCACCACTCAGGAGTGTCTGTTGCAGTGGTTTGCTTAGACGGGGTTTCCTTAGAAGGGGTTAGTTAGCTTAGATTGGGTTTGCTTAGATGGTTTTTTTTAATGGGGTTTTTTAGGTGGGGCCACTCTTTTCAAAGCCCTACTCTCTTTGTAAAACCCTAAGTCTTTTAGGGGAGTTCTTGGCCATGTAGGCGACAGAAGGGGAGGCGGTTCAGAAACACCCGACAGAGTAGGGCTTGCCTCAGGAATAACTGCTGTTGCTGATGGTAGATGTACCTCCTCAGGTGGGTCAAAATGTGATTTAAAACTCGAAATTGATGGCAAATGTGACTCTACATCCGAAGTTGATGGCGAAGGCAATGATACTGAAGCAGGACTGTCTGTTATAATGAAGGGCACCAAGTTTTCCGACATTGGTAGGATCTATATTATAAGAAATCAATCTGTGTTCTTCTGAACCCGATACAGATTTCTCAATGCAACCCGATAGATTATCAATCGGGAGCTGTTAACAATGAGAGGACATGATAGGCATCTAACGGGTATTTCTTGAGTATTGCCTGCTCGACTCGTTTTGATGTGCCCGATAGGAATTTGTAATACAACCCGATAGATTATCAATCGGGAGCTGTTAACAATGAGAGGACCCGATAGGCATCTAACGAGTATTTCTTGAATATTTGCCTTCTCGACTGGTTTTGATGTGCCCAATAGGAATTTGTAATACAACCCGATAGATTATCAATCGGCAGCTGATAACAATCAGTGGACCCCGAAAGGCGTCTAACGGGTATTTCTTGAATATTTGCCTGCTCGAGTGGTTTTGATGTGCCCAACAGGAATTTGTAATACAACCCGATAGATTATCAATCGGGAGCTGTTAACAATGAGAGGACCCAATAGGCATCTAACGGGTATTTCTTGACTATTTGCCTTCTCGACTGGTTTTGATGTGCCCGATAGGAATTTGTAATACAACCCGATAGATTATCAATCAGGAGCTGATAACAATCAGTGGACCCGATAGGCATCTAACGGGTATTTTTAAAATATTTGCCTGCGTTATCAGTTTTCATGGACCCGATAGGAATTTATAATACAACCCGATAGATTACTAAAGAGCTGTTGAGGCTGAGGGGACCCGATAGGGAGCTAATGGGTATTTTTTGAACATTTGCCTGGGTGATCGGTTATCATGGACCCGACAGGAATTTGTGATAATACCCGATAGATTATTAATCGGGAGCTGTTAAGCCTGCTCGATTGGTTTTGATGGGCCCGATAGCAATTTGTAATGCACCTGATAGATAACTAATAGACCCGATTGATTTTTTAATGGGTGTAGTGCCCATTTATAAAAGTCCCGCATTTTAAGTCGCCTACCGATACGGTTTTGATGATATCCCATTAGGAATTAGTAATACCCGATTGTTTTTACGAATGCCCGATAGAACAGCAGCCTAAGCGTACCCGACAGGAGTGGCCAGTCTCATAGTCCGATAGGTTTTTATGCTAGCCCGATAAACATTTATGCCGTACCCCATAGGAGTTATGTCTGCCCGATAGATTTTTAGCTTCACCCGATACGTTTTTCACTCTACCTGTTTGGAGTTGCGCATACCCGTTTAATTTCCTATCGGGAAATCTCTTCAGAGCCTTCCTATCGGGCATGGTGCGCCACTTTTTTCTCTCGATGTAGCGCCTATCCACATTCCCAAATTTATATGGTCACAGTAAATTTCTTGGAAATTTACAGCTCATTACCTACGTTCTGGACCTAGTGTGATAAATTACTTTTGTCGGTAAGGGAAATTATAGTCCTTCATATTCAGAGTGTACCAACCCGTCTCACTTTTTATGTTCGGGCCTTCTATAAAGTATCATAAAATTGAAAAAAAGTGGCATTTGTCCGCTACGGTATTGCTGCGATGCGGTAATTGTCCGATGCTTATTTGGGAAATTGACTGCTGATTACTGAGAGCAGCCATTCAGAATAGGAAACAGCAATTTAGGCAGCAGTATCCTGTTAATTATATTCAATATTAAATATAAGATAATAAAAATATAATGATAAATATAAAAGACAATAAATTTTATTGTCAATTTTCATTGTCTCATATTAGTTGAGATTGAAATGCAATTCAATTTCATCAATCTAGGATGATTTTTCATTTCATCATTCATTATACGTTTTGATTTGAGAGCTCGATATAATATCAGGGTATATAATTGTAGTGATTGGGAGTCGGATAGACGAGTCGATCGCTTGATTTGAGAATGGTTGTTTATTGATGGCACCCTGGCTCTTTTATATTCCCCTGACAAGATCAGAGGGGGGTCGGGGGGTCCACACTCTGAGCTACAGCATGTTCAGACACAAATTGAGTTGTGGAGGAGCAGCCGATCACAACACTGCTCCCCCCAGAATTTAAGTAATTATCAATTTTAATTAAATTGTCTTGATGTCGCTGTGGCTGTGGCCGGGCGTGGGAGGTGCGTGTGTTGGGTCCGTGTGGGCTGTCCGGGTGGCTGCTGTGTCGTTGTCGTGGGGTAGAGCGCGTAGCGTTGGCGGGCGAGGCTCGGGCTCCGGGCGTGGTTCCGCGGGAGCGGTTGTTGCCGTGGGTGCTGTGGTGGTGATGTTGTGGCCATCGCTGTGTGGTTGGGGGCGATTTGCGGCGTCGTGGTGGGTCCCGTGTTGTGCGTAGGTGGGGGTGCCGGCTTACATCGGTCGATTGAGACTGATGGTGTTTGTCGATCGTCCGTGAGGTAAGTTATCGTTT
The DNA here is from genome assembly GCA_954871275.1 of Leptopterna dolabrata. Lineage (NCBI taxonomy): Eukaryota > Metazoa > Arthropoda > Insecta > Hemiptera > Miridae > Leptopterna > Leptopterna dolabrata. The sequence goes on from CATPAC010000200.1 coordinate 9,237, forward strand.
TTCCATCGTTTGTCAACACCTGATGGGGGCCGGTGTAAGGTGGCTCGAGTTTACCCCTTGGCGTGTCTACGCGCACGTACACGTGGGTCGCTGTGCGCATAGTTGCTGGCACGTAGGACTGTGTGTAGTGGCGGTACGATTCGTTGGTGCGTAGGGGCACAGTTGATGGTGGCGGTTGAGTGAACAGATCCCCTGGGAGGCGTGGTGTGGCCGAGAAGAGGCGTTGGGCCGGTGAGTAGCCGTCGGGGCCCGGGCGGTTTCGTAGGCCGAGGAGGAGGCCGCTAAGTTGGGTGGCCCATGTGCGGGAAGTGGCTGTTGCGAGAATTGCGTCTTTTAGGACCCTATGTAGTCGTTCGACGAGGCCGTTGGCTTGAGGGTGGTAGGTATTTGTATGGTGTACCTCCGTGCCCATGGACGTGCAGTATTTATGGAATTCGGCTGAGGTGAACTGGGTGCCCTGGTCAGTGGTTACGCGTGCCGGGGAGCCGTAGCGGGCGATCCAGTGGTTGTGTAGGGCCGTAATCACTGCGTCGGCGGAAATGGTCGAGAGGGGTGCGCATTCAAACCAGCCAGTGGCGCGGTCAATCATTGATAATATGTACTTTTTTGTAGCCGATGGTGGTAGCGGGCCGAATAGGTCGATATGTAGGTGTTCGAGTGGGGCGGCGTCGGGAAATTCGCCGAGGGGAGCCCTGATGTGTCGAGTTGTTTTCGCTCGGTTACAACTCGGGCAGGCGCGGGTGAACAACCGTATCGATGAGGTCATGACGGGCCAATAATATCGAGCGCGGATGAGGGCTGTGGTGGCCTTTATCCCCGGATGTGTCATCCCGTGTATGTGTTTAAAAACCGCGAGGCGTAGCGGCGTAGGGATGTAGGGGCGAGGCGAGGCGTCGGTATTTTCGCACATGATCTCGTGGCCTTGTATTCGGTGTGGTGTGAGATTCATATTGGCGATGTGGTCATCGGCGGCCTGTGGGTCGGCTAGCTGTTGTAGCGTGAAGGGGGTGCCGTAGTCTGTGACTGCGTGGGCCATGTTGGCTGTGGGTGGTAGTCGCGAAAGGTAGTCGGCGACGATGTTTGTTGGGCCCTCGGCGTACCTGATGTCAGTCGTGAATTCTGAGATGAATCGAAGGTGCCGGAGCCGTGTTGGTGGGGCCGTATTTGACTGAGTCGTTAGTGAGGTCGTGAGGGGCTTATGGTCTGTATATACGGTGAGTGGGCGCCCTTCTATTTGTTGGCGAAAATGTACTATGGCGAGGTAGATAGCCAGTAGTTCGCGGTCGAATGCGCTGTAGTTACGTTGAGCCGGGTTGAGGGTGCGTGAGAAGAAACCTAGCGGGCGTAAGTGCGTATTGTCGATGAAATGCAGCGCTGCGCCGACGGCGAAATCCGACGAGTCCGTGTGTAGGACGAGTGGTTGGGTCGGGGCCGGATGGGCGAGTGTGACGGAGGTTTCGAGTAAGCGTTTTGCGCGGTCGAATGCGTCAGCTGCGTCGGTGGTCCACGTGAGCGTGTGTTTGTCCTTTTTCTTCGCGTCGGGTGGAATCATTTCCACTAGGAGGCGGAGCGTAGGTGCGGCTCGTGGTATCGCTCGGTGATAGAAGTTAATGAGGCCGAGGAATGTTCGAAGCTCGTGCACGGTAGTGGGTCGCGGGAATTTCTTAATGAGGTCCGTGCGTTCCGGTAGGGGTGTTATCCCGTCGGCTGAAACGTTGTGGCCGAGAAATTTGACTGAGGGCCGTGCGAGCTGGCATTTGGCTGTATTTATTTGTAGGCCGTATTTAGCGAGGGTCTCGAGGAGCGTGCGTACGTGGGTGTAGTGTTCAGACGGGGTGGGCGAGGCGACCAGTATGTCATCGAGGTAACAGTACACGAAAGGTAGGTTGCGTAGGACGTGGTCCATGTAGCGTTGCCACGTTTGCGCTGCGTTTCGTAAGCCGAAATTCATTCGCTTGAATTGGTAGGCGCCGAAGGGTGTTAAGATCGTTGTTTTTGGCACGTCGCGTTCGCTGATTTTGCAGTGAAAAAATGCACGGGCGAGGTCGAATGTGCTGTACACTGTAGTCCCGTACAGGGCCGTTGTGAAGTCGTGTAGGTGTGGGACGGTGTAGCGATCGGGCACAGTGAGTCGGTTCAGCGCTCTGTAGTCACCGACGGGGCAAATGTCACCGTCGGGTTTCGGAACGATGTGGAGCGGGCTGGACCACGGCGCCTCCGAAGGTTCGATGACCCCCGCCGCTAGTAATTCGCCGAAATGGGCTTCGCTTTCGCGTATAGGTCCGGGGATAATCGGCGAAGTTTCGCGTGACACGGGGGGCCCTTCGTGACGATGTGATGTTCGACAGGAGCATCGCATGGTGTCGGTGAAGGTTTGTAGGCGTCGAGGAGGGCTTGAAATCGGGGCTCGTTCGCTGTCGTCGTACAGATGGACTGGCTCGGAGGTACGAGGTCTATTGTCCCGGTGATGTACCGCTGCGTGGCCGCGTTGATGAGTCGGGCGTTGGGTAGGTCAACGAGTAGGCCGTGGTACGTCAAGAAGTCGGAGCCGAGGATCGGGGTTGATACGTCGGCGACTGTGAAGGTCCACTCGTACGGAGGGAGATCTGGTAGGTGTACTGATGCGGAGTGTGTGCCGTACATCTTGATCTCGGTGCCGTTTGCGGCATGTAGAGCGCTTGGACGTGTTGTTTTTCGGTTGAGCAGGGTGTTCGGGACGATCGAGACGTCGGAGCCGGTGTCCACGAGGAAGTGTAGTGAGGTTTTTTTACAGCGGATGAAGAGCCGAGATGTTGGTGGGTTACGCACGGCCGTTACGGCTGGTCGGGCCGTGCGTTGTCGTTTCCCGTCGGTTTCTGGCGCCAGGTGCAGGGGCTGCGGCATTTCTGTGCTCGTGGGCCCCAAGTGCGGTGGTAGAAACATAGGGTGTTCGTTGTGCGGCGTGTGTTCGTCGCCGGCTGCGTCGGGGATCGCCGTTGTCGTCTATCGTTGATCACTTCGACCTCTTCGGAGACGGTAGCCACCCGAGGAGGCGGGGCGAATGGTAGGAGGCGATCGGCGAGCGCAGCGAGTTTCAATATGTCGGGTTCGTCACGGGCCGCTATGTGTAGACGTATGCTCTCGGGTAGGGCGCGGAGGAAGAGCTGTCGGACGAGTGGTGCGGGTGTGTCAGCCGGAAGTGCTCGGGTGAGTCGGCGAGCGAGGATCGACGGTAGTTCGTCGTCGGATGTCGGCTGGAGGAGGGCGGTGAGCCGTGAACCATGGGAAGGTGCGTGTGTCGCTAGAAGGCGAGTTTTTAGCGTCTGGTAACTACTGGTGTGCGAGGGGTTGATGTCGGCGCATAGGTCCGCTTGTCGAGGTTCGAGGGCGAGGAAGGCTCGGGCGAATTTCGCATGTGGCGTCGTGAGGCCTTCGTGTGCGAGGATGAGCTCGAGTTGGGCGAACCAGACGTGCGGGAATGCGGGGTCGAACGGCTGAAGCTTGAGAATCGAAGGAGCGCTCGCTTCGGGCGTTTTTTGCGGTTTCTGCTCCATCATCTTCGGTTTTCTCTTCGGTGCCAGTCCGGTGAGGTGTCAGCTTGAAGTGTGCTCGGCGCCGGCGTCCGTTTCCTTATATAAGGATCGGTGATGGTGGGGCGAAGTAGCGGGAGGCGCTGCGATAGCCGTCGAGGCGGGCGTTGGCGGTGGAGCTCACACGTCGGATGTCACCAGTGTAGTGATTGGGAGTCGGATAGACGAGTCGATCGCTTGATTTGAGAATGGTTGTTTATTGATGGCACCCTGGCTCTTTTATATTCCCCTGACAAGATCAGAGGGGGGTCGGGGGGTCCCCACTCTGAGCTACAGCATGTTCAGACACAAATTGAGTTGTGGAGGAGCAGCCGATCACAACAATAATATTATAATTATGTGTGTACGTCGGCGCACAAGGACGTGCGCACAAGGATCTTGCGTATATTTTTTATATTGACGAGCTCATGCACTCATCATTGTAATCGAAGATACATTAGCAAGTAGGTATAGGTATGCTATCACCATTTCAGTATAATAAATCGGAGAACGAGGAATTGGCGAAAAAATGAATTGGACAAGATATCTAGACATACATTTAGTGTGAACAGAAAAGAAAAGTGTTGAAAGAAAATTTTCGATCTCATTTTACTAAGGCTTGCCCGCCAAGCGTGTAAGGGGCGCCCTTAGAAATCCTTGTTGATTTAAGATATTATGGAATAAAACGAAATCAGTAATTTATCTGAATAATCAATCCCCCCCTCCCAATCAATCATCCTGAATTAGTTACTCCTCCAGTAGTTGATGAAGCATACCGACGTGTGATTAGTTGATGATCGATTCAAGGTCAGCATGAAACGATTGACGATGGTTGGTGGGAGAGGAACTGAGCCTACGGATGTCAGTGAATCTGGCTTTAGTTGGTAAATAATGTGCAGAATATACGGAGTGGGTGGTTGGTGATGGAGAGGGTGACTGGGAATGCCATAGAGAGACAATGCAATGTATCACGTGCAGGCACCTCTTGCTCCGACGCGTCTGTGACAGATAGTTCCCACACAACCTCTCACCACGGTCAGTATCGCAGTCTTCATCGTAATAATTATTAAGGGCGTTTCGTTGAGAAGACAAGAGCTCGACCAATGAAAACTATACTTTAGGCACAATTTACTCGCACCGAATAAATTTACGAACCGAGCGGTTCGTACCGAGTTTCGATCTCAAGACCCTTCATCCTCAAGCTCCAGTGGATTGCTTAAGTCAGCATTTTCATTCCAACTCAAAGTAGAAAACAGGTGTGCGCATGGGTCGGATTTTCTTGTTTTTGACCTCAAAATAAGATTCAGAATCCCCACAACTTTAAATTTTCAGTAAGCAATTCCTGCGGGTTAAACAACGTGTGAAAAGTTGCACGACGTGTAGCCGGAAATATTAGGCGCAGTTTGTCGGAGGTCGGCGACTTCATAATTAATTTTCGCTCATGTGACCCATTTCGATATATCTTCCGATTTTTGAAATTTATCTAATAATAGGTAATAATTTTTTTAAAAATAAAACTGGTTTGTTGTTGATAATATTGTAAACAATAATTTTGTGGTGCTGGAAGTAGTTGAACTACGCACATGCGCAAATAACCAACTTACCCGAATATTGTGCCTAACCTAGCATCCGTATCCCCAGTTCTATTCGAAAAATTTCTTAAAACTAAATTTCTGGGGTCATTCAGATGGGGTCTCAATAATTATGATGAACTCAAGATGGTGGGGTGTAAATCATATGAGAGAGCTATGCTGCGCGGTCTAGGTGACGGGAAAGCAGAAGGAGGCAAACTTCCGGATGAAGTTTCCACGGAGTTTTCACTCCATTAGGTTTTAATTAAGGTAAATGGCCTCGGGGAGAAACGATAAACGAGCGGTGGCACTGAATAAATCTCAAGGGCCTCTTCCTTTAATATAGGCAATGTAAGTAATCGATACTCGCATGCGCGACACTAGGTTTTATAGCAAATGAAAGATAACCTATTTCCTTTGATCATGATTACGGATGATTTTGGTACATAAAAGAGGAATATGATATTATGTAAGCGCTACAGAATTGAATGAGACTTTTCATGGTGCCATCCGAAAATCATATTAAAGGACTCCGTAAAGGACTCAAGGAAAACAAGTTCACATTCGGACACACGCCCTATGATGCAGACGTATATTTAGGCAGCAATATTTACAGGAAAACTGAACGTTCAGAAAAAAAGACAAAGCCAATCTAGCTAATCCTCTGCATAGCTAGTAATCCGATCAATCATACCATCAGGACATTGGATCTCTATTTTTTTTCTTTAGGCAAGGTATTTGTCATGAATACGTCGGTCATTTTTGTAGTACCTATAATTTCCGGTGAAATCGAACGTGACTACCTACTCAGAGATTTACAAAACTTCTAAACATTATGAAAGTATGATGCTCAGAATTTCCCGGACAGCTGAATTGCCACAGTGCAATAGGTGGTGGTTATAAATATACATAGGCACCTGCATATGAGCACAGAATAGGCACCTGCAATTCATGCGAAATTGCAGATTATTAAAAAATTGCGAAATTATTAAAATTACAACAAAAAAACTTCATGCGGAGGCGGTACACCAGACGTGAGAAACAAGCGTTAAGAACACACATGAACGGCTGCCTCCCAATCAAACCCATCGCTCGTGGAAAAAGGGGGAACGGGGGCCATACGATAACTCACATGTAAATAACCTAAGGTTCAATCAACTCATAAAATTTATAAAATTTTGTTGTAAAAGTTTTTTTATAACTTTATAAAAAAAAGCCTAACTTGGTGCAATTTTTTATTTCGATGTTGGTTATCTAAGTGGTTACCTAATTGATTTTTGTTCGAATGTTATGATGTTATGAATGTTATGCTGAAGTGGGGTCGTCGATTCGTTGAACACGACATTTTTTCATGTACTAAGTGAGAGTGAAAGGGCGGGGCAGCAGCATCAAACGTGACATCATGTTGAGTTTATTGGGCTCCAAGTTGGTTGCTTCCCATGTTCGACTAGGAACCAGTCGTGCCGAGCTTCGAGGACCAACTAGACCCCAAACGTGACCAACAAACCAAATTTATTTTGGTTCATGGAAACTAAGAAAATTACGAACTACGGCGAACCTGACGTATGTACAGCAATTTTTTTATTGCATTTTCGGATTCTGCATAAATTGAAACAGAAACCACCAAATTTTGACGGGGGCAGTTAACTTTTTTTTGTTTTCATAGGTACCTACTCGATTCCAAAGCTTCATTACTGAAAATTGCAAACCAAAATTTCTGTCTGTTACCGTTCTGTTTCTAAGTTACCATGAACCAAAATTGATGAAATTTGGTTTGTAGATCCCGTTTGGTGTCTAGTTGGTCCTCGAAGCTCGGCGTTACTGTCAGTCATCTCTAAGGGGTGAAAAATAGTGGTTGCAATTTTCAGAACGCCGTAGCTCGAAAACTTTCAATAAAAGGGTATGGTCATTTTTTACGTTTTGGTTTATTATTTTCAATAATGAACCATTGGAATCGAGCATGAAAAAAAAAATTCTTACCCCCCCTCAAAATTTGATGGTTTACGTTTCAAGGTATGTAGAATCCAAAACTGCAATAAAAATATTTCTGTCTGTCCGCCGTACGCCGTATGGGCCACTTTTTACATTGATCTTGAACTAAAGAATTTTTTGAGACTACCCGGAGCATTGTACGACCAGCCATTCGTTTGTACCGAAAAGCTTCGTCAACATGATCGTAAATCAAACGGCATAAATCCGGCCCGGATATCATAACTACGGAGTATCTGATTATAATCAAGGATGGTCGAGTTGTTTGTTCTGCGTGATATTATTTCATTTGAAAAATAATTGAGCTTTTGGATTTTGTTAATAGGTACTTTTGCAACTTCAACAACCGTTGAAGTATTATTGGGTAAATTGTTACACAACGGTTTATTATACTAACTACGCAGAAGGGGCCTCTATACAGGTAAATTATTACACAACGGTTTATTATTTACCTTATGCTTCATGAATGACTACAAATAATTAGTGACTAAATTATTGAATGCCGCGCATTTTTATGAAACTTCCCGGGCCGGCTCCTGTACTCCATTTAGGGCTTTTCTGGGGGGAGTTCGAGGGCTCTGACCACAGAAAACAGTGATTTATGGAGAAGCGGCATATGTAAAGGTAAATGATACACCGTTGTGTAATAATTAGCAGTGTTTTTTGGAATCGAACTTGCCCTTATAGTAGATTTCATATTATAGAGAATTTATAAACTTTTGTATTTTTCCTTTTCCTTTATGGATTCAGTGTTTAGATTTGTTCAGAACTGCGTTTCAACTGCGTACCTCTGAGCCCGCCTGTTACCTCCGAGCCATTTACTCCTCTTACCTCGAGCCTGGGGAGATTCATTTCACCCGGACCGTCACCATTGATATGTACCTGGTACCTACTCCCCGCTGCCTCAACATTAATCTTCATTGAGGTCTCTTCACTCGTCAACTTCTCGCTTTTCCTTCAATGAACCTGACTCCCACCTTCCTAACGGCGTTCACGATCCTTTGTGGAACCCGTGGGGGAAGAGGGGGTCCCCTGGACTAGTCCCTTCTTCCGGGAGCACCCTTTCACCTGGGTGCTTGAGTTATTGGCTGTCCGCCTCTAAACTCGATTTATCACCCCTCTAAACCATGGGGCTTCTAAACGTAAGAACCTTCTAACAAGTTGATCGTAACCCGAGGCAACCCTTTTCTGCCATGATCGATTTAAGTGAATAGGCTGAAATAATGGACTGTATGGTGAGAAAACACTCAAACTGGTTGTATAACTGCCGCAAAATAAATACCACAACTTTCTAGCAACCGAATAAACACTGAAGTTCTTCAGCACATTGCGATTGCCACACAATCCAGTATTGTGAGACTCGACCAGAGCTAACACGAGAATGCTGAAATGAGAAACGGGGAGAGATTCGCTGCTTTAGAGAGTAACCTGCAGATTTTGCATATGGCAACGTAAAATCTGACTAGCAGATATGCCAATAGCGCCATAATTAAAATGAACGAAACCGTAACGGAAATTACGTATTTTAAATGGGTGGAATACTAAAAAGTTTGTCCCATTTTATAATGATACGGAACTATCACGTTCATACTAAAATTACAGCTCCCCTGTAAAATTTAAATATTTTAAATGCAATTTTGCTGCAGCCATCCCATCTCTCACCTGTTTTTTTGTTGCGAAAGACCGTTATTATACACAGAAGACTGCAATGCTCGCATTTTTAAGCGCTCCTAGTACCTATATAATTACCATCGGAAGAGTTAAATGTAAGGTGCACCCTGACGGGAAAGGTCACATCCTGGCAACGCCACTGATTAAACCTTCCTTGACTCATGATCGTCATGATTATCCTCGCCACTAGCCGCAAGCTCGCGCTTCTTCATTCATTATTTTTGTAGTTTATTATGGGAACTTGACTCTAGGTCCCAATAATCCGAAGCTAAAATCAATGTTCTTATTCTGCTCAGATGTGCGAGGTAAACAAGAACCCCTTTACATCGATAGAGGGGCATTCAACCTTAGATAATCAGGACGACAAGCAACGCAACCTAGGGGTTGTAGCGGTGAGATAAACCTTCTCGGAACTGAAAGGCTTTATTGAGCTGAATGAACGAAATGAAATGAAACGAGAAACTAAGGTATACAACCGCTACTAAGTGGTAACTAAGGATTCCTAATAATAGCACATTTTCCCCCACTTCGTTTTAGTTCCTTCCGTAGTAGTCAGGTGGCTGTCTAATCCGGCCACTCCTTCGGATTGCTTGATCTTGTTGCGGAGTGCCCTCATCTTGTCTTTGCAGATTTTCTTCCGCCGATGCAGGTGTCTCTCCTGCCGGTGCTAGGTGTCTAGTCGAGACCGTAGATTCCCGACCATCAGGGAGGCGAATATGGGCGTAGTGTGAATTCGCCTCTAGAAGGTCGACTTCATCCACGAGTGGCTCGTATTTACTGTTACGTACTTGTCGTCGTAGAATAACTTTCCCTGGCTCGTGCAACCAAGTTGGAAGGGCTTCCCCGTTTGCAGATTTTCGCGGGTGTTGAAACATTCTTTCGTGTGGCGTTTGATTTGTGGCCGTACATAAGAGGGAGCGTATGGAGTGTAGGGCCTGTTGAAGGACTTCTTGAACGAAAGTTCAGAGTACGAGAAAAAAAGGCTACTGGTCGGTTGTTTTGGCTGAGAGTTGCAGCCAGTGCGACGTCGGACGCATCCGTCTCTACTGTAAGCAGTACATCTGGGTCAATGGATTGAATGGCTGAGTTGGCAATCTCCTTCTTCAACTCTTCGAAGGCCGCCAGTGCTTCCGAATCGAGAGGGAAAGACTGAGCTTGTACTAAAGGGTGTACTTTATCGGAAAAGTGGCTGACCCATTTTGAATAATGGGAAAACATTCCTAGTATTTTTTGCAGGTTTGCGGCGTTTTTCGGAGGTGCGAGCTCCAGAAATGGTTTAAGCCTGTCGGGATCCGGTTTGAATTGCCCATTAGAGACTTCATACCCTAAAAGTTTGATTGATTTCAAGTTGAACGTGCTTTTTTCCATATTCAGAGTGAGGTTGTACTTCTTGGCTACCTCAAGAAATTTATGGAGGCTTTCTGCGTGCTCTTGTTCGTTTCGTCCACATACTGTTACGTCATCCAAATATGCAAAGGTTGCTTCTAATTTCTCCTGATTGATAATAGTCGTGATAAATTTTTGAAATGCAGGCACCCCGTTCGTCACCCCAAACGGAAGCCTGTTGAATTGGTATAATTGTCCTCCAACCTCAAATGCAGTGAAAATTTTGTCTTCGTCGGCGATTGGAACCTGATGATACGCACTTTTTAAATCAATTTGACTGTAGACATTATATCTTGCAACCTTCTCCACGACATCCTCTATCCTTGGGATAGGGAATGCATCCAAGTGCGTAAATCTGTTAATCGTACGAGAATAGTCGATAACCATTCTCTTCTTGCGAGCACTGGTGACAACAAAAGGTTGTGCTCTCCAAGGAGAATCACTTATTTCAATTATGCCATTTTTGCGAATCTTCCTTAGTATGTCTACGAGATCTGACTGCGATTGGCTTGCAGTTGTCTGTCAGGTGGCTAAAAATCTTGACTGGCTTGACTAATGCTGCTTCTACGCTGCTACAAATATTCAATGAAGGTCGTTCTCCGCCGAAAGAGAACACTACTGAATCGTGAGCACGTAGAATATCGTGTCCCAGAATCAAATCTGAGCAGAGGTTTTTCATGACGTACAGCCTAACGTTGTCATAAGTGTTTCCTTTGATTTGTAGCAACCCTATGCAATACGAACGGATTTTAGTGGCGAGCGAAATTGTTGCCATTGTTATCAGACTACTGCATGGGACTAGCTGAAAAGATTTTCCTTGAATGAAGGATTCGTTAACGAAACTTAACGAACTCCCTGTGTCAATTAGTGCCTGGGCGTCATGGCCATTCACCGAAATGAGTACTGTTGATTTCTTTAGTGAAGGTGCGGCAACTGCGATCGGTACTACTGCTGAAGTAGTGTTTTTCAGTGATGAGGACTTTTTGGATAGACAAACTTTAGGTAAATGCCCTACCTTATTACAGATCTTGCACGTATTCTCTCTTGCTGGGCAGATTTTCCGGGGATGCCGTTTTCCCCCACAGAAAAAGCACGCCGTATTGGAAGCTGCTCCAACGGTATCTGCTTCGTGGTTCTCCTCTAAGGCACTTACTGGTGGAAACCCCGATGACGTTGCTGGTTCGTAAGAGAGGGCCTGTTGTTTTGCCATGTCAAGAGCCCTGGCCTTGTCGAAGGCCTCCCTCAGTGTAAGTGTTTTGGTCTCCAGCAGTCGTTCTCGAATTGAAGAGGATTGTAGTCCAGCAATGAAGGCGTCCCTCGTGCAGTCGTCCTTGTTCTGTTGGGCTGAAACAGTTTGAAAGTTGCACTCTTCACTGAGAGCGGTCAACACTTGTAAGAATTGATCCAATGATTCCCCGGCGTTCTGCCGTCGAGTCGCTAATCGGTGCCGTGCGTAGATAATATTGGTAGGTTTGATGAAAGCTTCCTCCAAGATTTTTATTGCACCGTCATAGTTCAAGCAGTTTGATATGTAAGAAAACAGATCCGTAGAAACATGATTGAATAATAGTTGAAGTTTTACCTCTTCTGAAGATTCCTTACTCAAGGTAAGAAAACTGGTAAAATTTCTCTTCCAGTGCGTCCATCTCTTTGATGCGTCGGGTTTGGTTGGGTCGGCGTCTAGTTTCTCCGGTCGTAGGAATCTCTCCAAGCTGAAGGAAGGAGTGCGGGTTGCGTCAGATTCATCCTCCACGTCGGCTTGGCGCTTCCTGTTTGCTTTGCGAGTTTTCGACATAATATCGTTGTCACATTCAGCTCAATAAATTGAGATAAACCTTCTCGGAACTGAAAGGCTTTATTGAGCTGAATGAACGAAATGAAATGAAACGAGAAACTAAGGTATACAACCGCTACTAAGTGGTAACTAAGGATTCCTAATAATAGCACAAGCGGTTACCCAGATTTTGCCGGGACGCTGTAGAGCCTCATCCGGGTGAGCGAGGTTGGGTTTATTGCCTATCCAGCCCGCGTGCTACTCTTCCATATCTCGTTTATTGCTAGTGGGAGCCAGGGGATGGGCCCGTCGAGCAGAAGAGGACAGGTGGTTGTAAAGACCACATCTCGCTGTCTTGAATAGTTATTATGGCAGGTAATCCCTTCACTTTTCATCTCACCCCCGTTTATGACCACGATTCCATGAAATTTCTCCTGAATCAATAAAGACGTATTCCTATACCTTTTGGAGAATAAAAACCCGAAATATTTATTACTTATACAATAATAACATAGCCGAAGTCCAATCGAAGAACCAAAACTACCTTCGCCGGATATATTTCAACAAGTAGAACAGGGAAAAAACGCTGCCAATTAATACACAAAGGTTTATTATTTACCTATATAGATGCCCCTTCTGCGTAGATCACTGTTTTCTGTGGGCAATACTCTCGAGTTCCCCCTAGGAAAGCCCTAATCGAGTTCTGGAGCCGGCCCCGGAATAAAAGTTTCATACAAATGCGCGGGATTCAATAATTCAATAATTCATGAAGCATAAGGCAAATAATAAACCATTGTGTAATAATTTACCTGTATACATGCTTCTTCTACGTAGATAGTATAATAAGCCGTTGCGTAATAATTTACCCAACAATACTTCAACTTTTTTTGTTCAAGTTGCAAAAGTACCTACCTATCAACAAAATCCAAAAGTTCCATCACTTATCAAATGAAATAATATGACAGAACAACCAACTCGACTTCATACTGCCATCCGGTTACAATCAGGTGCCCCCTAGCGATGATATCTGAGCAGGATTTATACCGTTTGATTCACGATCATGTTGACCAAGCTATTCGGTGCAAACGAACAGCTGGTCGTACAATGCCCCAGGTGGTCTTAACAAATTATTTTGTTCAACATAAATCTAAAAACGCTGCAAATCCCTGCACAACGGTTTATTATTTTGAACAGAATACCCTTCTGTTACAGATCACAGCTCTCTGTATAGATAACCCGTCTATATAATATTATGTACTAGTCTATACATATTATGCAGATCGCAGACCCTCCGTAGGTTACTACCTAACCCCGTACTTGTTACCGGGTACCTACCTAAACCACGAGTTAAATGTTACTAAAATAATTCTGTCAATGACAAGCAGTAACTAAAACGGCAAAAAGAAACGCAAATAATGAAGTTATGAAGGAAAATTGTTGATGTGGAGTGAAATAGATGGTCCCCCCTCTGCATAGATCTCTGTTTTCTGTGGTCAATACCTATAATGAACCTGCCCATCAATAATAATTTAACGATTGCTCAAGTTGCAAAGGTACCGATCAACAAAATCCAGCCCCTTCTGGGTAGATGAACCGTTGTGTAATAATTTACCGTTCTGTAATAATTTACCGTTGGGTAATAATTTACTGTACCTATGTAATAATTTACCGTTGGGTAATAATTTACTGTATGTAATAATTTACCGTTGTGTAATAATTTACCATTGTGCAATAAGTAATTCACCCATCAATAATACTTCAAAGTTTGTTCAAGTTTCACAAGTACCTACCAACAAAATTCAAGAGTCCATCACTGAAATAATATCGCAGAACAAACAACTCGACTTCATACAGCCATCCTCGATTATAATCAGGTGCTTCCTTGTGATGATATCCCGGCCGGATTTATACCGTTTGATTCACTTTCGTATTGACGAAGCTTTTTGGTGCAAACGAACGGCTGGTTGTACAATGCTGGGGGTGGACTCAAAAAATTCTTCAGTTCAAGATCAATTTAAAAAAGTTAAAAAACCATACCCTTCTATCGAGAGTTTTCGAGCTACGGCGTTCTGAAAATTTCAACCCCTATTTTGAACCCCTTAGAGATGACTGACAGTAACGCCGAGCTTCGAGGACCAACTAGACCCCGAACGAGACTAATGGTCGCTGAACTTGTAGGATCCCTTGACGTAGAGACATACTCACAAATTTGTACCTAATTTGGTTGATTCGTTTGGCCGTGAACAACAAATTTGAACCTACCTACAAATAGTTAGATAAGTAGGTAGCATCAACCAAATCCACAAGAGCCAGTGAAAAAAAAAATCCAAGGTAATCATTGAGTAAGTAGGTGCATGCATAGAATAAGTAGCCCGAGAATGTTGTTTGATACTAGTGGCCAATAAATTATGCTATCATCAATTACCTACGCTGTTGTTTCGAGTAGAAAATAGATTCCCGTGTCAAACCGATTCCATCGTGTTAGAAGTAGTTACCTGCAATTTCAGTGATGTAATGGGCCGATCGAACAACCATGTTGAGGCTGTCCAAGCTTGGCCAGTAGCCAACCGGATCTGTTCCTTCACAAGTTCTATGATTGATTGATATGAGCCCTTGATCGATTTGTTAGTCAGTACCCCTACGTCAGATCTCTTCTTTTGATTTATAGGCACGTGGAAACCTGAATGCTGGCGAAAATGGAATACAATTCAGCTCAGGGTCTTGCTGCTGACAGGGAAATCTACCAGCTCCCCATTTCCATTATTTTATCCTGGTTTTGAGCGCTACCGCTACAAGATAGGCAGTGAGTGACGCGAGCGATGTTAGATTACAGTGTACATAGGTAAAATATTTTCACAAACCTGAGAAAAAAGGGAAACACTGTTCCTAGCTGAATGAGTGTTGCTTCGATGCTGAAGGACTTTTCACTATGAAAAGTATTAATATTAAAAGTGAAGAAATCTCTATTTCCATCTATTTTTGGTGGGGAATCTGAATTGGATTTTCAATAGAAACCATGCATTTTATAAATTGAAAACTACCTATATATCCACTGGATCTCATTTAACTTTGTTTATTCAATTCCTACGATTGGTATATGTTTGTGTAATTACATTTTTCTACGTACAGCATGATCGCGGAATAGTGATACTGGAATAACGTGAGGATGGTGGGAACAGAATATATTTGTAAAAGGCGTAGGTGATCATTGTTTTTCAAGTATTCTCCATTACTCGAGGTCGAGCACGTACACAGAAATTGATATTTAGTAAGGAACAAAGCACTTTCGCTTAAACAACGAGCGTGGGAACAAAATCTCATCATACTAGGTCAGGTACTTTTGGGCAGGATATCCTCGGGTAAGTGAGTTTCTCTCCCATCCACCCTCTCATAGGATTGAAAATTATGTTAATGCACAATCCACTCTAGGCGAGCCCTTTTCGCCAGTAAAAGGTGATAAGCAATTTAAATGAAATTTACATTCATTTTAACCTCCTCCTGTATCTCAAGTGACAGGAATAGATTCACAATTAAACAGTCTCTGTGAGAGTCGACAGTGCTGAGGCCAGTTGAGGTTGAGTAGACGGGCGGTTAGGGCGGAGCATTATCCATGCACATAATCTTTAAGTTCCTCTTTCCCAGCTGAATGGGGTCCCCAGGACCTCTAATCCCGCACTCCGAATGAGCGGAATAATCAATGTTTTACAGAGAGATGTTCAACTGGTAGACGTTGATAACAGTGCTGTACTTAAATCAAATAACTGTTTTACTACTCGAAGATCCACAGAATTGCCAGTATAATTTCCAACTGTCCCGTTTTTGAGCAGATGCGTAACCAAGCAAAATTACCAATATACATTATTAAAATTCTAGAAACTAGTATGTTAATAAAAATTACATGCTTCTACGGATGATTTGCAAACCTCTAGCGAATCGGTTCGAGAACCACCCAGTGAGTTTGAACGACCACGCCGACTTGGAAACAGTGTTGCCAGATGTACGATAATTCAGGGGTCTGTACTATGTACGATGTCACTTGGTACAATATGCCCAATTTGAACGATAGTTTGAGATTTTAGAAAATGAAGTGTAAAATTTGGAAAATTACACAATTTTGGTTTATTATTTTCAATAAAGAACCTCTGGAATCGAGCATGAAAAACAAAATTTAACCCCCCCCCCGCACCCCTCAAAATTTGATGGTCCGTTTCACGGTATGTAGAATCCGAAAATGGAATAAAAATTTCTTTCTGTCCGCCGTACTTCGCACTTTCCTTAGTTACCATGAACCAAAGTTAATTAAACTGGGTTTGTAGGTTCCATTTGGGGTCTAGTTGGTCTGCGAAGCTCGGCGTTACTGTCAGTCATCTCTAAGCTGTGAAAAATAGGGGTTGAAATTGTCAGAACGCCGTAGCTCGAAAACTTTCAGTAGAAGGGTATTTAAAGGATAGTTTTCTTTTGCTCAGCACATTTTCCTGTTTTTCTCATAGCTGTACGGTTTCGAGGCTTGGGGGTATTTTGGTCTGACCACAGTGACGCCGATTTTCCACATCCCACCAATCTCATATTCTACGTTTATAGTATTTGCAAATTAAGTAAAACTTTCCGCAAATAAATGTAAGCTTAAACTTTCCCGCTGCAATTAATTAAGTTAGAACAACTAATTTATTCAGTTCAATGATTCATTTACTGTAATAATTGGAATTGTATCAATTTTTAAACTGATTGTTTAGTCAAATTAAATGGGATGCTTATTAGCTTTGCTGGAAAAACATTTTTATTTGGCTGATGAAGAATATGACCCGCTATTTATGGCATTTCCAAACAATCAGAAATTCGGCTGGGCCACAAGAAGCCAAATGACTTCGTTGTTGTTTAAAAACGCTACGAATTATTACACAGTGGTTTATTATTTACCTGTATAGATGCCCCTTCTGTGTAGACCACTGTTTTCTGTGGTCAGTACCCTCGAGCTCCCCCCAGGAAAGCCCTAAACGGAGTAATGGAGTCGGCCCTGGAATCAAAGTTTCATAAAAATGTGCGGGATTCAGGAATTCAATAAATAATATTATTTGTAGCTATTCATGAAGCATAAGGTAAATAATAAACCGTTTTGTAATAATTTACCCCTTCTGTGTAGATAGTATAATAAATCATTGTGTAATAATTTACAGTTGTCTAATAATTTACCCAGTAATACTTCAACGTTTTCTTTGTTCAAGTTGCAAAAGTACACCTACCTGTCAACAAAATCCAAAAGATCCATTATTTTTCAAATGAAATAATATCGCAGAACAACCAACTCGACTTCATATAGCCATCCTTGATGGTGCTCCCTAGCGATGATATCTGGGCCGGATTTATACCGTTTGATTCACGATTATGTTGACGAAGCTCTTCGGTACAAACGAATGGCTGGTCGTACAATGCTCCGGGTAGTCTCAAAAAATGCTTTAGTCCAAGATCAATTTGAAAGCTTAAAAAAAAATCATAACCTTCTACCGAAAGTTTTCGAGCTACGGCGTTCTGAAAATTTCAACCCCTATTTTTCACCCCTTAGAGATATGATTGACAGTAACGCCGAGCTTCGCAGACTACCTAGACCACAAACGAGACCTACAAACCAAATTGCATTAATTCCTATATATCCTTATAACTCGAGGCGTTGGAGAAGTAACGCCGAATGACTGCTCGAGCTATGTAATGGACATGTTCTATGTTCATAAATCAGCTGCAAGTGGACCGCTCCATCAGAAGAGCAGTGATGGAAGTAGTAGTAGTTTCTATGTTTTGTAAATAAAACTCATTGCAGCGGGAAATTTAAATTTATTTGCGGAAAAATTAATTATATTTGCAAAATGTTTAACTTTATTTGCAAAATGTTTAATTTTATTTGCAAAATGTTTAATTTTATTTACGGAAAGATCAATTATATTTGCGAAACGTTTAACTTAATTTGCAAATGCAAATAATTAATAATTAATTAACAAACTTAATTTGCAAACTGTGATATGGAGAGTACTGATGCGATATATTCGTTGGCTATTTGATGGAAATGAAACCACTTTCAAAATAACTGTTTGCTTCAGCCTCGCCAACTTTACCAAGTGTGCAAAATGTAATCACACTTCGGAATTCACCTGGTTTATCCTCTGGTAGGCTTCCAGACTTTTACCGTCAGGTGTAAATTGTCCCCCTGGTTAGAGCGATAAAGAAAAGGTCACAAAAATCCGACCTCTTGCGTCTCTGCAGTTATTAAAATCGATACATTCTTCCTGTCATGTGTCTCGTTCCACCTTTGTGACAATCTGTTTTGTTCACGACTCGACAAAAAAGAACTGCCACCGGATTTTCACTGAAGGCCGAAATTGATGGACCCCATCAGCGGAGACCTATTTTCACCGAGCGTTGTGTTCATTAATTATCGATTGTTAGAGGACTGAAAGGCAGTAGGTACATTCCAAATCTCGTGGATTAAATTCAGTAGTTTTGTAGAGAGACCTTGCAACTGGTTTGATTAGTGATTAATGAGAAATTTAGTAGATAATTTCAACAGGGCTTCTATTCAAGTGCAAAACTGTAGAATAGATGGTTTGGTGTACAGAACTGTCGGGCTTGAAAACGGAGCAGGACGAAAGGGAGAGCTCGCGCTCAGCTAACATTTGATGAACAGCAGGAAAAAGTTCAATATTCAATTTATAAATCTAGGAAACAATTGAAAAGGTACAGTTTCTTTGATGTACCCGATAAAATACTCGTAAAATGTCAATTCCTGCGCCGAAAATGATTATTTTGGTTTGCTATTTTTAATAAAAACTCTTGGGAATCGATCAGGGAAAAAGAAAAGGAATAGGTACCTTTTAGTACGGAGAGCGGAGAACATTGCAACATTAAGGTGGTCACAAAAAGTCAACTTTCGAAATTCAATCGTGGCAACCCCCTAAAAGGTGCCATTTGACTAGAAAATGAGATTCCCAAAGTTTTAGGTCGATCGGATAACATTAACCCGTGCCGCATCGAGGTTGAAGTTGAGAAAAACTCACTTTTTTTCATAAAAATATTATTTCTTTCCTCATAACATTGTAACCATTTGTCCTAGAGACTTGAAATTGGTCTCATTTTATTTGAAATGTTATCTTCTTCAACTTTTACTCCAATAATTTTTTCGGTCACACTTCCTTACCTTTCACCGGTCTAAATACCCTTCATTACCTAGATCCCCCCCCCCCTCCTTATTACAGCCTCAACCTTTACATTTATACCTGAAACATACTCATTCTCAATAAACCAGAGTGATAAAGAAGTGTCAAAACGCCTGGAGGTCGATTTCATTGACTGGAGTGTGGTTTTTAGGGGCATGCGTAAAAAGGCACATTTGCTGAAACGGACCACGTTTTGAGATGGGAAAAGCTGAATAAAGTAAAATCTACAGGATGTAGCGAAAAAATTATGGAAGTAAAAGTTGAAGAAGATAACATTTTAAATAAAATGAGACCAATTTCAAGTCTCTAGGACAAATGGTTACTATGTTATGAGGAAAAAAAGAGTATTTTTATGAAACAAAGTGAGTTTTTCTGATCTTCAACCTCAATGCGGCACGGGTTAACGTTATCCGATCGACCTAAAACTTTGCGAATCTCATTTTCTAGTCAAATGGCACCTTTTAGGGGGTTGCCAGAAGTGATTTTCTCAAAAAAAATTTTGCCTATTGCCTTGTGACCACCCTATTGCAACATGCTTTTACACGCTGCGGGCCACAAAAATTGATTTCTTAATGGTGGTTATTATCATACCATATCGAAAGGAAAATACAACAAATTTCACAAAAACTCTGCAAATTATTACACAACGGTTTAGTATTGTCCTGTAGAATGTAGAGACCCCTTCTGCGTAGATCACTGTTTTCTGTGGTCAGTACTTACCCTCGTGCTTCCCCTTGGAAACCCTAAATCGAGTACCCGAGCCGGCCGGCCGGGAAATTACACTTTCATGAACATACATTTTCCACCGCTCCCATCTCCTTAACGCGTGACATTTTGGCCCCGCGAACCTCCCATCCGGTCATCTTTGAAATATTCTGATGGTCGCTGAACTAAATTAGAAACTTCGACATATTCCCTAAATTTGCACCTAATTTGGATGAATTGGTTGGCCGTGAACAACAAGCCTGTACCTTTCAACAAATAGGATTAGAAAAAGTACCTTTCAACAAATAGGTAAAAAGGTAACATAACGTTAAAAAAAGTTCTTCAAATGAAATAATATAACCGAACAACAAACTCGATTTCAGAAAACCATGCGTGATTATGATCAGCTGGGTACGATCAATGATATTATATGGGCTGGAGTGATCTATACCATTTGATTCACACTCATGTTCACGATGCTTTTCTTCCAAATCAGGGCCTTACTGTGAACGAATGGCTGGACGTACAATGCTCCGGGTGGTCTCGAGAAATCCTAAAACTCAGAATTAATCCAAAACGTCATAAAAACTATAGATATTCTACTGAACGTTTTCGAGCTACGGTGTTTGGAAAATTGCAACCCCTATTTTTCACCCATTAGCTACAGCAACGTCGAGCTTAGCGGACCAACTAGACCCCAAGTTTGTTGTTCCGTGATATTTCCTTTTAAGAATTTTTAACGTTTTGTTACCATTTTACACATTCGCTGAAAGGTACTTTTTTAAACATTGTTGATAGGTTCGCGCATTGTTCGCGGTCAAACGAATCATCCAAATTAGGTGAAGATTCGGGGAATATGTCGAGGGTCCTTTTTTGGTTCAGCGACCATCAGAATTTCAAAAATGACCGGGTGAGGGGTTCCTGGAGCCGAAATGGCGCGTTACAGGAGATGGGGCTGTGGAAAATGCACATATTTTTGTAATTGCCGAAAGTGCGAGTGACTTGAGGAAGCGCGAGGGTACCTAGGTAATGACCAAAGAAAACAGCCATATACGCAGAAGTGGTATCTGCATTCTACAGGACACTAATAAACCGTTGTGTAACGATTTACAGCGTGTTTGTGAATTTTGTATTCCCCTTTCTATATAAATAAACAATGCCAAAAAACGAAACATACTTTAGGATTTTGGTGGATTTTATGTGATAACATTTTATATCAACCCTCAATGTTTCAGCTAACCGTTTTCAGAACGTTGTTTTAATTAGGTAAGTTTACGTAGGTAGGTACCATGTTATAAGTGAGCGACAGGAAATTGGAATAACTACAGTAGTGTGCAGTATATAGTTGCAGGAGTTCTCTACAGAATAGGAATAGGACAGTTGGCAGAATTACTGGAAATTTTGAAAAATCATGGAAAAAGAACTACTAATCGTAGGACAGTGCGGTTGGTGTCAAGTTGCTAAGAATAGAATCTAGTTTCATTTAAAAAATGATATAAACCGCTTTTGTGACCCATGCGAATACCCCTTAGTGAAGGTTTCTGCAGCGTTCTATTTTACTGTAGGTGCTCCTTTACTGGATTCAATTCGTAAACTAATTTCATTCTTCGAACGCGTGAAAGATAACATTTCGATTTAATAGTGATGGATCAGTACCGTTACTGTTGGACCTGATCAAACCACTGATCTAGACTGGCTTTGTAGGTCACTGCAATTTCAGGTGTGGGCGAGTGGATAATCATTGCTGCAATACGGTTCAGTTCTACTCCAGACCTTATTTGATGCATCCTGAGTTCACAGCAGTTGAAGCCACTCTCCTGAAAGCTTTGGGTCTTTAATCCATTAACCCCGGTCTCAGCAGTCAACTTCTGTTCGTGGGACAATAAAAGTGGAATAGGAATCTCAACGGTACTCAACAAGTGAGCTACTCTGACGGACTCCGGGAGACGGGTTTAGGGCCCTCGGCAACAAATGGCCCAAAGGGCCCCAGATGCTGAAAAGAATGATTCCTAATGAGGTATACCTCATGACCATTATCTTGGATCTTCTAGGTGGAGTGATTTACTGGCTTCACTGTAGAATAGAAACACCTGTGGCGACTTAAGCATAGAGCTTAATGTGCTGAAGTTTCAAAGACAAGCAAAGCTGCATTACTTGAAAAAAGAAGAAAAACATTTAGGTATTTCAATTTTGAAATATAATTAATTTGCAGTTATTCAACGTTTCAATTTTTGATAATTAAAAGTTAATTTTGTGAGATGAGGGCCTGTGCCTACTTAGGTCATTATAAAATCACTCGCTTCTTGTTGTTTGCCCTTACTTTTGCACCTCTTTGTAAAAGCTCTCACCAAGACCATTCAAATTAAAAAAGCTGCAGTTTATTACATAATTCCTATTAGCGTGAGTCTCTGATCAGTAGGGTCTTAGGGTGCTGTGAATACCTACCTCCCTCGCACGCAGACAGACAGGGACGATAAAACTGCCACCAGAGTCGAAGTTGTCAGAGAGCCGAAGTAAAAATAGCCGGCCATACAGCAAAGTTTCCCCTCCCCGGAGCTCAAAAAATGTAGGTAGGGAGGCAGTGTGATGGCTGCCCCTTGAGAGACATTGGGTAGATCATGACGCAATGTAATTCACTGGGTAATTCACGTTACCCCCAGATGACCTGATTGCACGTCAAAAGTATCGGGAAAGAGCCCGAATACAATTGGAAGGGATTTCCATATACCGTCACGAAGTATAAGCTCTTTAAATTCCAGCAAGTGGTTTAATTTTCTAATATTAAACCACTTGTGGATGGAGGAGCAACGGTAAAAAGTCGATACTGTGGAGTTAAAATCAGCGTTAAAAACTCACATACTCTTGTAAACCATTATGTAGGTAGGTAGTAATTTTCTAATGCGTAGGTAATGATTTCCCATTGTATACTTACCAGCCTTAGTCTCTTCTTTACTGACTCAAGCCTATAAAAACACCGTTTTCGTGATTTTTAGAGCGGGATAGTTAGGGAATCCGTTGAACTGGTAAACATGTACCAAAGAACGCATCCCAGAAGTGAGTGAACTGGTAGGAGTTAACTCCTGGAATTGAACGCATCTTACACATCCCTATAATATTCAACTTGGAGATGTTTAAGCTGGCATTTTTCGCCTTTAAATTTGGGAAATTATCCCTTGAAAGGAGAAGAAGAAATATGGGTGATATTGGGATCTATGCCCTTAAAGAATATATAAGTATTTGGTTTGAGGCTTTGCACCCCTATAACAGCTCAATGGGGAATTTAAAGAAAAAACATTTTTGGAAAAAAATGTTCAAAACTCTTGGGAAAACGTATTATGTTATCACAGCGATGTCACCATCAAAACAGGTAGCTTTGCGACTAAATTGCTACTACAGCGAATCACATTGCTACTAACAATGTTAATCACAATTTGCTATTAACATATTATGTACCATCAATCAGCAACATCAATGTTACGTTAAACATGCTATTGGCAATGTTTTGCTAGTAAGATTGTTTGCAACCTCCCTTTGGTTTGATTTTGAGGACTTTTTAAATGTATTTATACATTTGCGGTTCCATCCATCGATACATTGCAGTTATGTACATCATTTAAAGCGATGCACTAGCACTCTCGCCAATTTATCTGATAACGTTATTTTTACCGAGAACTTAGAAATTCAAATTTCACACTAGTTTTCTGCTTAGACTTTCCGACATAAACACCTCATAAGTGTTAATTTCCGTTATTGAAAAGAATTGTGTAAAAAAAAAAATACAAAAATTGCCCATTTGAGGTAAGAAAAGGTTACTGAAAAAAGAAGAAAATATTGAGCTATAAAAGCAAATTAAATGGCCGAAGTGTATTCATAAAACAGATCTTCTTGAAAATCTTTTAGCATTAAAGTTCTTCAAAAATATAAAGTGGAGGGGGTACTGCGGATTATGCTCAGCATAATTTCCTCCTCCCCAGAGCTGAAAGTAGGCAGGCAGTATGAGGCTGCCCCTCGAGAGACATTGGGCAGATTATTACGCAATTCCCTCAGGTTCTGAAGGGTAATTCAGGTTACCCCACATATGGTCTGATCGTGGTGTGTCAAAAAGGTTGGGTAAGCACCCAAATCCAATTTGAAATTGGATGTGATTTCCATATACCTTCACAAAGTATCAGCTCGCTAACGTCTAGCAATTGCAGTTACATAAATAATATGAATTTTTCCAGTGTCCCCATCTCCTGCATTCTGTGACGTGCATTTTGGCCCCACAAACTTCTTATGGTCGCTGAACCTAAGTCAGATCTCCAACATATTCCTAAATTTTCTGGTGCCCTTCATATGCAGTGGTTCCTCGCGAACTGTAGAATGTTGTTGGCCACTGGGGTGTATAAACCTTCCATCTGTGTCAATACTGTGGCAAATGAGCCATTCCCTGTTAGTTTACATCTTATAATTACCTACCTTCAATCTTCACTCTGTGTTTTCCCTGTGTACGGGTCATGACTGAATTGATATAGATATTGGTATCTCATTCCCTTATCATGCTACACCCTTCACAATGATTCTTCCAGATAATATCACGAAGAGGAATTCAAAGGATGGACCAGTGATGTTTGTGGGAGTGCCTCCAAATGGCTATTTATTGCAAATATTGAATACCCATTGCAGATCGTGCCTTAGAACGTACCAGCTGTGTCCGCTTGATTTGCTTACTCACTCAAGTGGGTGTATGGACCTTTCTCATCCAAGCAGTTTAGAAAGATCACTTGACTTGTAGTATCACGAGGTACCCACTAGTAGTTGCTGGTACACTTCCTATCTTGAAAACATTCGAGGGTTGGAGCTCAAAGTGCTGAGTGATGAGGGGGACGGACAAACCGAAAGTTTTGGAATAGACAGTATAAGGGCTGCAGGTAGCAGATTCCACCTGCTAACTTTTGCCTCCCACTGCCCTCGCCCTTTTTCCTTTTCACTGGTTGTGTTGGTACCAGACATTTTTTTCACTGGTTGTGTTGGTACCAGACATTTTCTGGAATTTCAAAGAGGTGTTAAATGGATGGTGAAAGGGAGGCTACAAACAACTTTCAACCAGTTTGGTTCAGCCGTTCAGCCTGTGCGGTTTTTTCTCATTTCACGGGCAACACATGGGTAAAAATGTAGAGCACGATGCAAAAATTTCCATCAAAATCGGTCCAGCCGCGTAGAAGTTGCTCACAATTGCGCATTATGCACACTGTTCTAAAATAGCCTACTTATTCCCTTTACGGCATACTGCATTCAAGTATTAATCAAGCAGTACTCAAGCAGTTCGAGCAGTAATCAGTTCTGGACAAACAGACAAAGAGATTTATATATTAGCATAGATCCCAGTCTGAAGACTTCAGTAGTTTCTACTAAAAGGTGCAAAACATATCTCCAAAACGACCCTGGAAATGCACATAAAATTTGCAGCTGGGCTGACTGCAAATTAATCATGGAGCCTGTGATGCCTATCTCAGTCGATTCAATCTCCAACATTCAGAGGAGTGTAGAATACCTACGTACATTTGAGGATTTAATGTGAGGAATGTAGACGCCAGTGGTACATTTGTAATACCTGGTATCTTACTCACTGTTCTACTGTGAGCGAGACACCGGTATTCAACAGTTTCACGCAGTGGATCGAAACCCCTTTCGATTACAAACAACTTTTGACGGCAAGAAAAGAGTGCATTTATAGCACCATTTTTGAATAAAGCTATTCAAGAATGTAATGTGGAAATTTGAAACAAACTATAATTATGTTTACAATTGGAATAGTACCTTGTGGCTATGTACCATTGCCATGTACCATTGTACACAATGTGACATTAATGCCAAAAAAGTTTGAAGAAAATCCGAGATGTACAGTAAGAAAGGGAAACAAGCTTCATCATGAATTAGAAGGGACCGTGAGGTCAGAATAGGTACCTAATATAATATCGTTGAGGTCCTGTGAAAAACAATTTGTGCTCTTTTCACAGTATCTATTCCTAGAAAAAAACCCTGAGAAAGTCCAAGAAGGTGATAGCAACAAAAACCAACATCTCACATTTAACCTTATTTTTATCATAACATGGATATGGGCTTGCTCTACAATGGTGGTGTAGGTGCACGAGAAAAAAGTCTCTTAGCTAGAAACTTACTACGAGTAGTACCGGGCCGACGTGGCAGTAACTCTCAACAACTCATTACTATTTGGGTCCAGATGTCAGCTTCATACGAAAACGTATCGATAACATATTTTTGCAACTATTCACATCGAGTTCCCAAAGTTTTTCAGTCGTATTCCTATAAAAGTGAGTTCAAGCGAAGAAAAACATTTCTGAAAGCGACATCACAGGATGAAGTTTTTCTTCCTATTTGCAACTGACTTTTATAAGGCTGTTTACTCCGTATTCTTTGCAACAGCAAGCCGACTTCTTCAAGGAAAAATAACTTTTCGGGTCGGAGATGAAAAAGTTACGGTGAGCATTCACTATGGGAACCAAAGGGAAGGAAAAAATCCTTGGTAGCAGAAAAGGAGACACCGAGCTGGGTTCGCAGCATGAAACCTCCGCTAGAAGCAACGTTCAAGGTAATTATGTGGGCCGAATGAGCTACGAGAAGGGTTTATAATATAACCATCATAATATTGAGAAATTCCAGGCATGAAAAAGTGGATAAAATAAATCAACAGACTGCAGAGTGTAATCCTATGTCTTGAAAAAGAACGATCTGTTTCACCGCAGTAAGTAACGTAGGTCTATTGAATTGAGTTGCTCATTATCAATAATAATCAAGAACGCTGAGAAGAGTGATGTGCATTACGTAATAAATTAACAACACTGCAAATTATTACACAACGATTCATTATTTTCCTGTACTATAGACAGAAAGGTACTCCTGCTGCGTAGATCTCAGAATTCCTATTGGAGTAAGACCGGATCGACTTTTGCTGTGGATATCCTATGCTAATGAGTTCAAATATTTTATACTCAAGCACTGAACCTCATCAATTTGATATTTGAATTATTCAACGCGGAGCTGTAGTTAAAATGGGTAAAGTAGAAAAGATCACAGTTTAAATGATTTTCATCGGAGATATTTCTGTTTGGATTGAGAGTAGCTAATAAGGAAAGTTTTACTCGTGATTCATCTCGAAAGTTCACAAACTAGATGCGATAACTTCGTGTAAGTAGTCGACATTAACAACTTAAATGACAACGGACTATCAACGCTTCCCTTGAACTTCTCCTATTCTCGGTAAAATACATTCAACAAAGATAATCACTGAGTAAGCAAACCGTGCCCTGGGAGCTTCTTAATGACTGAGTTTCGAATATCACTAGGTAATTTATCATGGGGCCTCCTTAATGGTATGGAAAGATATCATTTTTCAGCATTTAGGAAGTTCAATATCGTAATTTAAAAAAGCAATATGTCTTGAATTTGTGGGATGGAGGAAAAGTGTCTCGCCCAGCTAATATAATATCATTGTCATAGTTTCTGGTACATTATACTAGATCTTCGCAATGTCCAAGAAATAAACAAGTTTTCCAAGAGGGTTAGAAGTATCACAACATCGTAAGTATGAAGCAATTAGACGAGCTCCATCATCGGAAATAGGGGAGACATACACGAAAACTTGAGACCTGAGAAAGATTTCAAGTTTGTGCATGCGCATAGGCTGTTGCTCTGAACTCCAGAATGAGGAGTACCCAAGACTTCTGTTCGTATTTTTAAATGAAAGTATGTTCCATTCTAAGAAATTTGATACCGACCTCATTTTCCTATGATTACTGTTAGTTCTTTTTCTATGAGCTTTCAAATTTCACTAACAAGTGACGCCACAATTGGCAAGGGGGCCTCGCCCAGGCGGGAGGGGTGCAATGACGTTACTTGATGAACTTTGAAAGCTCAAAGAAAAAGAAATATTCATCATAGAAGAGTGCGATTGATCTCCAAATTCTTAGAATGGAACCTAATTTCATTTAAAAATGGGAAAGTAATGTAAACAGAAGTCATTGATACTCCCCATTCATGGACAAGCTGACACAAGCCCCCAGGCTGAGACAAGCTGAGACTCTACCTGTATGATCCTGGAACATTTTGTTGGATTGGAACCAGTGCTAAAAGTCCATCAAGGAATATTTATCTGCGCATGCGCAGAAACTGCCTACTGTTATTCGACCAACATGAAATTTATAAGGGACCACTGAAACGATTTCCACGCAACTTCATCGAAATCAGTGGCATACAACGGATGATATGAATGTTACTACATAGATACTTATAGGTATCTCGTTCTCGATGAAATTGATAGGGAGCCATTTTGGAGCCAGCCTTCGTGGTCTATGACGCATGCCTCCATCAAAATCAGATGGATAGCAACGGTTATAATGTATGGATTAAAATATTGTTCAAGTACTATTTGTTACGGTGTGCTATCATTTCGATTGAATTTA
The DNA here is from genome assembly GCA_954871275.1 of Leptopterna dolabrata. Lineage (NCBI taxonomy): Eukaryota > Metazoa > Arthropoda > Insecta > Hemiptera > Miridae > Leptopterna > Leptopterna dolabrata. Next base: position 37,545 of record CATPAC010000200.1, read on the forward strand.
AAATCGTTGGAAATCATCAAGGATATAACCTGCAACATCTCTGAAAATTTTTTTAAAATCGGTAGAATAAAACCCTAGAGTTAATAAAAGAGTCCTTGGTTCTGACTATAGGATTTTTCAATTTGCTGGAAACCGCTCTCTCTCATTCTCTCTCCTTACAAAAATGATGATTTACAAATTTATATACCACGAAACCTGGATTTATAAATCCTACCGTATCTAAACTAAATGAGGAAATTGAAAAATTAGTATCATGGTCCATAAAGTAGGTACAGGTTCACGGTCAAAGCAGCTAAAAGTAAGGATATACTAACAGGAAACAAACGTTTGTTAAACAATCTTGATTATCTAAGGCTAAAAAAAGGTAATATTAATCGTCAAACGTTAGCACTCGAAATGGATTTAGAAACTTACATATTGCGGTAGATGCGTGGTTATCCTGATCAACAAGTCATAAATAGCAAAAATGTTTGAAGTGTTCAACGCTTTGTACCAACTCAAGAGAATGACAATGGATTTCATATTTGCATAGAAAAAAGGTACTGTTGGATTTTGATGATATTCATATTTATTAGACCATCTAAGGTATGTGGGAAAACCCATTAGTAATTAATCTTGCATGTTGAGCCAGATCAATCCCCTACAGGTACTTCACAAAATGTAAGCTGCTCTTGCATAATGAAGGAGTTATAATTGCCTTTAGTTAATTCCCCGTGCTCGAAGGTGTGCTTTTGATTGATAACCACACCCTCTTCATAATCAAAATGGATGAACAAAGGCAGCCATTAGCATAATAAATTATACAGATACTAGCGGACATTATTGTATTTTATTATATACTACCTTGGTCAGGATTGTGAAGGTTGGGCGATTATTGAAATCGACATGCAGTAAATGATAATCATATAAAAATGAGATTAATATGCTGTTTCTATTTGAAGGGTCCAATAAATTCATGGATATGATAGTGAAGATTTATCACCAAGGTGAGCCCTAAGTACACGTGTTTAGAATAACGGAGGGAGGAGAGCACCAATTTATCGTTAATCCTGCAGATGAAACCTAATACCTGCCGTGCTCAAACAAATCAAACAAGTAACGGAACATCCACTGTATCTCATCAAGGATGAGATACCGAAGATGAGATGATTATAAACCGTCAGCACCAGCTGCTGAACAGTCTGAAATACAATAAACTTGTACCATTAAATCATGATTGGTAAGGAAATGTAAAGTAATGAAATGTGCCCCATCCTTCTCATTCAGAGTGATTACACCTATGTTTTGGTCTATGATACTATTTCAAAGGGCTGAAAATTTATATTATGATGGAAGATTCGAATAGAAATTCCAAAAGTTCATATTGAAAATAATAAACCAAAAATTTCTGTCTGTCCGCCGTACGCCGTTCGCCGTACTTAGCACTTTTCTTAGTTACCATGAACAAAAATTTACGAAATTTGATTTATAGGTCCCGTTTGGGATCTAGTTGGTCCTCAAAGCTCGGCGTTACTGTCAGTCATCCTAAGGGGCTCAAAATAGGGGTTGAAATTTTCAGGACGCCTATACCTTTTTTTTACGTGAATCTTTTTACGTTTTTAAATAGTTCCTGTACTTACGAGTTTTTTGAGACCACCCGGAGCATTGTACGTCCCGCCGTTCCTTCACAGTAAGGCCCCTAGTTTAGGCCCCACTAGGCCCCTCAAAATTTGATGGTTTACGTTTCAAGGCATGTAGAAACCAAAACTGCAATAAAAAACGCTGCCAATCCCTGCACAACGGTTTATTATTTTGTATAGAATACCCTTCTGTTACAGATCACCGCTCTATGTATAGATAACCCGTCTATATAATATGATATGTACTATTCTATACATATTATGTAGATCGCAGACCCTCCGTAGGTTAGTACCTAACCCCGTACTCGTTACTAGGTAGGTACCTACCTAAATCACGAGTTAAATGTTGCTAAAATAATTCTGCCGATGACAAACAGTACCTAACAAAAAGAAACACACATAATGAAGTTCTCAAAAGAAATTGTTGATGAGGAGTGAAAAAAGTTGCAAAAGTACCTACCAACAAACTTTAGCCCCTTCTACGTAGATGGTATAATGAACCGTTGTGTAATAATTTACCGTTGAGTAATGATTTACCGTAGTAATAATTTACCCATCAATAATACTTCAACGTTTCTTCAAGTTTCACTACCTACCAACAAACTCCAAAAGAGCCATTTTTCAAATCCAATAATCCATTTTTCAAATTAAATAATATCACAGAACAACCAACTCGACTTCATACTGCGCCAATATAATCAGGTGATCCCTAGCAATGATTTTATCTCCGCCAAATTTCCTATTGTGGGCGCGTCTCTGGTTACGAGATTTGGTTTGAATTGTATTATTGTATACAATTTCATTGACACTGGAGTCGAAAATGCCTGTCGGTGCAAACTTCGGGGCCTTACTGTGTAGGAACGGCTGGACGTACGATGCTCCGGATGGTCTTAAAAAACTCGCAAGTTCAAGAACTATTTAAAACCGTAAAAATATTTACGTAAAAAAATGGTATAGGCGTTTTGAAAATTTCAACCCCTATTTTGAACCCCTTAGAGATGACTCACAGTAACGTCGAGCTTCGAGGACCAACTAGACGCCGGACGGAACCTATAACCCGAATTTCATCAATTTTTTTTCATGGTAACTAAGAAAAGTGGCCCGTACGTACGGCGGACAGACAGAAATATTTTTATTGCAGTTTTGGATTCTACATACCTTGAAACGCAAACCATCAAATTTTGAGGGGGGGTAAGCATTTTTTTTTCATGCTCGATTCCAATGGTTCATTATTGGAAATAATAAACCAAAATTTCTGACTGTCCGCCGTACGCCGTACGGGCCACTTTTCTTAGTTACCATGAAACAAAATTGACGAAATTCGGGTTATAGGTTCCGTTCGGGGTCTAGTTGGTCCTCGAAGCTCGACGTAACTGTCATTCATCTCTAAGGGGTTCAAAATAGGGGTTGAAATTTTCAGAACGCCGTAACTCGAAAACTTCCGATAGAAGGGTATGGTTTTTTTTACGTTATTAAATTTGTCTTGAGCTAAACAATTTATTGAGACCACCCGGAGCATTGTACGTCCCGCCGTTCCTTCACAGTAAGGCCCCTAGTTTGCACCGACGGGCTTGGTCAACAGGAGGGTGAAGCCCAAATATCATCACTAGGGAGCACCTGATTATAATCACGGATGGCTGTATGAAGTCGAGTTGGTTGTTCCGCGATATTATTCGATTTGAAAAATGAAGGCTGTTTTAGATTTTGTCGATAGGCACTTTTGCAACTTGAGCAAACGGTGAAGTATCATTGATGGGTAAATTATTAGACAATGGTAAATTATTACGCAACGGTAAATTATACACAACGGTAATTTATTACACAACGGATCATTATACCATCTAAGTAGAAGGGGCTGGATTTTGTTCATAGGTACTTTCGCAACTTGAACAGTCGTTGAAGTATTATTGATGGATATTGATGGACTTCTTTCCCATAAGTATGTACCATTTTATCAGGAGTCTGGCGTCTCCAGTTGACAACTAGTAGGTTCTAAAACCGCGTTTACGTTGATTCCAATTTCCCTTCAATAATTCAGTTCAAATATATAACTTAATACTCTATTACTAAACTCATTAGGCAGCATTTATTATAAGTTTGTTCGAAATAGTTTTTCCAGTGCTCCTAACATCGTGTTAATAAAAAATTGCGTGAAAGTAGCATTCTACCACAAATCGAAAGGAGTATTCGACCCATCTAAAAAATTCCTGGCAAAGCTGATAGTAGTAAGGAGAATTAGAAACTTTTACCAGAATTATGTTTAAAAAAAATATAAAAGATGGACGTTTTTCCCTGGCTCCCGGCTTGGTGTGCATCGCAAATAAAATATGAGTAAACCTATGATTTTTGTGTAATAAAAAATATTTTTCTTTCAAGTGGTCGAATACCATCCTTGGTTTCCCCACATAAGACGGGTTTTTTGTACATAAAAGAATAGCTTTAACGCAATTATGACAAAATGAACTGGTTTGGTTTGAGGTTCAACAAGTTTGCACTGTAATTCTTGAACTATTTTCTCTGCATTATGTGATTAAACAAAAATATGGTATTTATAGTGCTATGAAGATAATTATACCCATTTTGACTCGTAATACGGAAAATGTATACATTTGTTCTCAGGTTCCATCAGCAACATCGATGACGAGGAGTACCTTTGTAACAAGACACAAGCAATTTCCCGTAAGGTGATTTCAGGCGTTGTGGGAGCCGCGTCCAGTGTCACTTCGATCCAAGTCGCCAATCTCCTCAGACTCTTCAAGATTCCTCAGGTTAGTTAACAATCCACTCGTTAAACGAAACAGAGAGATTCATATTTCTCGTTTTAGGCAATCTAAAATTAATACATGAAATTAATACCTGGTCATGCTCGTGTATGACCAGGACCGCACAAAAGCTATCAATGTATGGGTTAAAGTTAAAGAATGGTAATTAGTATTACTACCAACAAAATACGAGTAAAATGAAACACCAGTATGAACGAAAGAAACTTCACATATTCTTGTAAATACTTCAGTAATTGAGTTGAATCCAGTATGAATATACTATTCTTGATAGGACTACAACTAATATGGACACGCTGCAAATAATTACAAAACGGTTTATTATTTCCATTGAATTCGGATGGTTCACAGGCCGTGAACAACAAACTTGTGAAGAACAAAAACGGAGTTATTGAAAGGTTGTCTATTTCCACTAGTAAACGAAAAATGTACTGCTCTACCATTTTCGGTGATCAAACCATCGTCAGTAACAAATATAATGGTTATTGTTTGTTAATGGCGATCGTTTGATCACCGAAACCGGTGTATTCGTGTATTAGTGGAAATAGACAACCTTTCAGTAACTCCGTTTTTGTTCTTTGAAATGGGTTTCCACTATTTCATCGCGATTGATTTAGTCCGTAACAAACTTGTCCCTAAGTACTCATAAATAGTCGAGAAAAGTTGCGAATTATTACACAACGGTTCATTGTTTTCATATATAGATAGCTTCTGCGTAGCTTACCTACTAAATTCCTATTAGCCTCGACCCTCATTTAGTAGGGTGATTATTTGCTGCTGATACCTACTCACCCACGCGCGCGCACACACACAGATACACGAAAATGCTACCAGAGTCACATTATGCCCAGCTCTCTAACGTCTGGCAGTTACTGTTACATAAATATACGTTTTTCCACCTCCTCTATTTCCCCAGCCCCCCGAAATTCTTTGAAATTCTGGTGGTCGCTGGACCAAATTGACACCAAATTTTGGATGATTCGTTTGGCCGCGAGCAAAAACTTGCACCTGTCATCAAAAGTAAGGTATGTACGAGAAAAAAGTACCTATCAACAAAATCCAAAATATATATTCTAACCTTCTTCAAATGAAGTAATATCACTGAATAACAACATTGACTTTATAAAGCCATGCGTGATTATAAGGTTTAAGGTGATTATGCTAGGTGTTCCCTAGCAACTATAATATATCTGAACTGGAGCTATTTACATAACTTACGGTTCATACTAATGGTGACGAAGCTTTTCGGTTCAAAATTCAGGGCATTACTGTGAACGAACGGCTGGATGAAAATGCTCCAGGTGGTGTCATAAAATACTAAGATTCGGAATCAATAGTTTTAAAACATCATAAAACCCGCAGTCCTTGGAGAGGCGTTTAGACGGCATTGGAGATGTTGCCTTTGAGGTTTGAGGACCAAGTAAACCCCAAATGGGACCTAAAAACCGAATTTCATTAATTTAGAGTCATTAATTTGGGTAATCATGGCAACTAATGGGCCATACACATACTGCTGCGTTATTCGGTGGAGAGGGGTGGGTGTCAGTGTTACGTAACTCACACATTTTAACCTTATTAGATCTGGTGTGCGCCAGTCTACGGCTGGTTATGTTATTAATCTTTTAAAACAAAAACATGTATGAACTGTTATCTAAATTAAGATTATATACTCGGCCCTTCGGGCCTCGCCAGGGGGCAAGCCCCCTGGACCCCCAAAGGGGGCTCCGCCCCCTCGGAACGGCTTCGCCGTTCCTCACCCCCGAAGGATGTGTTCTTATACTTCGTATAACAAAGGAGAATTTGCTATGCAATTTACCCCCCCCCCCCCCCACACCACCAACACCCCCCCACACCACCAATTCTTTATCACATTCCTCTTTGTGCTCATCTTTATCACATTCCTCTTTGTGCTCATCTTTATCACGTTCCTCTTTGTGCTCATCTTTATCACATTCCTCTTTGTGCTCATCTTTATCATATTCCTCTTTGTGCTCATCTTCATCACATTCCTCTTTGCGTGACGCGTTTTTGTGACAGGATATTGTGACAGGACATTTTTTTCACATGACCCCCGGCGTTAAAATTGCATAGCAATTAAAAACGTACATCCGTCATTATCTTTTAGTATCTACAGTAAAAATAAAAACGTAGAGCGTGTTTTGAGTAAGTTCTTTATTATACTTTAAAGCTTGTTTTGTGTTGTTCGTTTAGTATCTGGTTTAGTCACAAATTAAATTTGTTATGTTAGCTGCGATAGTTTACTTTCTTGTTTGTACCAGTTTTGTTTTGAAGAAATAGCAACAATGGTTCTTATTAAAAATACTATTTTACTGAAATCCTTGCCAAATTCGCATCAAATTATGTTTAAAACAATCAAGCTGTTTTGGTTTATTATTTTCAATAATGAACCTTTGGAATCGATCACGGAAAAAAAAATTGTTTAAACCCTCTCCCCTCAAAATTTGATGGTTTCCGTTTCAAGGTATGTAGAATCCGAAATTTGAATTAAAAAAAAAAGGTCTGTCCGTCCGCGTACTTCGCGCTTTCCGTATAGTTAGCTTGAACAAAAATTAATGAAATTTGGTTTGTAGGTCCCATTTGGGGTCGAGTTTGTCCGCGAAGCTCGGCGCTACTGTCAGTCATCTTTAAGGGGTAAAAAGGAGGGGTTGAAATTTCCAGGACGCCGTAGCCCGAAAACTTTCAACAGAAGGGTATGGTTTTTTTACGCTTTCAAGTTAACTTCGAACTAAAGAATTTTTTGAGACCCTGAGCATTGTACGTCCAGCCGTTCGTTTACACCGAAGTTTTGACAACATGATAGTGAATGAAGCGGTATAAATCCGGCGCAGATATCATTGGTAGGGAACACCTGATTACAATCAGGGGTGGCTGCATAAAGTCGAGTTAGTTGTTCTGTGATATTATTTCGTTTGAAAAATACTCTGGCACTTTTGGATTTTGTTGATAGGTACTTTGGTAACTTGAACAAACGCTATGCTTCATGAATAGCAATGGTTGAATTATTGAATCCCGCGAATTTTTATGAGTATAATTCCCGGGCCGGCTGCAGTACTCGATTTAGGGGAAAAAACGTGAGCTACGCAGAAGGGGCATCTATTATATTTATGTGAATAATAAACCGTTGTGTAATAATTTGCAGCGTTTTAAAAATTTACTAGGATTGAGCTACGTAACACTGGGCGTTGCGATGTGTCACATGGTGGATTGGGGGGGGGGGGGGGGGTTGAAAATGAATAAAAAATGCGTTACGTGATAATCTGTGGCATAAAATTTTGAGAGGGACCGAAATCACAATAATATTATTGTCTGCCGATAGTGTTAAGGCGTTATGACGGTCATTCTCCAAATTTCGATTTGAGAAATCCTTTCAATTGAATAAAAAGGGTTAACGATGAAGTGCAAAGTTCTTTGAATGATGAAGGTAGTTGATTCTCTCCTACATAATCTTTGAGAACATTTATTATCACTCTCTGACCGACTATTCGTGAATTATTCAGATACCGAACTGAAATCTTCAGATAAACCAAAATATTCATTCATGGAAACGAGCTTAACATTCAACATGAGAGATGTGGGATGGTGTGTTTGCTAATGAATCTTTTAAAATTCTGAAGTCCAAAGAAAGGTGACTTGAGTACGAGTGTTATGAACGATGTCGCGATGATATATTATTATTGGGGGAGGGGGGATATATGAATGGTTTTATTTTCTTCGGTCCTTCCTAATGTCGTACCTTTTTAATGAATCGATTATGTAGGAAATACGATCTTACCTGCTACTCCTCGGTAATATATTTATAGTTTGGGGCTCTACTAGGTTAATCAGGACAACAATTATATGGGTTTTATGAATAATAGGAACGTACCTGACCGTCCAGAAGGATTTTGAACATTGTTTGAGAAATCTGTAACCGTGATTATAGTTGCAATCATATCATTTCTAGGGTATTGAGGTAAACGAGTGGAATATACCACGCCACGTAAACCTGTAATATGATCCATGATCTACGTGGGTATATTGTCTTGGTGGTCACAGGAGATAAGCGCTGTCTTTGATGGCTTACCTCATATTAATTAATAGCTATGTTTGCTTAAGGTAGCACTATGATGTTGGATTGTGTAAATGGATTGTATGAGCAAATCAAACGTGACCAAGGTCTATATGTTTCTCCCTTCCACGAATTCCATTGATATTGGGAACAAGAAGCTATAGGATAGGCGGATATTGAAATTAGATGGGATTTCTCGCAGTCCACTGCAATTAACGGTTATGAAAGAACTCATTATCTATGAAAGAACTATTATTGTTTTGTTGTGTCCCGGATGTCTTCAGAGAAAGCGTATTGCCGTGCTTTCAGGTGTTACACCTCATCCCTACCAAACTTTCTGGTGGTTCAGCTGTCAGCAACACAGGCTCTTAGCGATCTAATAAACCAGCTCAACTTGACTCAAAACATTGTTTTGTATGTTTGTTGGGATTCCCAGCAGCAAGGCTCTTCTCTCCATAACCCAGTTCATATGCATATTTATCCAGGCGATGTCACGACGAAGTTGTTTTTCTTACCTTGAATGCATTCTAAATGTTCTTACCTTGAGTGCATTCAAAACGGTGCACGGTATCTACGTATTAAGTCCTAATAATAATAACCTAGAGACACTTGAATAGAACTAGGGTAGGTAATATTCTACCCAAGGCAATATTACATTAGGGCAAGACTCAAGTGCTCCCTAGCCTGCTTTTGTAATTTTTCAGCTAATCTTCGGATTCCAGATTCCTTATAAGGAGGTATTTAGCGAGTTGTGTTCTATACCTGAAGGAATTCATATACCTAAATTTAATATTAAACTTCCTATCATTGGCAAAGTAGCTACCAATTTGCACTTTACCTTTACTCTGGTGAAGCTCACCACTCTCACACTTCACTTCCTTTTGCTCTCAACGAGTAAACTGCAGCGGGTGGATGTGCAGTGAAGTTCAAAAGGGTGAAAGCTTGAATGAATACTTTTGACAGAAACGAAATACTTTTTTTCTACTCCATTCAACGCTTGACTAATAGGATCCCGGGAGAGAAGGGTTTTGTGTTCTCGGCGCTGGAAGCTTTCCATAGAGGGATAATTTTAAAACGGTGAATCCATAAAACTTTCCAGTGCTCGGGGCCAACGTAAATAATATTCTCTTATTTACTGAAGCAAAGGCCTGGTTACAGGAGGCAGACATCCCAGTGGATACTAGACAATGCTCGCATAATATACGTAGAATATACAGCATGTCATGTTCTAGAGATTCTTGACAATTATACTGAACCACAACCGAGAAAAATTATTACTCAACGGTTTATTGTTTTCCTTTATAGATTGATGCCCCTTCTGCGTAGATCACTGTTTTCTGTGGTCAATGCTTACCTTCGACATTAGAAACAAACTTTTTTTCTTTTAATGGGAACCATAGTTTTTTCCCCAAATGGAAAGATTCGTTTTTCATGCTGGATTTCGAAGGCTTATTACTGAAAATAATAAATAAAACTAACCTCGACGTGATTGAATGCATACGGAACAACACGTACAATCTGTCCATAAAAACCTTCAAATTATGTTATTTTTATTATTTTTTTTTTAATTTCCTATATTTTTGCCTTCAAAACATTATTAATTGCAGTCGTTCCAGTTATTACAGATCCTCGGAAGTTCATTGGAAATTGGAATTCGGTTTCATTCACAGCAGAATTCTTTACAGCAATCTTCTGGGTTTTGCCCAAAATCATCAGAAAAACGTTGAAAACGGGAGGGGAGGTTCAGGGACCGCTAAATACGTATTATGGCTTCGTGACCGACGTTACTAATTTCAATCGTTCCAGTTTATTGTAGATCTTCGGAAGTTCATTGGAAATTGGAATTCGGTTTCATTCACAGCAGAATTCTTTACAGCAATCTTCTGGGTTTTGCCCAAAATCATCAGAAAAACGTTGAAAACGGGAAGGGAGGTTCAGGGACCGCTAAATACGTAATATGGCTTCGTGAACAACGTGAAATTTTCTAGAAGACCTCCAAAATAATATCGACCGTTATTCTGATAAACCCACCAACTGTAGCCACCTAGAGCCCCCAATAGGACGTGGGCTGAACGATAGTTAGGGTAGGTAAGCTATCTCATATTGGCAGGTTTTGGGGGATCCAAAATTTCCTGTTATCAGGAATTGCCTGCCATTTGGAAGTTGTTTCGACTCTGGCTGAAAAAGGTTTCCCCAACCTAGAGCCCTCTGTCCTGATGAAACCAATGATCTCCACCATAGGGGGGGGGGGGGGGGCTAACCCCGACAGAAAGGAACATTCTAAAATATGAGGGCTCCGAGATTGATGATTCCGCCTTCGCCCTAGAAGATTGGGTAAGGCGAAGTTGAGAAATTAGTCTCAGTTCTGTCTTTTGCCAAGTGTAAAAACTGGTTCGGTTCCCGATAAATCACGCGTTCGCTTCTCCTATTCCTCGGATAACCTGGCAGGGAGGACAATGAAATGCCGCAAAAACAAAGGCGCTATCGAATAACAACAGGCCGCGCCTTTGCTTAACACTTCAGCGAAACTTGTTTCTTTCAACAGTTCGTTTCCACCTGACGGAACACCAGCGAGATCCGAGAATTGCTCTGCTGAGAAAATATAGGCCTGCTTGAATAATTCATTTCATCTTTCGAAAACTACTTGTTTCCTGTACAAGCGAAGGGCTGAGGCGGTGATTTGAACCCCGATTGCGATTTATGATTATTATTATTATTATTTATGATTATGATTTATGATTGCGATGATGATTTATTTATTTTGCTAAGTACAGGCAAGCCCAATTACACGGATAAATACGGCGTGGAAAAACAAAGAAACGAGAAAATAATATTATTCAATACCATTGGAGTAAAATAAATTTAAAATAAATTACAATAAATCGATTTCACAAACTTGGTGAGGAGGCTACGATCGATTTCAATTTCGTTGAAGAGTTGTTGAAGAAGCCGTATTCTGAGTATAGATTAATGAATGATTCTGGGGTTAGATGATTGATGAATAATGGCATTTATTGCAGTAAGACGATGATCGTCTTCTTCCCTCTCTTTGAGGAAGTAATTTATCACAAAAACAACCATTGAAATTTCGTAGAAAATGCGTCCTGATTATAGCAAACTAAGTTTAGCCTCACCCATTCACAATTTGTTCTAAATTCAAGAACCATTTCGAACAAATAATCTGTTTTAGACCAAAAGGAACTTGAAACCACAAACCAAAGAAACGGAGCTTTGTGTACGGACAATGTTTCGAGATTGACATCTCCCACTACCATAACGACATGAATATTGACTACTTCGAAGTGCTTAAACAACTAGAACTGGAGCTGAGTCGATCGCATTCCAAACTAAAAAAATTTGATGAAATTCGCGACCTGTCATACTTAGTTTTGTGAAGATCTCAGACTTTTTCCAAGTTCACCCAAAATTACCGCAATCCGCAGAGAATGGCTTCATTGGCGTCGCATATTTAAGAATTTCATTGAAAAGGCCGAGGTTAAGGGAGAAGATCGTCTGAATCAATGAATGTCCTAATTATGACAATGCCGTCGCCGTTCTTGCAAGACTCTATGTCAAGCCCAAAAACGTAATTTACGTGAGACATTTGCTAGCCACTAGGAAACAGCTACCATCAGAATCAATAGATCAGTACATCACTTCTCTCAAATCATTAGCGAAAGACTGTGGCTTCCAAGCTGTCTCTGCAGATCAGAACAGAAATGACCATATACGAGATGAATTCATTGCGGGTTTGCTATCTCCCAACATCCGCCAGCGTCTTTTGGAAAATGTCATGCTTGAACTAGCTCAGGCAGAGGAACAAGCTCGATCAATCGAAACTGCTATTAGAAATGCTGAAACATACACTTCTTTTAGGCAAACTCAACGCAATTTGTCTAATAATCAATGCAACGCGTCAAAGATTGATAGTGGCAGTTCTGGGAGTTATGTTAACGAAGGGTTCGTATCCGCCCATGGGTTCAAACTACTCCCCGAACAAGAAAGGGTATCTATGGCTACAACATCCCTGTCTTCTAGTCTTAAGGGCTGCGTCAGAGTCCACCTCCAGCTTTATCACCATTCATATCCTAATACTAAACTGTCAGTACTCCCGAATCTATGTGCATCACATTCTAGGCTTGATGTTTGTTTTGGGGGAACTAATCCTCCACTATCGGTATCATGTACCTTCATGCCAACATTGAACCAATCAAGATTTTCTCCAATATCGCTCAAAATATTAAACCTATCGCCACAAAATCACGTCGCCATTCAACCGAAGACTCAAAATTTATTAATGACGAAATTAGCAAGCTCCTAGAAGCAGGTATAATTGAGCCAAGCTGCTCACCTTGGAGGGCCCAGGTCCTCGTAACAAAGAATTCCACCCACAAGAAACGAATGGTAATTGATTATTCTAACACCATTAATAAATTCACCCATTTGGACGCTTATCCTATCCCAAATGTCGAAGAGGTTGTTGCTGAAGTTGCGAAATATGGCCATTTCAGCACAATCGACCTGGAGAGTGCATACCACCAGGTTCCCGTTGTAATTATTCACGATTCATATCACTATCTGATATGAATATATCAATAAGCCAAGGTACACAAGGTACCCACGTTGTGTAATTGTGTAAGTGTTTTCAATATACACCACTTAGTGAATCGTGGAGGTACAGCTCCTTTCACTCGATCGAGAAATTCTTAAGATTCCATTCACTTCCCAAGGGCCTCGGCGTCAAGAAACGTGGCAGGAATAGCATAGCATTCAGAAGTTGAAAGGCAAAGTTTTAGCGGTCCTCCCCCTTACCACACCAAGAGGGAAAACCACTAACTTGTAGTTCGAGTTCGTCTTACCAACTATCCTTTACGATTTCGATCCCAGCGCCAGACCTGTGTTGTGGCGAACAGTTAGGGCATTGCTCAACCGCCTCAGGAGGCACTCTCTTCCTGGGACTGTCTTCCTCATCTATTCATTCGCATCATAAATGAATATTGAATGATTATTCGTAATTTTCGGAACTTAACGAATTTCATGAAATATATCCGTAGAATTTGTATGTCAGGATCGATAAGTACATCTAGTTGTTTCATACTTAACTCCGTGTCATAATAATGTACAAATACAGGTTTTTTCGTACGACTCAACAACAAGGTGTGCCCCTGCTAACTACTTACAGTATTAGATCGTTTTAAAGGAGCAATATGCTGTGATTTTTTTCTTTCTTTTAGCGAATTCAAAGAAAATTATGCTACTGCAATGGGTCCAAAATTTTCAGAACATGGATTTCTGAAATGTTTTATAGACAAATCCGTTTCAGAGCATCCTGAATCCATCCCCAGATTTTCACAAAAATGTATATGTATGCGCGCGCGCGCGCGTGTGTGTGTGTGTGTGTGCGTGCGTGCAGGTGTGTGCGTGCGTGTGTGTATGTGTGTGTGTGTGTGTCAGTGTGTGGTCACTCGAGCCGATAACTGACCGTGGGTACCTATGTAGGGAATTTGTCTATGGCAGCACAGGTTTGAGCCAAAATCATCAGAATCGTAAATATTCGACCTGGTAGGGTATATTTGGAGAAGGGGTAGGGAAAAACTCCTAATATTGTAGTGTCTAAACTACCTACCTACCTTTTTCTGCTCCCACTCAATATGAATCAGTAGGGGTAATAATGGTCTATGGTGGTTCCACTTATCACTGTTATCACCACCCCCCGCCCCGCCCAAGGTTACAGCTGATGTGATGTCACAGGCTCCTAAGTCTCAGCCTCCTAAGTCATGTCCATGGATGCTATACAGATATACATGTAGTATCCATGCCTGTTGATGCTGGCAGATATAGTATCCAGGTAATTCTCTCCTTTACCGGTTCCTCACCAATTTTTAAAATCCTCTCCCTCTAGTTTTCAAGTTCTCAAAAGCTTTTTCACTGGACGTGACGAATATAGGAACCTCGAACCCCCTTAATAGGTACCCCGAACTACCTATACCGAATTTCGAGAAAATAATACCAGAAAGCAGTGAGATTTATGAGGAGAACAGAAACAAGGAGCTCTCGGTAAAAAAATGGAAAAACGAGAGGAAGACGTCGGTGAGCGTTGAAGGAAAAAAGGGGGTGCAATATGAAGCGCTTCTTCAGCAAATCTGTCGTGGAACTCGTCCGTTTCACCTCATTCCGTCGCAGCTTGTTGCAGGCGATAGAACCAATATTATTATTCTCTTCACCATCCATCCATCCATCCATCTTTTGAACCACCAGGTAAGCGTACTATAATATTGTGAAACATACCTATAGGAACTATTAAATAAATGTATTCAGGTTCCGTACACCACAATATTTTAACATACCTCTATCATCAATTTCGTAATTACAGATTTTTTTCCAACTGAGTACCTACCGCAGCCGAGAATACAGCCATCATTATTCTTGGGTCCGGGGTGGAATAAATGATTTCAACACAAAATTCACACACATGGAACCACCACATTACCCCTACTTGAATCTATACGAGCCAAAAGAATTGTACTACGATTCTAAAACATCTAATTCTTCTACCATAACAAAAAAATGTACTATGCGAGAACATCACCACGACAGGCTCATTAAATCATGTTACACCACGTTAGATTATTAGCCGAAATACAAAGATTCCACAATGCACTCTCAAAAATATGATTTATGCCATCAACCTAATATATATAATAATGTATAATGTATAATATAATGTATGTTTCTTGTCTTTTATGCGCGGCCGTACCGTTCGACCGATAGGAATGGTTTTCCAGCTCATTCCTTGCACTCCCGGGACGATCATAGGCTATCGGAATCTTCCCCAAACCTACTCCTTATCCTCGAACTGGCCGGCCGTCGCAACGGGCAAATACACCGTAAATAAGGAAATGACGTCATCGGAACAAGTTTCGGAAACGATGACGGTCGAAACCGGACTGGCTGAAAAGTTATTTTTTTCCTGTTTCCAACGACACCAGAACGATTTCTGTTCGATAAACCGTTCGTCCGCTGTAAGAAAATGGTCGAATTGTAGTCACTCGAAAAATTTTACTATAAATTGTTAAGCGTTTGTATGGCAACTGCTTGGAGCAATAATGAATGGCAACTATACTTGGAGATGAAGTGAACCCTTACCAATCTCAACCAAAGTGAAGGCGAACTATAGTAGGTACTAGAGTAAAAAGTAGTTGAATGTTTTAGCGCATTGATGAATAGTTTATTTGTTTTTCCGGCTGCAACGCTAGTGCTAGTACATCATAACCGTATGTATTATAATATCAATAACGATGGCTAAACAAGAACGATTAGTAGTACTAAAACTGCTACCAAGAACGAAACGCGCTCTAGCTCATGCTTCGCGATTTGCCCACTAATTTACCTACAAATGTTGTGATTAATATAAAGCTGCATGTGCACTCTAATTTACACCACATATTTGCTGTTTTTCAATGTATTCTGTACTTACGTAGCAAATAAAATAAATTATATTTATCATCTATGGTCTGATTTGTATTGACCTTGGTGTTAATCATTAGAATCGTAAATTATAATGATTCAGCTACTAAACAATAAATTACAATCTTTATATGAGCTTTTGGTCTTACAAGTGCGGAGGGCTATCTGTATAAAAAAGAATCCCAAGAATTTTTCTGAAGTTCCTACTTAATAAAAAAACGTTTTAGCGTCCATTTCTCACATCATCATCATGAAGTCCTTGCTGCCTGCTGAAGTCCTTCTCATGAAAACTACGGCTGTTTATAATAATCTCTAAATTGAAAAATGGTTACTTCAAACTTGAGATGAAGGTACTTCGCCATGGCCGGCTTTTTGAAGCCGGCCGTGATTTCGTACGATTTCATGAAAGGTAACTGTCCTTGAAGGCGCAAACCGGTCATTATAATTGAAATTTGGCTCTCCTGGGAGGTGGAAAATGGTAACGTAAACTTAAGATGAATGTATTTTGCATGACTTCATGAAACGTAACTATCCTTGAATAGGCGTAAGATTAAAACCAGTCATTATCATTAAAATTTGCTTCTCTGGGGAGGTGGACACCTCATGCGAGGTGGTTGTGAATACATTTCATTTAGCAGCTCCTTTGAATGAGGTCGAAAAGCCCTGTTACTGGACCCACCATTCAGAAGAGCGAGACCTTAGTGAAACCCGGCTGCCCCTGAGTTTCCATACACACGTGTATTCAGCCACACTTCAATTATGCCGCGAAGCGACTCAACGAGCGGCGGCGGAGGGGATCGTATTCAGTCCCGAGTTATTATGCAAGGATGCCGTAAATAGTGAGTTGCGCGAGAATAATTAATGTGTTATGATGTTACCCATTTATGAACTGGGACAAGCTTCTTGCGTCATTCTCAAAGCCTATGCTTCCCGCTCGTTTGAAGTAAACTGAGCCAGCACAGACGGGTGTCAGTAGAAAACTGTTTCATGGAAACGTGTATGTGAATCCCAAGTGCAGACTACGCTGATTGCACAGTCACAGTTTTCTACTGTGACTACCTACTAGCTACAGAAGCTACGTACTACCGAAAGCCTTCCCCTGGTATGCTCGTGCTGCCCACGGGATATAGGGTCCATCAGAGACACGGTTTGGGAGGGATACCTTCATATTTTGCTTTATAGACACACGACATCGTGGTCGAGTACAACACATATTATTATAGTCTTTATTCCGCCCAAAAGGTTCGGAGGAGCTACTGAATTTTATACGCTACTTGCTCTTTCGTCAGGAAATCAAGTCCCAGAATGAGATCATGTGCCAGGTTCTGTATATTGTAACATATTTGCATCCATGTATGGTTACCTATGGTTGTTTTCAGGTTGGCTGTGAAACGTGTGCGTATTATCGTTCCGCTTGCTATGGTTAAAGCCATTGTTCTACACAGTTTCGTCGGTACCTGTTTTGGGTTAAAATTGTCATTGTAATAATTAGCACTGAGCGCTGTAAAAGAGTTCAATCATTGCCAGCATTTTTATTCCGTTCTCCTCTATTGGTACGAAAGCTCCCTCGTGTAATTCGGTAATGGGTGCAAATATTGATGCAATTTTGTGTGAACATTTTTCGGTTGACTAGTAATCTCCCCATCGAATAGCAGTCTCGACTGTTTTCCGAATCCGGTTGTGAGTCCGTGCCTGATTTGGATTTAGTTCTCTTTGTCTGAACGGCCATCAGTGGTGGGGGTTTTTTGTGACCCGAATTATCAATTTTTTTGTAATAATTCGTGGTATTTTTGGTAGGATCGTAACTTGTTTTATTGCGGTAGGAGGGTTGGCGTTCCGATTTGTTCGTACTGGCTACCTTCGGGTGATTGTCGGGTGATTTTTGAGATAGGTACGGTTTGGGATTTGAGTGATAGGTGCCAACGTTGTTAGATGTATGTTTTGGAATCGCGCCTGTAGTTGCTTAGGTTATTTGCTGGTTATTCTGTCGTAATTGGGGGTGTTGGGTTTTCGGTAGGTTTGGGGAATAGGCCTGTTTCCGCTGTTGTATCCTCAACTCTAATTTTATAATAAATGTTTTCATTTCGTCCTCACTGGTAGGTATATTTTGAAATGAGAAAATTTTCCGCGTTTCGTTCATTTTTGTTCTGTTACCACTTGTAGGATGTTGTTCGCGCTATACAATTGTTCCGCGAAATGTCTGAACTGCTCTCTTTCTCCATGTATTGTAGTCTGTATATGTATTGCATAATAAAGATTCGTTCGATTAGTAGGGGAAACAGTTCCGTCGTTAACATGGCTTTCAGCGTCACAAAGGATATAACATAAACCACTTCCGGCGGAGTAGTGGAAATTCATAGCAAAAAACTACAGGATAAAAATTTTTATCCTTTAGTTTTTTGTCACAAAGGATGCTTCTCCATTGTCATGTTTCTCAAATAGCGGTGCAAATACTTAAATCTAGGTATACTATACATACACTATACGACTTATGATAACATCCATGAACTGTGATGCGGTTTCATTTATTTTAGCTAGTGCGAGGAGGAAATTCATAACAGAGTTGGGATTATCCGTATAAAAGTTCGGTAATTTCTCTATACTATCCTCCAATTCTTTTGGTAATTTCAGCTATGTTTTGTTCCGCCTATCATCTAATCGAACGTGCATTTGGGTTAATTGTTCTAATACTGCCTGATTTATCGCTGTTTGTTGGGCTATGAAGGTTTGGTTATGGTGGGACTCTTCCGGTTACTGTTATTCAATTTTGGTATATTATTTTCAGTAATGAACCATTGGAATCGAGCAAGAAAAAAAAAATTCTTAACCCCCTCAAAATTTGATGGTTTATGTTTCAAGGTATGTAGAATCCGAAAATGCAATAACAATATTTCTGTCTGACCGCCGTACGCCGTACTGGCCACTTTTCTTAGTTACCATGAAAAAAATTGATGAAATTCGGGTTATAGGTTCCGTTCGGGGTCTAGTTGGTCCTCGAACCTCGGCGTTACTGTCAGTCATCTCTAAGGGGTTCAAAATAGGGGGTTGAAATTTTCAGAACGCCGTATCTCGAGAACTTTCAATTGAAGAGTATTTTTTTTTTACGTTATCAAATTTATCTTGAGCTAAACAATTTTTTGAGGCCACCCGGAGCATTGTACGTCCAGCCGTTTGTGAGCACCAAAAAGCTTCGTCAACACGATCGTGAATCAAACGGTATACATCCGGCCGGGATGTCATCACTGCACCTGATTATAATCAAGGATGGCTGTATGAGGTCGAGTTGGTTGTTCTGTGATATTATTTCATTTGATAAGTGACGGACTATTGGATTTTATTATAGGGTACTTGTGAAACTTGAACAAACTTTGAAGTATTATTGATGGGTAAATTATTACACAAGGGCAAATTATTACACAATGGTGAATTATTACACAAGGGCAAATTATTACACAACGGCAATTTATTACACAACGGTAAGTTATTACATAACGGTAAATTATTACACAACGACAAATTATTACACAACGATTCATCTACCAAAAAGTGGCTGGATTTTGTTGATCGCTACTTTTGCAACTTGAAGAACCGTTGAAGTACGATTGATGGGCAAATTATTACACAACGGTTCAATATAGGTATTGACCACAGAAAACAGTGATCTACGCAGAAGGGGTATCTATTTCACTCCACATCAACAATTTTCCTTTAGAACTTCATTATTTGCGTTTCTTTTTTCCGTTAGGTACTGTTTGTCATCGGCTGCATTATTTTAGCAACATTTAACTCGTGATTTAGGTAGGTACCTAGTAACGAGTACGGGGTTAGGTACTAACCTAAGGAGGGTCTGCGATTCACATAATTATTACACAACGGCAAATTATTACACAACGGTTCATCTACCAAGAAGGGGCTGGATTTTGTTGATCGTTCCTTTTGCAAACTTGAACAACCGTTGAAGTATTATTGATGGGCAAGTTATTACTCAACGGTTCACTATAGGTATTGAACACAGAAAACTGTGATCTACGCTGAAGGGGCATCTATTTCACTCCACATCAAAAATTTTTTTTAGAACTTCATTATTTGCGTTTCTTTTTTCCGTTTTAGTTACTGTTTGTCATAGGCTGTATTAGGTATTTTAGCAACATTTAACTCGTGATTTAGATAGGCACCTAGTAACGAGTACGGGATTAGGTACTAACCTACGGAGGATCTGCGATCCACATAATATGTACAGAGTAATACATATTATATTATATTGACGGGTTATCTATACAGAGAGCGATGATCTGTAACAGAAGGGTATTCTGTACAAAATAATAAACCGTTGTGCAGGGATTTGCAGCGTTTTTTCAGTTTGGTTTGCTACCCTTATTTTTCCCTGTGTG
Organism: Leptopterna dolabrata; assembly: GCA_954871275.1. NCBI lineage: Eukaryota > Metazoa > Arthropoda > Insecta > Hemiptera > Miridae > Leptopterna > Leptopterna dolabrata. The sequence goes on from CATPAC010000200.1 coordinate 57,871, forward strand.
GTTGCTGGTTTTGTAGGTATTGTACCGGAACTTTCCGTTGGTTGGGGGGAGGTTAGTTCGGATTGTGTTGCTGACTTCGTAACAGCTTGCAACACTTGATTTTGGATCGCCGCCTTTTGCTCGGCTGTTTGTTGCAATCGACTGTGCATATCCGCGGTAATTGCTTGATGCATTTTTGCTAATATTGGTTTCAAATTTTCTATTATCTGTTCCATAGTTAAGCCTATGTTTTGCATGATTTGCATACGTACGATTGTTGGCGTCATCCTGATTTCTTCCAGTTGGCGTGGGTATTCTGCGCATGCTTCATCCATGTACATTTCGCACTTCGAACGGTAAATAGGTTGGCTTTTTCCGCCGCGGGTATCGGCTTACCGCATTTCCCGCACACTGGGTTTTCGATGTTCGGGTTGCTCGCTATCGTAATTCGGGATTCACTACCGTTGTCGATCGCGGTGGTATCTGCTTTGCCGGTGCCGTCCACGGAACGGTTCTAACTGAACGCGTTATCTGGTGAGATGGAGGTCTGTTTATGTTTCGACGATGACGTCGGTTTGTGGGGGGGTTGACTCGATGTGTACGGTCGTGGATTGATCGCTGAGTTTGGTTACGAGGTGAAAGGTTGGTCGGGTCGAAGATGTCGGGTTATGCGAATTCTTGTCGACGAATATCGAAGAATGAATCGAATAACTAGTTGGAAACTCCTATCAACCTCACGGTTCTTTAGGGACTTTCTCTAATTCTTTCGCGCGAGGTTTCAGTATTCGGGGTGTGCTCGAATATATAATGGTGGGAGGGGGGGATTCTTGTGAACTCAACGCTGGCGGTTAGCTCTGCTACCATGTAACAGAGTGGGTAATATTATTTTTACCTCGACTCTGCTCGGATTGGGTCACTCTCCTAAATTGCACTAATAAAACAATTTCTTTTAAATTAGGTGCTGTTATAGGAGAAGGGAAGGTAGACAACGATTCTGCTCTGACTCGATACCTTTTTATTTGGTAATTATTAAGGAATAAAGCTCCAAGAAGTTTGTTTAAGGGGCGAGAATTAAGGGGAAGCTGAATTTACCCCCGGGGGGGGGGGGGGTGGATTTATATATTTCTCGAAGGGTGAAAATTTCAAGGGATGACCTATCGGGCAACCTCATTATTGTTAAAAGGATGAAATGGTTTAAATATCGAGCGATATAAATAAAAATGAGGGAGGTGCGATCTTACCTTGTTGAAGGCAGGAAACGGATTGATTGCGTGCTCACGCATTACGAACTGTTACAGTTAGGTACCATGAACCAAAATTGATGAAAATTGGATTGTAGGTCCCATTCGGGGTCTAGGTGGTCCGCGAAGCTCGGCGTTACTGTCAGTCATCTCGAAGGGAGGAAAATAGGGGTTGAAATTTTCAGAACGCCATAGCTCGAAAATGTCAATAGAAAGGTATGGTTTTTTAACGTTTTAAATAGACCTCAAACTAAAGAATTTTTTGAGACTACCCGGAGCATTGTACGACCAGCTGCATCGAAAAGTTTCGTCATCATAATGGTGAATGAAACAGTATAAATCCGGCCCAGATATCATCACTAGGGAACACCTGATTATAATCACGGATGGCTGTATGAAATCGAGTTGGTTGTTCAGTGATACTATTTCATTTGAAGAATGATGGCTCTTTCGGATTGCTGATAGTTAGTTTTGTAACTTGAGCAAACGGTATGCGTCCTGAATAGCTAATAGAAATTAATGGTTAATGATAAATAATTAATTATTGAATTATTGAATCCTGCGCATTTTATCAAACTGTAATTCCAGGGCCGGCTCCAGTACTCGATTTAGTGCTTTCCTGGGAGAAGCTAGAGATTGGTATTGACCACAAAAAACAGTGATCTACGCAGAAGGAGCATCTATAACAATACAGTTAAATAATAGACCGTTTTGTAATGATTTGCAGCATTTTTTAGAACTATTTTGCATTAGAGCGGGATCAGGCATTAGGCAGCTTGTTTTCGCTTATCAGATATCGTCAGTCTTTTTTTAAATTTCGGAACACTGCATATGTTTCCATGCTCTCTCCTATTTCCAGCTTTTCTTTCCTTTCCTAGGCAGTGGAGAATCTCAAGGTGGATGATGCGCGTTGCAGGGTTGTCTATGGTGGACGATTACTGTCACTCGTTGCATATTCAACACCTGTAATATTCTCATGGTAAAGGAAGGGTCATTGGGAGGAGTGGAGGAGGACTTATTTAGCTCCCTCCTCTACCTGTTACTTAAATTATTGAGGTTCAAGTCAATACTCAAACGACTGAAGTTCTGCAATTATTTACCCAAAAATCTAATATTTGATCTCCGTTTTTTAGTGAACTTTTTTGGTTGTTTTAATACTCTTTTCATGCCTCGATTCGCCATTTTATATCACTTTCGGTGAATTTATACAATTTCTTAGCGATTTTCGACCCATTAAATCTCCAGTGGGTCCCATTTTCAACTTCTGAAAATTGCGTAGAGGTCAGAGAGCATCGTTCTAACTGCTAATTTCCCGTTTGAAAACTTACTCAGCCGAGGAACCTATAAATCTGTACGCCTGTTTAGCCCTGAACGCCCATGTGTAAGTTAAGGGTTCAGCTAGATAAATCTTCCTCAACGACAGATTAAATGACATTGATACACCAACCCTACATCTCTGGTCCGTCAATATAAATATCACACAGCATCGGAGAGCGTTTGAGAGCCATTGCGGTCATGCAAAGCCCGCATGTCTGAGCGGTCTTGAAGGAGGGGTATACCTCGTGCGCCGACTCTGATCTATCAAGCTCTCCCTAAGCAAAATATCCTATGGGTAAGATGAACTGAAAATTCGTCTTAAATTTACATAGCTAACAAGTAGATTTTTAATTACCATAATATCGGATATCCCGGACAGTTCGGCTCCGAAGTTGACGTTTCCGATTTTGAATAGCTGCTCTCAGGAATCAGTTATCAACGACTCAAATGAGCAACACAAAAATACAGCTTGATTAACTAAATTTATCGATTCAATGACACATTATCGAAAGTCTACACATAAAAACTGAAAACGGAATTTGACTATACGAAGGACAATCAGTACCTATTCCTTTCAGGAGACGGCAAAACTGATCACAATACGTCCAGGTCTTGTCAACCTTATTGCCGAGAACTTTGCCGAGTTGAGGATTCAATTAGAGAAAGGCTGGTTGGATGAACGGTTATAATAGGTATGTATCTCTTCAGTATTTTTTCTCTACGAAGGAGAAGGAGATATCTTACCCGTATACTTCCTTTGACGCCAACGGATCACTGCTTCTTCTCCGTGTTACATCTTGGCTCCATCACTAAAACATGGTCTGCGAGTTAGGTACCTCCATAAGACATACCCACGTACTTTTGGTGAGCACATGCGTTTGCTGGCTCTAAAAGGGACTCTGAATACTCTGAATGTACGTGCGTGCAAGGAAATGGATTCATTAGATCAGTAGGTACGCATACTGTAAGAGTAACCTGGGTTACCTACACAAAAAAAATACTATTGTGGAAGGATAGGATGCGTTTTGGAGAATTTTCGTTGGAAATAATATTGCAATGGATCCAAATGTTTTCAACATGAATCATTGATTTGAAGATATAGGTAAAAATTTGGGAATGTCTAGGGGCTTACGTAGGTTCAACGACCATCAGAATTTCAAAAGGCTGCACATTATTACACAACGGTTTATTATTTCCCTGAAGAGAAACCCCCTCAGCGTACAGCACTAAATTCCTATTAGTATAACGAGACCCTGATTTAATAGGTTCGTATTTTGCGATGGATACCCCCCTCCCCCACCACACACACACACATCTACTTTTTTTTTTCACGGATTGGATTCAGGATGGTCTGCAACGGATTTGAATGTGGTTCTTTCCATTCTCGGCGCCACGTATGACGGATGGAAAAAACTGTTTTTATTCCGTTCTAGTATTGTAGGTAGGCTTAAAATGCCAGCTACCAAATTCTGAAGTTTAATTTTTCTTTAAATTTCCATGCTCGATTCCAAAGGTTTGTTAAGTATTGAAAATAATACCTACACCAAAATCGCCTAAACATAATTTGATCTAAGGTGGGTCAAATTTGAGTTTTTGGCGGCCAGTATTTTTTCATACTTGGTAAAAATTGCTAAAACTCATCCAAAATGGCTTTTGAATTTATGTAATGCTGCATGAAGGAACTTAAAATAATGATCGAAGTCAGTTGAACAGTAATATTATGTGTGTCCATAGTACATAATATGTTATCTTAGATTAGCCAAACCCCAAGAACACCGTTTACGCAAAGCAAGGGCTGATGTTCTATAGTCATAATGTGAGCTAAAGGAACATAAATATTATTTGTTCAACGTAATCGCGGGTCACACAGCCTGAAACTAAATGGGCCGGGAAATTAACTTCGACTTCATATACTTACTCGTACATGGGAACGAAGGCAGGTGCTAGGCGAACTATTTCCTCTTAACGTGGATTATTACGTCCATCCTTTACTAACGTGAAACGTAGGTTCTGAAAGTGACAGCTTGGTATAATAGTACAGCGGACAGAACAGTTAACATTGATTAAATAGAAGGACTCTATCACAAAAAACAATAAATCGCTGTCCAAATTATCATCAGATACCTGTACATCTATATAACTAAATTTACAGGTGATCGTGGTGTCTGTCTGTTTTTCTGTTTGTGTTTCAATCACGCCAAAACGGCTGAATGGATCGAACCCATCTCGCGTATTTGAATGTTTCAGTGACCGGGGAAGGACATAAGGAGGTTTACTTCTGCGAGAGGTAACAAAGTCAGATGGACCCACCCCGAGTTCTACCCGTCAGCGACGGGCAACACAGCTAGTTTATTAATAAATCCGTAATTCTGTCGGAAAGCGATATGACAACATGTTTTTGTGTTTGTTAACACGTCAAGTGTGATTTATCCGAATTATATGACACTTGGGTATAGATCGAGGTGAGTCCAACTTGAAATTTCCGACCATCGCATCAGGATTACGAAACGCTGCAAATTATTACACAACGGTTTACCTGTATGGATGCCCCTTCTGCGAAGATTACTGTTTTCTGTGATCAACACCTCAGTACCATCGTGCTCCCACAGGAAAGCCAAGAATCGAGTACTGGAGCTGCCCGGGAACTACAGTTTCACAAAAATGCACGGGATTAATTAAAATGCAATCACTAATTATTTATTTGATGTTATTTGAAACATAACGTTTGTTAAAGTTACAAAAGCGCTACAAACAATAACGGCGAGCTTCGCGGGCCACCTGGTCCTCGAATGGGGCCTACAAACCAAATTGTATTAATTTTGGTTCATGGTAACTAAGGAAAGTGCGGAGTACGGCGTCGGCGGACGGCGGAAGGACAGAAATTTTGGTTTATTATTATCAATAATAAACCTTTATCGAGTGCACATTCAAAATTTGAAGGTTTCCGGTTCAAGGTACGTAGAATCCGAAAATGGAATTAACAAATTTATTTCCGTCTGCCGTACGCCGTACTTCGCACTTTTCCCATGAATCAAAACCAATGAAATTTGGTTTGTAGGTCCCGTTTGGGGTCTAGTTGGTCCGCGATGCTCTTTGTTACTGTCAGTTATAATTAGAGGTTGAAATTTTCAGAACGCCGTAGCTCGAAAACTTTTAATACAAGGGTATGCTTTTTTACATTTTTAAATTGATCTTGAACTAGAGAATTCGTTGAGACCACCCGGAACACTGTACGACCAGCCGTTCGTATGCACCGAAAAGCTTCGTCAACATGATCGTGAATGAAACGGTATAGTTCGGACCAGATATATTATATCATCACTAGGGAACACTTGATTATAATCACGGATGGCTGTATGGCGTCGAGTTGTTCCTTGATATTATTTCATTTGGATAATGATGGCTAGTTTGGATTTGGTTGATAGGTACTTTTGTAACTTGAACAAACTTTATGCTTCATGAATAACAACAAATAATTGATGACTGAATTATTGAATCCCGCGCATTTTTATGTAACAGTAATTCCCGGGCCGGCTGCTGTACTCGATTTAGGGCTTTCCTGGGGGGAGCTCGAGGGTAGGGATTGGCCACAGAAAACAGTGATCCACGCAGAAGGGGCAGCTACACAACTAAATAATAAACCGCAGTTTTTATTCCATTTTCGGATTTTACATACCTTGAAACCGAAACCATCAAATTTTGATGGGAGGTTACAAATAAATTTTTTTCCTATGCCAGATTCTGAAGGTTCATTATTGAAAGTAATAACCAAAACGGACCGTTTGCCGTTGCAGTGGGGGGGGGGGGGGTTGCCTTGTCTTCGTAAAGTACCAACATAGATGTTTTGTTATTCTTGCTGAAAGTGTCAATGGCAGTACAGTTCGATATCTAGCTGAAATCATAGAATCGTAAATACTGGACCAAAAGAAATGGGAAAGGATAAAAAATTAACTTAAGGATAAAATTATTACATAACGGTAAATTATTACACAACGGTAAATTATTACAGAACGGTAAATTATTACACAACGGTTCATCTACCAAGAAGGGGCTGGATTTGGTTGATCGATACTTCTGCAACTTGAACAACCGTTGAAGTATTATTCATGGGCAAGTTATTACACAACGGTTCATTATACTAGACCACGAGGGTAGGAACTGACCACAGAAAACAGTGATCTACGCAGAAGGGGCATTTATATCTATCCAGGTAAATAATAAACCGTTGCGTAATAATTCGCGGCGTTTTTACAATTGGCATTCCGATCACAATATAATGCTGGCGGGGTAGGTACAACTAAACTAAAGCAATGGACCAATACTCACACTTTAGCATGCTTCAATGATTTTGATCGCTATATAAATGATCGAAGATAGGTACTCGTATATGACATGAACTCGTATATGCCAGCCCCGAACTGAGGTGTTTGGACATTATGAATATATTGACCCTAATTGAAAGCTTATTGTGCCATGAACGGCTTCCAGCTCAAATAATGTTTTTAGAAGATTATTCATATCCAGAACATCTATGTGAAACAAGGGTTGATTTCGCCAAGCGATAACATAGCTGCAAGAACAGGAATATAACAATCTCCTGTTAAAGATGAGGAAGTTTGGATATGCGAATGGTTTTGGGACGAAACACAATAAAAACTTACGCTTCCTCACCGAATGTAGGGCGGTGGCGGGAGAAGTTGGCAGGACATGAAATATGCAAGCTACGAGCTGCCGGTAGAATAGGGAAGGGACGGTACCCTACCAACCGGTCCTTTACCATAAGGTAGGTTTACATATATGCACATCTGAGGTAATAGGGAGAAGTAGATGAGCGTCTGGGGGAGGCCTGATAATAGAGGTTCCTTCTATCTGGCCCCGACCCGACTCACCGGGGCAACCGGAGCAGAATATTGCGAAAACCCAACCGCCTTCGACACCTTCTGGCCCTCCATTTTCATATTTCGCACTTCGACATCTTTAAGCTATGGTGTAAGACAGCTGGCGGCAGTGGGTAAGTTCACACGAGAACAGTCACGTACATCCCGTCCTACTTTCGCGACATACAAACTCCGTTATTGGTACCTATTATGTATGGTGTCATGAAAAAAGAATTGTGTATTAGAGATGGAGACAGACATGTGAGGGTACAATATCAAGCAAATGTACCAAGAGAATCTGTGACATAAAAACACAATGTTGAAACTAGCTACACTCTCATGATTCACTCGTACTTGCGATTAATTATAATATAATAATTCACTGACATCTTGGGGTTTCGTTAACAGGATGATTAATTAACACAATTAACACAACATAAAAAGCATTGTTTCCTAGCACTGTTTCTGGAGCCGAGTTGCCTGCGCTGTTGGAGGGCAATCCACTCTTCTAATACTGTAATACCTACTCGATATGTATTAGCGATTTTGGTTTATTATTCCGTGAATAATACACCTATGTAATCGCTCAGCAAAAAAATTTTATAGCACCCCCTCAAAATTTTTTCTTTTACGTTTCAAGGTGCATAGATTCCAAAAATGCAATGCCCGTCCACCGTATCACGTGTACCGGCTTCATTTTTGGTCTAAAAAAGTCGTTCTTTCGCACACATGCTCCATTTGGGCCCTAGTTGTGTCCCGAAACATTTCAGCCCGATCGGAATATACCCAGGGGTGTTATGAGTGAAAATTTGCACAAAAATAGGTACTTTTTGTGTTTAGTAACATGAGCTTTTGAGGTATCGTTTTCCATGTTTTTGGGGACGAGAATACCGAATATGAAGTCGATTTTTACCAAAGAGTGGAAAATCGAGGTTCTACCAGATGTTCAGCTCCAAAAAATTGATTTTTTATGAGTCAAAAACCTGGGAAATCGTCTGAAATCACCATCAATTTGTATAACAACACTGGAAGTAGTATCAACATGTGGATCAAGACAGTTAAATGGCACTACCAATGATCAAAGATAAATTGAATAAAACAGCGTACCTAATTCGTGTTTTAGGGGCCAAAAATGGTGGAAACCATCAGCAATAGCTATTTCAATTATTTCACATGAAATAAACAATAAATGAATAACCAACATTTCTGTAGGTTTGTCCAGTAGAATAATAGACCCATGTGACAAGGACTTTGCAGCGTTTTAGCGAATTTTCGAAGAAAAGGAAGCTATTGTTCTCGGTCCAAAATTTTTAAAACTCGAATTTCCGAAAGATTTTTATACCAAAATCCGTTTCAGACCATCCTGAATTCACTGCCGAAAGACACCAAAAATTATATGTATATATATATATATATATATTTATATATATTTATATATTTATATCTATTATATAAAAATGAATCGCAAAATGTGTTGGTAAGCGCATAACTCAACAACGCCTGGACCAATTTGCCCAATTCTTTTTTTAAAATGTTCGTTGAACTTCAAGGATGGTTTTTACGGCGAGAAATGTTCGAATAACTGCCGGAAAAACCATAATAAAAGCCCTTTTCTTTTTCACATACAAATGTTTACTAACTAAAACTTAGTCAAGCACTCACTGTTGTCTAAGCAATGTAGGTGTGTTCCTAACGTCAAAGATCATATGGATGGCATCACATGATAACCTCATATCTTGGATACCTACCGTTTTTTGTCAGATATGAGATAGATTCTATCAAAAAACCGTTTTGGAAACAGTGTGCGTGTGTGACGGTTCTGTTCAGGAGAATTTTCAGCCACGACTATAAAATACGTAGGAACAAAAAACTGCCACATTAGAAATCTTTATGACAGGACGAAGTCTGTCGGGTCCGCTATATTATATAAATGTAGTGTCTGAGATTTTCATTCGAGTTTTTTGAGAACAGATTTTTGGGAAACAGTTTTTATTGATTTTATTGTAATGGAAAAAGCAGAAAAGATGTTTATATATCACCTACCATTACAATAAAATCAATAAAAACTGTTTTTCATTATCTCAAAACACTCGAAGGAAAATCTCAGACACTACATTTATATAATATTACAGCTGCATTTTAACCTCGCATCAACACAACCCACCATGCGTACATAGTCGGTAATGGTGCGAGGGAGGGGGCACTTCACGACCAGTTATTTATGCACCCCGACCGGGGCAACGCCCGGGTAATCCGCTAGTATTTATATATGTATGTGTCATTCCAGACGATAACTCTCGAAAGAATTGAGATAAAAAGTTCAAATTTGCACGAAAAATCTGTCTTGGCAATCGACAGGCTAAGTTCGAAGATGGGCAGAATCGGGTCACTCTAAGGGGGAGTTTTGGGGAGTTTTAGGGGGGGGAAATTACCCATAAATTCCCAAAATGAAAAAGTCTGACAAGTGACACCTCATTTTAAAGGTTTTTGTACGCTGAACACGATGGTGAAATCAGAATTGCGATATCTCATTCCATTCTCAAACTGGAGCACTTTGAAGATGAAGGAACGTGGTTATTTCTTGAGATGTTCTTCCTGGTTCGTCTGCTCTAATCTGATAACGGAATGGGATATCGCAATTCTGACTTCACCATCGTGTTCAGCGTTGGAAAATCTACAAACCGAGGTGTTACTCGGCAAAAAATGGAACAAAAAATTTGTTACGTATCCAATACCTACTCTTCTGGTATTCAAAACATTTTTGATTTCCCCCTCCCCTCCTTCCACCCCAAATTTTACTTTGCGTAAAACTACTCCTGTTTTAATTTTGTATGGTATCAAGTTGGGAAAACATTGGCCGAAAATTAATTTTCAGAAAATTTTAGGCGGAGGAGGAAGATGCCGAAAACTTCGAAAATTCGCTCTTATAGCCATGCTGCATGACTGTGGTTTTTTTTCTTCTTTAACGACTCATCCACCAGGGTCAATACTAACCACGAAGAAGGATTAAAATAGGTTTTTTGAACAACCACTATTCAGTTATATTTAGCGTGATATAGCCTTCTAATATTTGCTACCTACTAAAAGAAGTTGGTAGCCTTCCAACGTTTACTGCATTGTAGTGCAAGTAACCTGCTCCAGTTCTCCCCTAGACACTCCTTATTAAAGAAAGCATATTTTAGTAAGCAGTTACGGTCGCTGCACGTTGGTTGAAACATGTCTGAAATGTAAGTTCGAAAATCAGCTTTATTGAGGTAGGTATAATCAGACAATTTTTGACTGAGGGGTTTGCTATTTCAATGGTTTTTCGTACTCTCTTTCATGTAGGTAGGTAGCAGTATTCACCTGAGGTACCTACTCGTACTCAGACGGTTCTTGCGAATGAAGTGAGAGGTCTCACGGAACAACGAAAATTATCATGTACTCGTACCTACCACCTTATTATAAGATTGGAATAATTCTATCAAGCGAAGTGGAGGTGGAGAACCTGTACTTAACCGTGAAGCAGTTCTGTACAAAATTTAATCTAACAGCCGTGAAGCAGTTCTGTACAAGATTTAATCTAACAGAACGTTAGTCTTTTGAAGCATGCATTTACGAGAGTGAGTAAGGCTGGTAAGGAGCATACAAATGTTGAAGCTTCCTAGAGCGGTCCAGTAGGGGCGGGCTCCTACATAATTCAACAAGCCCCGTGTCCGTTTCCGACTTAACCAGGCGGTTTCCATAAAGGTGAGACTATTACTCACGACTCTTTGGCAAACAGGGGATTTCCAGTCACACATCCAACGCATGGTTCCAAGTAGAGTGGGGAGACGGAGGAAAAAAATTCATTTTTTAACAATCGATTTATCAATCCGATGAAAAGGTCGTCCAGGATGAGAGGGGTTGAAAAATCATCCGTCTAGATTATTCAAGTTTTTATGATTCAGGATATAAGGTCTAGCTCCCCAAAAAGAAGAAGTCAACCAGCTGCTTGATTTCTCCCTGTGAGAATCATCACAACTGGTGGGGAGGGGGGTTCACACCTCTCAAAATTTGGTGGTTTGCGTGTCGAAGTAGAAAGGTACATATTCCAAATCCAAAAATTGAGAGAAAAACCCGTCCGTTTGCCTACAACATTCTCTTGCCTATTTGAAATTATCTGCCTAGATCATTGCAATTCGGCATACATGCTTTGTTTAGGGTGAGAATAGTTCTATAACCTTTTATTACCCTACGTCTTACTTTGAGGAATGAAAAACAGGGGCTGAAATTTTTGCACAAAATTTTCAATTGAAGGGGGTTTTGTGCAGATGTGATTAGGCTTTTATCTGTAGCATAATTTTGAGACCTACCGAGCGTCATACAACCACCCGGTCTGAAACATGCGTGTATGCGGTTGTTTTTTTCTCTAGGAATAGGTTTTCGCCTCCCCCAAAAATTTTAAGACCCTCAGCTGGTGCATGAGGCCTAGCTTCACGGAAAGTCCTTGAAAACTCGTTTCGAGATGTCCAGCTCCAAAGATTCCAGTTCTACGCTATATAACACATAGAAAGTAATGGCTTCTGCTTGTGGTGTTATCATGGATCCAAAAGAAATTCAGAAATTGATTCGAATTAGAAAATTCAATTCCCATTAAAATGGTCCTTGAACCCTTGGGTCAATATAGTAAACTTGTAACCAGTTGCTTTATGAAACCGTTTACGTTCAGTTCCTAAACAATAAGTAAAGTTTGTCAAACTAACATTTTCGCTGTTCCATACATGCATAATATTATTACACCAGTAGTTCTGCGCTCTGAATGAGGGACTACAGTTTTCACGATTCTCTTCGAGGAAAGCACGGGACACGCCTCATAAATCCGTGAGCATTGTCTCTCATCACTAAATTAACACAGGACGGCTGAAAGAAGCAAACTATGAATAATAAGGTTGTCAACCCTATGTCAAGGGTGATGTATCCGTATTACGTTCCATGCTCATTTTTCATTCTGAACGGGAGTGAAGAGTGGGGCATGTAGATGCAATTAATTACTAACAGCTAGATATTTACCTTGAGCATATCACGAAGCATCTCATGATCTGCTTCGACGGTCTCATAAATATCTGCCTACGTACTACAAGTAAACGGCCTTGTCTGTATGGAGATAGATCATACATTGATGTTTCTATTAGATTTTCGTAGCTTGGGACATGAACCACCAAGTGTTGAGATGGAGTTTTTTCTCCCTTAGTCAGTTCCAAAAGGTATTATTCAAAGTAATAAGCACAAAAAAATTATTTCACAATTTTCATCTTTCCCTCATGACCGGTCATTATTTTCTGAATAGATTTTTGTCTAGGCCAAGAACTATACGCGAGACCATTGAAATTTTCTTAACTTTACGAACCCTTTCGGTATTACTAAGATGAAATGTTCCTGGCAGATGTGTGCTCATTTACACAAAAAATAAGTTTCCTTTTTGAACTTGAAAAAACCCTCCTTGGAAAAATAAGAGGGGCAGGACTTTTCTGGACACCCTTTATTTGTATGTTATGCCCATAAGTACTAGTGCACCTACTCATACATGGAATTGTCCGACATGAACCTGTAGATGTGTTAGGTACCTACTATATTTTCATCCTTCTGAATTGGGTATGGAAAGTAAAACTCGGGTTTTCAGTCATTTACGTTATAAGGGACCTGAGTCCTGACGATGCAGGGGGCAGGAGGGGGAGAATAAGAAAAAAGAGGCGAATTTTCCGTAACACTTTTCAAAAACTGAGTAGAAGGTACCTACCTAATCACATTGAAGATAAAAGATGTTGTACACCCCTGCCCCGCCCCCATCCCATCATATCGCCTTGTGTAAAAATTAACGCAGAAAAAAGAGCCTGCTCAAAACGGTAGTTAACGCAATAACTTGTGAAAGATTTTCTTCACTCTTTGTCCTTCGTGGCGCCGGCCAACGGCTTCCTTTTCAGAACGAATCTCTTCTCGCCACCAAGCCTCATTCTATTCCCTTTCGGGAGAAACCCAGAACCCTTCGTTCCTTTTTCCAGTTAGAATTTCCGTTCTTTCTCGTCCCTCGAGAGGAGTATGCCTTCATATCGAATTCAAGAGGAAAGCAGTTTCATTCAAAAAGAAAATATTTATGCTCTCCACTCCACTATACACTTTTCGCGAGTTGGTATTTGAGTTGTGCTCCAGCATTTTATTATTGTGTATCGCAGTGGACATGGTACAAGTTTGAGGTAAATTGGAAACTATTAGGTAATTGCGGTACCTATAACAGTAAGACCATGTGGATTCATTCAATTCGCAGAGGGTGAGCCTTACATTAACGTGATTTTGGTTGTCATCGACAGAATTATTTTAGCAACATTTAATTCGTGATTTAAGTAGGCACCTAGGAAAGAGTATGGGGTTAGTTACTAACCTACGGAGGTTCTGTGATCTACATAATATGTATAGAATAGTACATATTATATTATATAGACGGGTTATCTATACATAGAGCTGTGATCTGTAACGGAAGGGTATTCTATACAAAATAATAAACCGTTCTGCAGGGATTTGCAGCATTTTCAAATGAAATAACATCACAGAACAACCAAATCGGCTTCATATAGTCATCTGTGATTATAATCTCGTGATCCCAAGTAATGATATCTGGGCCGGATTCATACCGTTTGATTCACGATCGTGTTGACAAGCTTTTCGGTACAAACGAACGGCTGGTCTTACAATGCTCCGGGTGGTCTTAAAAAATACTTTTGTTCAAGATCAATTTAAAAAGGTGAAAAAATTCTATTGAAAGTTTTCGAGCTACGGTGTTCTAAAAATTTCAACCCCTATTTTCCACCCCTTGGAGATGACTGTCAGTAACGCCGAGCTTCGAGGACCAACTAGACCCCGAACGGAACCTTTAACCCGAATTTTATAAATTTTTATTCATGGTAACTAAGAAAAGTGGCCAGTACGGCGTACGGCGTACGGCGGACAGACAGAAATATTTTTATTGCAGTTTTGGATTCTACATACCTTGAAACGTAAACCATCAAATTTTGAGGGGGGTAAGAATTTTTTTCATGCTCGATTCCAATGGTTCATTATTGAAAATAATAAACCAAAATGATGGATCTATTGGATTTTGTTGGTAGGTACTTTTGCAACTTGAGCAAACGTTGAAGTATTATTGGGTAAATTACTTCAACATTAAATTATTACAACATTGGTAAACTATTACACAACGGTAAATTATTACACAACGGTTTATTATAGTATCTACGTAGAAGGGGAACCTATACAGGTAAATTATTACACAATGGTTTACTATTTGCCTTATGCTTCATGAATAACTACAAATAATTAATGATTCAATTATTGAATCCCGCGTATCTGTATGAATGTCTAATTGCCGGGCGGGCTCGAGTACTCCATTTAGGGCTTTCCTGGGGGGAGCTCGAGGGTTCTGACCACAGAAAACTGTGATCTACGCAGAAGGGGCATCTATAAGTACAGGTAAATAATAAACCATTGTGTAATAATTTGCGACATCAGAATTTGCGATTTTAATATTATTACACATTAATTTGCACATCTATTTTCCTGGAACAGCTGTGGGCTGAACTTTGCTGTTCATACATTATTATTATTATTTATTGCGTACCTATCTCTTTTGTTTATGGTTGTTAGTGATGTGATGATAATGAACGGCACTTGGTCGTATTGATTTTTCAGTTTTCAGAATAATGTAGATATGCAAAAATAGTAAGTGACAAATCGACGGTTGGCTGGGTTCTGCATAACTGGCTTGTAGGATTTTTGGTTTTGCAAAAAATCTAATAAGGGATATAACTGCTTAATCGGCTGGTTTTGGTATTTTGTCTCTTCAAACGTCACCAGCGAACTGAAGAACACGTTACTCAAACTTTTCATCAAAATCAGCAGGAAGCAATGCCCTCCGGACAAGACAAAATGTCAACATTGTTTTTATTTTTACCAAAAATGTAGAAATGTAGCTTATGAGATACTTGCTTGTGTGCGATTATTGACAGTGCCACAAGTATAATAATAGTTCCTTAACTGCCGTCGTGATTCAAACGATCGTTAACCCTCTCAAAACAAGGTTTAAAACTGAAATAAGAGCCGTGGCTGCCTTCATTTATATGCCAGCTTTTCATTGAATTCACATGGTCGGTCCACACCTACGGTCGGTCCACACAGCTTATTGGCCTCCTCTGTCCCACCACCTCATAATGAATAGCCTGAACCCTTTTGGTTAGAGACAAGAGTTGATTGCTCTTTTAACGGCTTCGACCGTCACTTGACAAATGGTGGCGCGAAGTATAAAAGAGGACCCTGGGCATGAAACAGACAGCAGACTTCATCAAGCTCAGCCATCCTGATTAACAACTGTCCCAGTGTGCGTGAGAAGGTGCTGCATTAAGCTAGTTATAAGCTTTGGGCTTTTGTATTCATGATTAACTATCGGTTTCAATATTTCGTGATATCATAATCGTGATTTTGCAAAATGGTTTTCCATTTTACTTTCGAGTTTGGTATATTATTTTCGATAATGAACCTTTGAAATCGAGCATGTGACGGTATATGGGAATCCCGTCCATCTTGGATGCGGGCTCTTCCCGATCTTTTTGACACGGGGCTGAAGGGGCGGTCGATTCGCGGAAACGAATCTTCAACTCCTGGAGGCATTGCGTTATAATCTAACCAGTGTCTCCGGGGGCAGCTGTCACACTGCCTCCCCACCTTTCTAGAGGATGGAGAGGGGGAAACTACGCTGTATGGGCGGCGTAGTTAAACCCCTCATCCATTACAAGCATGAAAAAAAAGTAACCCCCTCAAAATTTTATGGTTTCCGTTTCAAGGTAAGTAGAATCCAAAATGCAATAAAAAACTCTGCAAATCATTACACAACGGTACGCTATTTACCTGCATAGATGCCTCTTCTGCGTACATCACTGTTTTCTGTGGTCAGAACCCTCGAGCTCCCTCCAGGAAAGCCCTAAATGGAGTACTGCAGCCGGCCCGGGAATTAGACTTTCATACAAATGAGCAGGATTCAATAATTAAATCAATAATTATTTGCCGTTATTCTTGAAGCATAAGGTAGATAATAAACTGCTGTGTAATAACTTACCTTCTGGGTAGATAGTATAACAAACCGTTGTGTAATAATTTATTGCTGTGTAATAATTTACCGCTGCGTAAAGCCAGTTGACGAAGCCTGTCGGTGCAAACGTCGGGGCCTTACTGTGAACGAACGGCTGGATGTACAATGCTCCGGGTGGTGCCAAAGAACTCCCAAGTACAGGAACTGTTTGAAAACGTAAAAAAATTCGAGGTAACGGCGTCCTGGTGATTTCAACCACAACATATCACCCCTTAGAGATGATTGACATTAACGCCGAAGTTTGCGGATCAACTAGACCCCAGATAGGACCTACAAACCGAATTTCATCAATTTTGGTTCATGGTAACGAAGGAAAGATTTTTGAGACCGCCCGGAGCATTGTAAGTCCAGCCGTTCATTCGCAGTAAGACCCCGATGTTTGCACCGACAGGCTTCATCAACAAGAGGGTTCATCAAATTCAAATTGTACAGGTACATTCATCCCAGATATGATTCCTAGGGATCACCTGATTATAATTACGGATGGCTGTATGGAGTTCGTTGTTCTGCGTTATTAATCCGTTCGAAAAATGATAGCTGTTTTGGATTTTGATGATAGGTACTTTTGCAACTTGAGCAAACGTTGTAGTATTATTTGGTAACTTACGACACAACGGTAAATTATTACACACGGTAAATTATTACCCAACGGTAAATTATTACACAAAAGCAAATAAATACACGACGGTTTATTATACTATCTACACAGAAGGGGCATCTATATAGGTAAAATATTACACAGCGGGTTATTAATTTACCTTATGCTTCGTGAATAACTACAAATAATTAACGATTTAATTATTGAATCCTGCGCATTAGTATGAAACTTTAATTCCCGGGCCGGCTCCAGTTCTCCACTTAGGGCTTTCCTGGACGGAGCTCGAGGGTATTGACCACAGAAAGCAGTGATCTACGCAGAAGGGGCATCTAGACAGGTAAATAATAAACCGAAGTGTAATAATTTGCACCGTTTTAATGCGGTATGTTATTATAAACATCGCCGTCCTCAAAAGTCAAAACCCTCACTTCTTGCGTTGCAGGCATTACTGGAGTGACACGCTGAGCGGTTTTGCCGTTTTCCCACTTTTTGCTAGCAGTAACGAAAACGCTGCAAATTATTACACAAAGGTTTATTATTTACCTGAATAGATGCCCCTTCTGCGTAGATCCCTGTTTCCTGTGGTCAATACCCTCGAGCTATCCCCAGGAAATCCCTAAATCGAATATTGGAGCCGGCCCCGGAATTAAAGTTTCCTACAAATGCGCGAGATTCAATAATTCAATAATTAATTACTTTGTAGTTATTCATGAAGCATAAGGCAAATAATAAACCGCTGTGTAATAATTTACCTGCATAGGTGCCCCTTCTAAGTAGATAGTATAATGGACCGTTCTGCAATAATTTAACTTTGAGTAATAATTTACCGTTGTGTAAAAATTTGCCCATCAATAATACTTCAACGGTTGTTCAAGTTGCAAAAGTAACTACCAACAAACCCCAGCCCCTTCTACGCAGACGGTATGATTTACCGTTGTGTAATAATTCACCGTTGTGTAATAATTCACCGTTGTGTAATAATTTACCCATCAAACAATAATACTTCAAAGTTTGTTCAAGTTTCACTACCTATTAACAAACTCCAAAAGAGCCGTCATTTTAGCGAATTTTCGAAGAAAAGGAAGCTATTGTTCTCGGTCCAAAATTTTTAAAACAAGAATTTCCGAAAGATTTTTATACCAAAATCCGTTTCAGACCATCCTGAATTCACTGCCGAAAGACAACAAAAATTATATGTATATATATATTTATATTTATATAATATATATATTTATATATTTATATATTTATATATGTATGTGTCATTCCAGACGATAACTCTCGAAAGAATTGAGATAAAAAGTTCAAATTTGCACGAAAAATCTGTCTTGGCAATCGACAGGCTAAGTTCGAAGATGGGCAGAATCGGGTCACTCTAAGGGGGAGTTTTGGGGAGTTTTAGGGGGGGGAAATTACCCATAAATTCCCAAAATGAAAAAGTCTGACAAGTGACACCTCATTTTAAAGGTTTTTGTACGCTGAACACGATGGTGAAATCAGAATTGCGATATCTCATTCCATTCTCAAACTGGAGCACTTTGAAGATGAAGGAACGTGGTTATTTCTTGAGATGTTCTTCCTGGTTCGTCTGCTCTAATCTGATCACGGAATGGGATATCGCAATTCTGACTTCACCATCGTGTTCAGCGTTGGAAAATCTACAAACCGAGGTGTTACTCGGCAAGAAATGGAACAAAAAATTTGTTACGTAGGTATCCAATACCTACTCTTCTGGTATTCAAAACATTTTTGATTTCCCCCTCCCCCTCCTTCCACCCCAAATTTTACTTTGCGTAAAACTACTCCTGTTTTAATTTTGTATGGTATCAAGTTGGGAAAACATTGGCCGAAAATTAATTTTCTGAAAATTTTAGGCGGAGGAGGAAGATGCCGAAAACTTCGAAAATTCGCTCTTATAGCCATGCTGCATGACTGTGGTTTTCAAATGAAATAATATCACAGAACAACCAACTCGACTTCATACTCCGTGAATATAATCAGGTGCTCCCTAGCAATGATGATCTCGGGCCAATATACGATTGTTGCCGCGTCCCTAGCGATGATATCTGGGCTGAATGTATACAATTTCATTCACCCTCCTGTTCACAAAAGCCTGTCGGTGCAAACTTCAGGGCCTTACTGTGAACAAACGCTTGGGCGTACCATGCTCTGGGTGGACCCAAAAAACTCCCAAGTTCAAAAACGATTGAAAAACGTAAAAAATTCGAGGTAACGGCGTCCTGGAGTTTTCAACCCCTATTTTTAACCCCTTAGAGATGAATGACATTAACGCCGAGCTTCGCGGACAAACTAGACACCAAATAGGACCAATCAACTAGGACCCCTAACTTCATCAATTTTGGTTTGGACATCGCCGTCCTCAAAAGTCAAAACCCTCACTTCTTGCGTTGCAGGCATTAGTGGAGTAACACGCTGAGCGGTTTTGCCGTTTTCCCACTTTTTGCTAGCAGCAACGAAAACGCTGCAAATTATTACACAAAGGTTTATTATTTACCTGTATAGATGCCACTTCTGCGTAGATCACTGTTTTCTGTGGTCAATACCCTCGAGCTGTCCCCAGGAAAGTCCTAAATAGGGTACTGGAGCCGGCCCCGGAATAAAAGTTTCCTACAAATGCGTGGGATTCATTAATTCAATCATTAATTATTTGTAGCCTGAAGCATAAGGCAAATAATAAACCGTTATGTAATAATTTACGTATAGGTGCCCCTTCTACGTAGATAGTATAATGAACCGTTGTGTAATAAGTTACCGTTGTGTAATAATTTGCCCACTAATATTGCTCCAACGGTTGTTCGATTTGCAAATGTTACCTATCAAGTTGATAGTATCAACAAAATCCAGCCCCTTCTACGTAAATGGTTTAATGAACCGTTGTGTAATAATTTACCGTTGTGTAATAATTTACCATAGTGTAATAATTTACCCATCAATAATGCTTCAACGTTGTTCAAGTTGCAAAAGTACCTATCGACAAAATCCAAAAGATCCGTCGTTTTTCAAATGAAATAAGATCACAGAACGACCAACTCGACTTTATACAGCCATGCATGATTATAATCAGGTGTCATTTGCTTCCTAGTCCTAGTTGTGTCCCGAAACTTTGTAGTCCGATCGGAATATACCCGAGGGTGTTATGAGTGAAAAATGGGCATAAAATAGGTATTTCCTGTGTTTTTTGTGTTTTAGTAACATGAGGTTTTGAGGTATCGTTTTCCATGTTTTTTAGGACGAGAAGACCGAATATGAAGTCGATTTTGACCAATGAGTGGAAAATTGAGGTTTTAACGAAGTTTCAGCCTTAAATTTACGTTTAATTTTGGTCTAAAATTGTCGTTCTTCCGCAGACAGATTGGGTCCCTATTTGGGATCACATTTGGGTCTTAGTTGTGCTCCAAAGCTCGGCAGCCCAATCGGAATACACCCAGGGGCGTTATGGGAGAAAATTGGATGTAAAAATTGAGATTTTCGAGGTTTTTCGACGTTTTAGTACACAAGCTGGGATGTATCGTTTTCCATGTTTTTAAGGGCGAGAAGGCCGAATACAAAGTTGATTCTGACCAAAGAGTGAAGAATCGAGGTTGTAACAAAGGTTAAGCTCCCGAAATTCTTTTTTTTGAGTCAGAATCCTGGGAAATTGTCTGAACTCACCATGAATTTGTACAATAACACTAGAAGTAGTATTAGAGGGTGAATCGAGACAATTAAATGACACTATCAATGTTCAAAGATAATCTGTAAAAAAGGGGGGGGGGGAGCTGATGTCGCGTTTTTGAGGGCCAAAATTGGTGGAAACCGCATCTAAAATAACTATTTCAATTAATTGACATGAAACAATAAATGAACAGCATCATTTCTGTAGGTACGTCCAATAGAATAATAAACCCAAGTAACAAGGACTTTGCAGCGTTTTTAAACTGGTATAGAAATAAAGTATTTTTTGAGACCACCCGGAGCATTGTACGTCCAGCCGTTCGTTTTTGAGTGTGGAATTGAAAATTTTGTTTGCATGCTCGATTCGAAAGGTTTGTCATTGAATGATACTGAATGATACTGAACATTTTGGTGTTGAATGTAGGTGAAGATTTCAAACCTGGGCTGATTCCGCATGATAATCATCAACAAGCCTTGTACAATATAAAGTTATGACCCGACACACTATCAGCTGCCGCTGAATTCAAGATGAGTTCCTGTGATTATTAAAGAAAAACGCTGCAAATCCCTGCACAACGGTTTATTATTTTGTATAGAATACCCTTCTGTTACAGATCACAGCTCTATGTATAGATAACCCGTCTATATAATATGATATGTACTATTCTATTATATGCATATTATGTAGATCGCAGACACTCCGTAGGTTAGTACCTAACCCCGTACTCGTTACTAGGTACCTACCTAAATCACGAGTTAAATGTTGCTAAAATAATTCTGCCGATGACAAACAGTACCTAACAAAAAGAAACACACATAATGAAGTTCTGAAAAGAAATTGTTGATGAGGAGTGAAAAAAGTTGCAAAAGTACCTACCAACAAACTCCAGCCCCTTCTACGTAGATGGTATAATTTACCGTTCTGTAATAATTTACCGTTGAGTAATGATTTACCGTAGTAATAATTTACCCATCAATAATACTTCAACGTTTGTTCAAGTTTCACTACCTACCAACAAACTCCAATAGAGCCATCATTTTTCAAATTAAATAATATCACAGAACAACCAACTCGACTTCATACTCCGCCAATAATCAGGTGATCCCTACCAATGATTGGCCGTATTCACAAATTCCTATTGTGGGCGCGTCTCTGGTTACGAGATTTGGTTTGGATTGTATACAATCCATTCACACTGGAGTCGAAAATGCCTGTCGGTGCAAACTTCGGGGCCTTACTGTGAACGAACGGCTGGACGTACGATGCTCCGGATGGTCTTAAAAAACTCGCAAGTTCAAGAACTATTTAAAACCGTAAAAATATTTACGTAAAAAAATGGTATAGGCGTTTTGAAAATTTCAACCCCTATTTTGAACCCCTTAGAGATGACTCACAGTAACGTCGAGCTTCGAGGACCAACTAGACGCCGAACGGAACCTATAACCCGAATTTCATCAATTTTTTTTCATGGTAACTAAGAAAAGTGGCCCGTACGGCGTACGGCGGACAGACAGAAATATTTTTATTGCAGTTTTGGATTCTACATATCTTGAAACGTAAACCATCAAATTTTGAGGGGGGGTAAGAATTTTTTTTTTCATGCTCGATTCCAATGGTTCATTATTGAAAATAATAAACCAAAACTCGTTAGAAATGCGATTTGTTTGTATTGACATTGACAGGCACTATCAAAAGACGGACAAAACTATGGTTGGAAAACTTAAAAGATCAGCACTGGGCAGGTTTACACGCCAGCATGGCCATCATTTCAACAATTGTTCTGGTCGGGCGGCCTGACATCCCTTTCCTCAGATAGGTGGTTTCTCCAGACTCGTACATGACAGCATAAGTGTCCAAGTGCATCCATTTATTGTAACAAACGAAGTGAGATAAGAATGCAGCAGCAGCTGTTGTGTAGGCGTTATTACCTACGGGTGAGTTGATGATATCGGCTCCAGTGTTAATCGATTCCACCTGTTCATTGTACACGTCCCAAAGCGGAAGTCGCCATACTCTATCACCAGTATGGATACTTGCTGCTTTTATACTCGCCCACAGGTTTTCGTCGTTAGTGAAAACCGTCGTGGATGCTGTGCCCATTAGGTGTTGTGCTTCTTTTGTCAGCGTAGCAATGTCAAGAATGAATTTAGGATTGTACTTTTGTGAATAACTGAGCGCATCAGCTAAAACCAGTTGGCCTTCATAATCTGTATTCTCAACCAAAATATTCTTACCGTTCATCGCTCTTACGACATCACCCGGTTTAAATGAACCAGCCCCAGGCATATTTTCACACAACGGTATCAATCCTCTAACATTTATCGGAAGACGCATTGCTGCGATTGCTCTCATGGTGGCTACTACCGTTGCTGCTCCTCCCATGTCACCTTTGCCCAGCAGAAGATCGTTTGAATCCCGCTTGAGGCACAAGCCACCGGAGTCGTATGTGATGCCTTTCCCCACCAACATGATGGGAGGAGTGCAAGGATCGCATCCGTTATACATCAATTCCAAAAATATCGGCTGTTCGTACGACCCTTTAGCCACAGCCAAGAAAGCGTCCATTCTATTTTCCATTATCCAATTTTCAACTCGAACTTCAGCACTGATACCTGCTTTACAAAGTTCATCTAAAGCTAACATAGTGAAAAGGATTGGAGTTGTGAGATTACTGGGCGCTTCCATCAATTGCCGTGCAAGATTCTGAGAAGCTGCTTTTTCCAGACCCACTTGCCAAGCGGTCCAATCACAATCATCATACAGACCCAAATGGGGAATTCTTTTCCTTCTACTTTTGTTCTTCAGATCTTGGTATATCCACAAACTCAGTCCAGCACCTTCGGCGGCAGCTTCTGTGATTCCAAAACTCTCAATGTAGATTTTGCCAACGCCGAGCTGTTGCGCTGCTCTGCATCCTGCTCCCACCGCCAATCTCACTGCTTCCTTTGCCTCATCTCGTTGTTCTACCTTGTTGTACCCGTAGCATGGATTTCCTAAGCCAACTAAGATTGTTATAGGGAATGATGGCTCGACGTTGAAAAACACCCTTGATTCTCCCAGCCCAACAACAGCGCCTGAAGCTTTAAGTTGTTTGTACAGCTCTAAACAACTGTAGTCATTGTATTTGCTCGCAGTGGCTGTAAACACAACATTACTTAATGAGTTACATTGGTCATCCCCTGAGTGAGTCGGTCCAAACATTCCCAGTACCAGGGCCTTCCCACTACCTGCAGTCCCTCCTATGCAGTGATCTGGCATAGCGAAGTCCTTGATCCAGGCATGGTTAATCTTCGGCATATTGGAACTGCGTGCGATGCTGTATTTGGTTATGTAAGTAAATGCCCCGTTGAATAAATGTTTGGATTGTTGAACTGATATAGCCATGATGAATACAGGGTCTTGGAGGAGGGTAATGTAAAATGCACTGAGAACCTCAAATGTGGTCTTTGTATTTTTGTGGATTGTGTGAAATTGTGAATGTTATAAGGTGGATGTCGTGAATACGTGATGATGCACCACTTTGTGTCAAGTTTTCATGATCATGTGACAGGGAACAAATGCTTATTTTTGTATCCTTCCATGGTTCATAAGCAAGCCTGTAGTTAATAAGTATATTGTGAAGTACCCAAAGCCAAAGTTTTCGGAATTTGATTTCATGAATCAAAGGTACCTAGCTCTATTCCATCAAGATGCATGGATAATCACTGACACTATTCCTTCGCAGGGCAGAATTGGATATGAAAATAATATATTATGATGAAATGGTGAGGTTGGTGGTTGCTATCACTTGAGTGACGAAAAGGTATGTAGTGCCAAAAATCGAATCAAATTATTTCAAGCTGTAACTAGGTCTTTTTGAATATTTACTTATGCTAATCTTTTTCACCCGTCTGTCTCTTGGTGTGTCAGCGAAACCGTATTGCTCGTATCATTCCGCTTGTATTCAACTGATTTTGATTGTATATTTGGAGTTGATAAGTACCTAAGTTCCTTGAGAATGTCATCAAAATATTATATTCTACTGCAGTTGCGCGAAAGGGACCTGCTTACCCATTTATTTGTGATGCGCATTGTGATACTCTGTCGTTTTGGATCTCAGACTATCGAAATCCATGTATGATATGAATGTCAGGAACTTCCTTGTATCTCACAAAACGCGCTCTTATATTCCAAATGTCGGATGAAACTGTTCACAGCTTGCCATCTCATAGATGTGAAAAATCTGTCTGCATGGGAAGACCTTTTCTTCTTCTAAATCTTGATCGTACATACAGAATTTATTTATTAAGAAGAACCTAACAACCCATTTATAAATCTGTATGAGCTGGTAGGTAGCTAAAATATTCTGCCTCATTACATATAGTTATTAAGTGTACACCCCGGTCGTTTCTCAAAGCAACTCGTGGTTTGAGGATTGCACTCATATACTCTCGTCAACGTTAACTGAAACTGGGCTATGCCTCCCTAAAATCCATTTCATCGGGTTTGGTATTCTGTGAATAATACACCCATGTATTCGCTCAGCAAACAATTTTTTGAACACGCCCCTCAAAATTTTTTCTTTAACCTTTCAAGGTGCGTAGGTAGGTTCCAAATATGCAATGTCCGTCCACCGTACGCCGCATCATCCATATCAACCATTATTCTCGGTCTAAAAAATTCGATCATTCGCACGCAGGCTCCATTTAGGCCCTAGCTGTGTCTCGAAACTTTGCAGCCCGATCGGAATACACCCATGGTGTTACGGGTGAAAACTGGGAGTAAAAACAGGGGTTTTTTGGTGTTTTTAGTAACATGAGCTTGTGTGGTATCGTTTTCCATGTTTTTTAGGGCGAGGATACCGAATATGAAGCCGATTTTGACCCAAAAGGAAAGAATTGAGGTTCTAACGAAGTTTCAGCCGTAAGTTTGCCTAAATTTTGGTCTAAAATCGACGTTCTTTTGCACAGATTTGGGCCCAAGTTGTGCTCCGAATCTCGGCAGCCCGATCGGAATCCCAGGGGTGTTAGGTATCTTTTCCCATTTTGCATGAAAGTGTAATTCCCGGGCCGGCTCCAGTACTCGAGTTGGGGCTTTCGGAGGGGGGGGGGGGGGGGGGGACACAGAAAACATTGATTTGCGCAGAAGGTGTATCTATAAATAGAGGTAGGTAAATAAAAACCAATGGGTAATAATTTCAAGTTTTTTTTTTTTTTTACTGTATGCTAGAACAGACAACTGTATAGAAGAAAAATACAAAATAAAGACCGTTAAAAACTTAGGTACTGACGAGCAACTATTATATTTTGATTTTAATATAAATAAAATTAAGTGTTTTGCTTGGAAAGCATTTATGACGCCTCATTTTGACTTTTCAGGAACATTGTACTCAAAGTCTCTTTGAGGAGGTGGTGTATTACTAGTTTAGTGAAAAAGTTTAGCTTGCAATATGAGTGACAAAAGAATGATTTAAATGTCACAGCTAGTGTAAGAGCTCCTGAGAAGAGTAGAATTAATCATGTCGTACTACTCTCGACATATCTGTGAGTTCCATCCAAGTCGTTTAAGTATGCCGAGCGAAGAAACATTGGTACAGAACTGACAGACCAAGAAAAATTTAGACCGGTTGACTCCAGTAATAGCATTTAAGCGGAAAAGGAATATACAATTTTATCATTCTTATCAATATACAAACACACAAGGGAATTTACCATCTTATTAATATACCTAGATCATTTTATTAAGGATCGAGTAAAGAAGAAATTATTCCGCCAAGTTTGCGTTCGATAAATTATCTTCAGTCCTAAGAACTTATTTAGTTCATACCTGTCAATGAAAAAGTCTGCCAATTGGAGTAGGCAGTATAGCTAGCTTCCTCATCTGAATCACATGAACGTATAGAATAGTTGGTTAGGTTCATTCAGAGGTCAGGTGGAGTATCCATTCATGGGTTACATGTATTTGAGACCATCCAGCACCTCACCTCCATCTATCTTCCAAAGTTCACCGCTTTACGATGATTTATACGGTATTTATGGGCGCTACGGAGATCTGATGGTTCCGCATGAGCAGACGAAAGTTAGGTACAATTCCAATATGCGATCCAATGGACCATTCGCGATCCAACCCACGTGCACCCTCAAAATTTCAGCTCTCTACGAATATTTTTCGCGAAGTTAGAAGCGTTACAAGAAAAGTGTCAACATTTCATGTTCGCGTATGCGCAGACGAAAGTTACAGTACGATTCGAAATTTATAAGGAACTATCAAAGTATTATTCCTAATCTTCCCGCCAGGTTTGAACTACGTGCGCGTTTCAAGTATTTCACGTTCGTGCAAGCGCAGACAAAAGTTACGATACGATTTCAATGATTTGATGTGGAATCATCTGTGATCCAATCCGCGTGCACCCTCAATTTTTCAGCTCTTTATGACTATTTTTCGCGCAGTTAGAAGCGTTACAAGGAAACGGTCAACATTTCATGTTCGCGCATGAGCAGACGGATACCGTACGATTCAAAGGAAATTCACATGGAACTATCAAAGTATTATTCCTCATCGACCATCCAAGTTTGAAGATTTCACGATATTTAAGGTAGCTATAGGCGTTACAAGTATTTCACGTTTGCGCATGCGCAGAAGGAAGTTACAGTACTTTCAATAATTTTCGTAAGGGACCATCTGTGATCCAACCCGCACCTACCCTCCAAATTTCAGCCCATTTCGACCAATATTTCGGGTAGTTATGGACGTTACAAGGAATTGCCATGGACATATACACGGACCGACAGACATACACGGAACCAAACATGTTCCTCGATGTCTGAGTAGAAATTTTCATTTTGGAGGAAGGCTCTTGCATGATAAAAAGCTTCCCTACCTTCAGGAGTGGGAAATAATGAACCAAAACCCAAATCAGGAAGATTGGTTAAATTCGAGTTTTTATAAGCAGAATATTGCCAAGAACAAACGTTTATTTCAAGTTTATTTCAACAGCTACCAAGACTGACCCAAAGAAAAGGTCATAATTGAGTGATACACTGTTGAAAATTTAAATAAATTCCACAGAATGGAGTTGGAGCGGGCCTCTAGAAATGACGATGCCCACTAAGTAGGGTTCTTGTTGAGCTAAATTTCTTATAGGACCCCAACGTTTGCAACGGAAACGGTTACAATGCATTTACCACGGAAATTTAAATGTTAGAATTGGGAATTTTGCGACTTGCCCCAACCATCCATAACGGAAAGAATGGGCCAGTCACTATGAAACGAAAACAAGGCGAATAACAGTCTAGCGTACTTGTTTTCACACTTCAGTTCTTTTTATTGCGCTAACGATGCCCCAGATTCGTGAAAATAAGGACCTCGAACAACTACCCACCCTGCAATACATTCCTTGCAGTCGTTTGTAAAAATAAATTTGTCAAGTATAACTTTTCAAAGAGAACATGCCGTTTTAGGGCACCTAAAGCGGTTGAGTTTACACAAACCGTTTCCCCGATTTCCGCTTTCAGCGTCCATCAAAACTATTTGAGTTACGGTTTACCAGGCGCCGAGTCAGTTCGTTTTTCCGTGATAGTAAAGTTCAATCGTTTAGTTCACAATTTATTAATGTAGGTACCTATGCTTCACATATCTATATAAATATTTTTGCCGATAAGCAATAAAATCCATGAAAAAACATAAAATAATCATGTACAATAAAGAATTAAGTACCTGTTATAGCTTCACCTTATATAGCAGGTATATTATAACTATACGCAGGTGCGAGCTTATTTGGAACATAACGGATCACTGAAATCTAGATCGAAGTATAAGTAATATCTATACACCGGTTGGAGAAAACATCATTAACAACAAATAATACCAAATAAATTAATGTTAGTTTGATGGATCCTAATATTTATACGGACTCTCAAAGCTGTTTATGTTCCGCACAGAAGCTAAATCCCTCAAAAGAGCGGACCATCTCCAACTCGGTTATCTACAGAAGGTTCATACCAACACAGAGAACACCTACAGGAACGGATAGCTTGAGTAAATACACTCAAAGACTTATGATAACTTTTCATAACCTTGAGTCAACAGAAACAGGTGAATTATAGGGATTGAAGTCTTTAACGATTTACTATATATTAGTAGCTCCAATGGTTTTCGAAGAAAGGTATAGGCACTTTTTTTGGTAGGTACTCATTTATCACCTAAAACCCGATATAATCGACTTCTTCATTCTTAAGGGTATCTCTAGTAACTATGCTCAACTTAACGAAAGTAATGACCTATCAGGAGATCACTCAGCCATTATCCTAACGCTAAGTGGTAGTGCCATAAAAATAGAACAAGCTCCCCGACTTGTCAACAAAAATACCAACTGGGATGAATTCAGGGCACATATCTCTACACGCATAAGGTTGGAAACGCCACTAAGGACAACAGATCAACTATATAGAGAAATGGAGGAGTTCACTGATCTAATACAAGAAGCAGTGTGGCGCTCTACACATGCAACTGATGGAATCTCTCAACCTACTAGTAACATCTGCCCTGCCGTGGTGCGGGAACTACTAAGGAAAAAGCGTAAGGCAAGGAAAAGATGGCACACCACTCGAGGGAATTGACCACAGAAAACAGCTATCTAAGCAGACGGGGCAAGTATACTGGTAAATAATGAACCGTATAGTCCAATTTTTGGCAGCGTTTTTTAACGTGAGCATTTGTAATTTTGTTGAGCATCGTAATCAGGGACCCGATCAATGCCCGTTGCAATTTCCAAAGGGAACTGCGACTGTAAGAATACCGTGTACCGTATAATGTTGATGATCATTTTGGAAACTTATAGGAACATAATAACGGTGGTCAGTGATAACTGTTTGTACTAGGTATATGATCATAGACATAATGAGGTACCAACACATGCAGTGGGAAGGTCCGAGTGTAGCAATCGTGGTACCGGAATAACGACAACAGAAGATTCTTTTCGAGGAACAGCAGAAGGTGGAAAAACTAGTTCGCACGCGCTGCTTTCCTCAGCGAGAAGTGCAACGTGCAACCCATTAACGTAACATACTGCCGTTTGAAACAAAAACGCCTTATCTCCAATGTTGACAAAAATGAGATTTTTACGTACCCCCCCCCCCCCCCCCCCCTATTTTTGATATGTTCTTTTCGATGGTGAAGTCCAAATTTTAAAATTTCATTAAGAAGTGGGGGTAATTCCTACCCTCGAAATCAAAAAATCGTTGAATTTGAAGGTAAAACGCCTTATCTAACTGTTTTTTAAGGTGAAACGCCATAACTCTATTCAAAAACGCCTCAAACTTATGTTGATTCGTGAATATTTTTGATGGTGAAACGCCTTAACTCAGCGAAAATTGGGATAAGGCGTTTTACCTTCAAAAGTTTACTTTTTTTTGGCTTCAGATTTAGGATCAGACGAATCTTCAAAAATTGCAAGGCGTTTCTCCTTCAAATGTTTGCTCAGCTGGTTTAGCGATGAGGTTTTTTTATCTTGAAAAATATAATGAGGTTATCCTGACTTGTAAAGAGTAGAAGTGTTTTACCTTAAAAAACAAGAGGTCGGTAACACTCTTGTTTTTGAAGGTCAATCGCCTTACATGACGGTTAAGGCGGTTCACCTTCAAAAACATGGCAAAAAAATCAATTCGATTTGATTTCCCCGCCTTAAGTAGAGTTTTTGGTTTCAAAATCGATTTTTTTTCGATAATATATTTTGTCAATTCAAGCATTATCGATGTGTCTCTAAAAAATGGGTTCGATAGCACAAACTGGATGGGAACTACAGCCTGATTTATATAGAAAACTTAAAAAGCGATTTCTGAAATAGGTGGTTTTCGGAGATAAGGCGTTTTTGCTTCAAACGCCAGCATAGGAGCCCGAGCGGCCGCATAATATTGTCCCCATTGCCCTGCAGCTTGTTTTATGTATTATATCATATAACCACTGAACGCGTACGTTTTGAAGTGAGTTTTACTCGGGGGAATGAGAACTTCCGCAGTTACAAACTAATATTCGAGCATTTAATCGACTTGGCGGCTGTTGGGGAAGATCCTTTCATGAATTTTCACGGCAGAGTTATCAGAAGTGTTAGAACTTACTCGCCGGTTTCCTTTCAAACGAACTTGGCTTCAATTTTGAGTACCTTCTTACGGAGTGAATTGAGCGTGAAATACATAAATTAAACAACACGTTGGTGTTTCGAAGCCTAACACCCAGCAGCCACACAATGCTGAAGTGTTACGTAAAACAGAATAAATTTAGGAGTGGGTTCTTTAACTTGCCCGGAGTCTCTTGAATACAAAATTACCTATTATTTTTAATGTGAGATTCAAAATTTACAGTTGGATTAGGAGCCGACTAAACAATAACAGTAGTTAAAATCCACCCTCACAGTAAAATTAAGCAACAATCGATAAACCAACTAATCTTGAAAATCACAATTCGGTTGGGGGTGTGGTGGGTGGTTTGGGGGAGGGGGGATTTTGAATCCTGCAATTCTGTTCAACAATTTCTGGGTTAAGCACTGAAGCCCGACGTCATAAAAATGCATTAAAAAAATTAATAATTCAATTGGAAAATAAAATTATGTTCTTTCAGCCCCATAGGTATTCCTTATAGGCCAGGTACAGGTATAGTAGGTTAACCAAGCTTTCTGTGAAGTTCTCAATCAGCCAACCAATCTGCGGCGAAATGGAGACTCATAGATATTATTTTGGCCTTTGTTTCATAATGTAAAAACGCTGCAAATCCCTGCACAACGGTTTATTATTTTGTATAGAATACCCTCCTGTTACAGATCACAGCTCTATGTATAGATAACCCTTCTATATAATATGATATGTACTATTCTATACATATTATGTAGATCGCAGACCCTCCGTAGGTTAGTACCTGACCCCGTACTCGTTACTAGGTACCTACCTAAATCACGAGTTAAATGTTGCTAAAATAATTCTGCCGATGACAAACAGTACCTAACAAAAAGAAACACACATAATGAAGTTCTGAAAAGAAATTGTTGATGAGGAGTGAAAAAAGTTGCAAAAGTACCTACCAACAAACTCCAGCCCCTTCTACGTAGATGGTATAATGAACCGTTGTGTAATAATTTACCGTTGAGTAATGATTTACCGTAGTAATAATTTACCCATCAATAATACTTCAACGTTTGTTCAAGTTTCACTACCTACCAACAAACTCCAAAAGAGCCATCATTTTTCAAGCGAAATAATATCACAGAACAACCAACTCGACTTCATACTCCGCCAATATAATCAGGTGATCCCTACCAATGATTGGCCGTATTCACAAATTCCTATTGTGGGCGCGTCTCTGGTTACGAGATTTGGTTTGAATTGTATACAATTTCATTCACACTGGAGTCGAAAATGCCTGTCGGTACAAACTTCGGGGCCTTACTGTGAACGAACGGCTGGACGTACGATGCTCCGGATGGTCTTAATAAACTCGCAAGTTCAAGAACTATTTAAAACCGTAAAAATATTCACGTAAAAAAATGGTACAGGCGTTTTGAAAATTTCAACCCCTATTTTGAACCCCTTAGAGATGACTCACAGTAACGTCGAGCTTCGAGGACCAACTAGACGCCGAACGGAACCTATAACCCGAATTTCATCAATTTTTTTTCATGGTAACTAAGAAAAGTGGCCCGTACGGCGTACGGCGTACGGCGGACAGAAAGAAATATTTTTATTGCAGTTTTGGATTCTACATACCTTGAAACGTAAACCATCAAATTTTGAGGGGGGGTAAGAATTTTTTTTTTCATGCTCGATTCCAATGGTTCATTATTGAAAATAATAAACCAAAAAACTGTAAGCCCTTTTGCAGAAAATAATTTTGTACAGAACATTATATTTATGTAGGTACCAGTCCCCAACACCGTTTCGAATTGGAGCATAAGTAGATCAGGATATGGGTGTTTGTAGGATAATGTATAAGTTAATGTGTAGGTTATGATATCACCATACATGAAATGCTGATGGACCAACGAGTATGACTAATTTCATAACCTCAGGCAATAATACACGTCTGGAGGGTAGGTAATTTTTTAGCGGAAAAATCATATACAGGTATATGTGGCGAAGATCGGCGCCTTGTCTAGTTCGATAAGGTGCGGCAATTACTGCACCAAAAGCAATGACTCCAATTGTACGTCTACCTACTGACATTACTGGCAATTAAACAACCAATAAATTTTTTCGGAGATCCTTTTGCGAACACTCTATTTTGATTAAGTACACTATTATCGCTGTTTCTTCAGAAGCTTAGGCGTAACCATAATTATATAATAACAAGCAATGGAAATAATTCAAATACAACACCGCTCGAAATATGTACTTAATTGAAAAAAGAACCTCATTATTAATTTTCACAGTCTAAAATTATTAAAAATGTCAAAAATTGTTTGAAACCAAATTCAGAATCATATCTATAATTAAATTTCTCCCTTGAGAGGGAAAAACATTAAATCATGTTTAATGTTTTTCCCTCGCAAGGGAGAAATTAGATATGTTTTTTAATGTCAAGAAAAAATGAAAGCCACAATTTCACTGAACTCTACAAGTATAATGTTGCATTTACTGTACTTATTATAGAACTCGCCATCAACATATGGTTGCTACAACAGAAGGTAGTAACTGTGTAGTAACCAATGAAAAACGTAGCTATTGACTCTTGTTTCTTTCGAGTGCGATATTCTTTATGGTTGCTACAACAGAAGGTAGTAACTGTGTAGTAACCAATGAAAAACGTTGCATATTTGCGTGTCGGAATTCACAGAATGACCCCCAGCCCTAAAACATTAAACATGTTAATAATGTACTACTTCATAGCAGATATTTAGATAACAAAAAAATTGCTACGATGGTAAAAATATTATTTTGTGAATACACTTGGACATCTTTGTATTTGCTGATCGGAAGTTTCGCTTTTGTATATGGTGCTGTATTTATTCTGAAAACCGCAAGACGGATACAACGGAATAAACGGCTGAAACAGCTCAAAGCATGGTCCACGGTGGAAACGAATTACGAGTAGATTTCGAAAGATGCATTGATTTAATCGCTGGTACCTACGACCATCATCTTCCAGTGTCAGGTTGGAAAGTATGAACCTACATGACCCTAAATATTGTGACATTTGACTTCCTGCAGTTGGATTCAAGATCTGATGGTTTGACGTACCATCGGAGAATTTTCGGAGGTTTGATAATAGAAATATGTATTGGATTTGGTGGCTGAAGTCTTTATTTTTGTTATAAAAAATGCGAAGTGAATATTTCAGTCCCAGTATCTCTCGTTGTTTCCTATAATACTCGTTTTTGCGTTTGTCTTTCTTTACAGTGCTTTGGCTCAAGAGACACTGAACGTAGATTAATGTTTGCCGTTGGAAGGTGGAGTGTGTATTGCCTCCATCAGTTTGTCACTTTGTCTTCTATCTACGTTCTTTCCACTTTTATTTCCCCATGGCCTTAATAAACCCAGCAGTCGATCTCTGTTGTTCTTTTGACTTTCGTTTTTGAACTTGACACCTTTTCGAGGATCACGCTTTCTCCAGAAACTTCCTTTCTTTTGATTCCTACTCTTTCTTTTGATCTTCCATAGGTACCTTCACATAAAGGCTGGTTCGACTTCCAATCGCTGGTCCCCTTGGTAAACGCGCCGCTCTCGTTTACCGAGATCTTAAGTATAAATGCCAGGTTGGACCTTTTTTAAGCCTTTCTCGTCATTTTTTGTTCCCAAGGCCTTTGAATTGTACCAGTGAGTTATTCTTAATGCTTTGCTGCATTCAAATACTATTTCAATTCTGAAGGTACCTCGTAATAAGTTGAAGTTTGTGACAGAGTGTAACAGTGGGGGTGGACCCTCGAGAGTCCCCCTCCTAGAACAGTGAGATTATCACCCGTTAAGAAGGGATATCGATTAGGCTCACCGATACCTCTCCACCGGAAGAAACAAATGTATCGGGAACAGCCATACACTGTTACAAGTTTTATGTATCAGAACGCATTGAAAAGAAGGTTTTTTCAACTTTGAATAAAATTTGTTACGATTGATTGAACAAGTAAGTAGGCAAACATCGTGAAATAACTAAGGACGGGGTCAGATATCCCCTACATCTTAATGTGAATTTGTTGACGATTCACCAACATTTTCCCACTTCATTACTTAAACTAAGGAAATAAAATTTGTTATACTTTTACTTATATAGGTACAAGACTCGAATAAAGTACAGAAATGGGAGAAAAATTATGTTATGCAAAACACTGAGTAACTTCATAAACTGTCGATTAAGCAGTACTTTTTTTTTCAGGTTTCCTACATGTCAACAAGCCCGGAACTGAGCAACAAGCAGAGATTTGAATATTTCACTCGGACCATCCCATCTGATCACTATCAAGTGAAAGCTATGGTGGAAATCATCAAAATGTTTGGTTGGAGCTACGTTTCAATCGTCTATGAAGAGTCTAACTATGGGATAAAGGTAGGGTGGGCAGCACAATATTATTAAGTAGGATCCTGCATACATGATTATGTTAGTGGCATGTTCCGCAATTTACTTCGCAATGTAGATTAGACTGTGTAATGGAACGCATTTTACAGAATGCGGCAACTAGGTCACCTAGTCCTGAAACCACAACTAGGGAGATGATGATGATAAGAAATATTGTATGTATCTCCAACTATTGCATAAGTATCCCTTGGCTGAAGAGGTAGACCTGTAACAGGAACCTACATATTATTGATGAAATTAAATGCAAGGAACATTGAAGGGGGATTCGTTTAGTCCATGGAGAAAAAAAAAGTGGAAGAAAAATGTAATGCAATAAGTGGAAGAAAATGCAGTTTAATGTGAAAATGTTATGTGTAAGGGGACAGCAATCAGATTATCTTGGTATTATCGGCTCCTGGTGGACATTCATTCCAGCAGGACCCAGGGTATTTTGCACTTGAAAATAGGTGACCTGAATTTATGCGCCGAAACCCTGAGGCAGAGATGAAAGTATGAAATGCAGGAGTAGTATGCGAAAAGGATAATCGATGACGAACGATGCGTCAAAGCGACAGGCATGCTGAAGAGGATGTGGGTTGTTTGATAAGCCCACTCCAATTTTTATTCATTTAATCGATCAGAAAGACGATACGAATGAGATAGGTACCATTCGGAGCGCGATTCCTGATTGGAATTTGGAAATACAATCAAGAGCTGAAACGTGTCTATCATCGCTTGGAGGATGGGGACTAGGTATATTTTTATTACGGACTGCATTGGTAAGGTTTTTATACAAACATAGATAGGAAATAATATACCAAAAATGTTGTTTATATTCATGAAACTACGAGAAAAAAACCCTACGACTGTCCCTGAAACATGCCGATCATTATAAAAATGCTTGTTAAGTAGGTATAAAGTATATTTTAGAAGGGACATTTTGGTTTATTATTCTGTGAATAATACACCTATGTATTCTCTCAGCAAAAAATTGTTACAACACCCTCTCAAAATTTTTTCTTTTACGTTCCAAGGTGCGCAGATTCCAAAAATGCATTGCCATATCATGCATATCTACTTCATTTTGAGTCTAAAAAATTCGTTCTTTCGCAAACACGCTCCATTTGGGCCCTAGCTGTGTCCCGAAACGTTGCAGCCCGATCGGAATGTACTCAGGGGTGTTATGAGTGAAAAATGGGTATAAAAATAGGAATTTTTTATGTTTTAGTAACATGAGCTTTTGAGGTATCAATTTCCATGTTTTTTAGGACGAGGAGACCGAATGTGAAGTTGACCAAAGACTAGAAAATTGAGGTTTCAGCCTTAAATTTACGTTAAATTTTGGTATAAATTCGTCGTTCTTCCGCACACAGTTTGGGTCCCCACTGGGAAATACATTTGGGTCTTAGTTGTGCTCCGAAGCTCGGCAGCCAGATCGGAATACACCGAGGGGTGTTATGGGAGAAAAACCAGTCATGCAGCATGACTTAATGAGCGAATTTTCAAAGAAATATTCGAATTAATGGCTATGGTTTTGAATAAAGGAAAACTTCGGTCTAAAATTTGGTTTTCTATGTATATTCTCTTCGTATTTATTTTAATTTGTACGTTTTGTCCATCCTGATTCTACCGTTTGTTTATTACGTAATTGTACTAAGTGCTTATTTATTTGATCGCTGTGGGTAAATTCAAGGAGTTGTACTAATCGTTTGCCTCCCCCTTTTTTGCTTCGAACTCTCGTCTTCAATTAATACTTCTCACATATTTCAATCTGACCACTCTAAGGGGGTGGGGGTAAGAGTTTAAAGATTATCCTAGTTTTGGGTAATTTTTGCGCACTTTAAATGCTCTAATTTAAGAACGGATTTAGATATCTAAAATCCGATTTCACTATCGTGTTCAGCGTGCAAAAACCTTTAAAATGAGGGGTCACTTGTTAGAAAATAACATTTTGGGGATTTTTGGGTAATTTTTGCGCACTTTAAATGCTCTAATTTGAGAACGGATCAAGATATCTAAAATCCGATTCCACCATCGTGTTCAGCGTGCAAAAACCTTTAAAATGAGGGGTCACTTGTTGGAAAATAACATTTTGGGGATTTTTGGGTAATTTTTGCGCACTTTAAATGCGCCAAAACCCTCCTTAGAGTAGGCCAATTTCGCCCATCTTCGAACTTAGCCTTTCGATTGCCAAGATAGATTTTTTGTGCAAATTTGAGCTGTTTATCTCAATTCTATCGAGAGTTATCGTCTGGAGTGACACATATATAAATAAATATATATATAAATATATATATATATATACATATAAAAAAGTGTTAAATTTCAGGAATCGTTTTAGAATGGTCTGAAACGGATTTCTATGAAGAAAATTTCCAAAAATTTATATTATTTAAATTTCGAAGCCATTGCAATAGCTTCATTTTCTTTGAAAATTCGCTAAAAACGGGTGTAAAAATGGGTTTTCGATGGATTTTTGAGGTTTTAGTTAACATGGGCTTGTGATGTATCGTTTTCCAAGTTTTTTAGGGCGAAAAGACCGAACATGAAGTCGATTTTGACAAAAGAGTGAAGATTGAGGTTTTAACGAAGGTTAAGCTCCTAAAATTCATTATTTATGAGTCTACGAAACTGTCTGAACTGAAATCACCATAAATTTGTATAATAACACTAGCTAGATTAAATTAATTAAACTGCATTATCAGTGATCAAAGATAATCTGTGAAAAAAAAAAATAGGTAGGTACCTACCTACCTATCAACCAAATTCAAAATAACCATTCTACTTCAAATGAAATACTGAAATAATATCACAGAATAAAAAACTCGATTACATGAAGCCATGTTGATTATATTCCCTAGGAATGATATATCTGACCTGGACACCGTATGATTCACACTCATATTGAAGCTTGTCGGTTCAAACTTCAGGGCCTTACTGTGAACGAACGACTGGGCACTTAGCAAATCCTTAAGTTTCGGAATCAATTTTAGAACATCAGAAAACCATTCACTTCTGATAAAAGTTTCGAGCTACAGTGGGCGTTCAGAAGATTGCAACCCCCATTTTTCACAGAGATGGCTAACAGTAACGCCGAGTTTCGCGGAATAACTATACCCCCAATAAGACCAACATACCAAATTTCATTAATTTTTGTTCGTATTAACTAAGGAAAGTAGGGACAGAAACTTTTTTTTCCATTTAAGCTTCATACACACAATAATAAACCCAAACAAAAACGTTCAGGCTCCTGTTTTGAGGTCTGGATTTATTTCAAAGGGGATAATTAAATTTCATGACAACGCGGTATACCTGAATGGAATAAGTCAAAGGAGTTCGTTTTACAAAGGACATTGAAACCCCTCATAGAAAACAGAAAATGAAGGAGGTGAGAAAGATGGCTGAAGAAAAATTCCATTTCGCCCAAACAAGTTCAACAGAGGCTAATAGGAGCGGAATTTGCATTGTAATCTCACTGGAACGCAAAATCCTTTGAGCCAAGTGCCGTTTCACCTCAGCCATACCTCCCACGCTTGAAAAGGTTCCAATCGGGTTTCATGTCACCATGGATCGATAGAGCCCAGCAGAGAAAGCGCTCTTGGTTCATCCAGTACTGTACAAAAGGTATATATTGGATTAGTTATATTGGCATCAGTCTGAATCCATGATTTGTAGAATGCAAATTCGACGCGTAAGGGAATTCCTTGTACCTTGAGGCACCTTCTTTGTATTTTTCCTACGAATAAAAAATAGTCAACCTGAGGTTTGTTCAATGAAATAGGTACATGAAGTTCACCATTCCAGGCAGGAGTTTTTCGTCAAGCTACAGACTACCATACTAAATCAGGGCCTTACATTAATAGGAATTCAGTTATACACGCAGATGTGTTTCAGTACAGGAATATAATAAACCGTTGTCTAATAATTTGCAGAATTTTTCTAGTTACTACTATCAAAAATGATTTCTGTTTACTATAGAAAACAGTTAAGACAGGCAACTAAATAGTAACTATTAATACGCATCTTGTTCAGCAAATTCGTCTTCGTTACTTTTCAGGCGTTCGAGGAGCTAGAAGTCCTACTGGGGAGGAACAATATTTGTATAGCTGTGAAGGAAAAGCTGGTCAAAGATTCCGGAGTGGCGTCGGAAGCAGCTTACGACAATATTATTCTCCACCTGCAAACCAAACCCAGAGCTAGGGGTGAGTCGTGCTTTGCCGTATTGCCTATGAAGCTATTTCAACTCATCCAAGTTTCCCATTTTGTAATAATTTTTTTTTACACTCTATTCCGATCACTGAACTGTGTTTGATGGTGATTAAATTGTTGTTCATTTCACTGATTGATTTAAAAAGCGGCCAACAAGTAGCACGTTGATTAAATGTGTGTGATACCTAGTTCTTAAGAACTACATTCATCCCACTTTCTTAATATACAAATCTACTTCACTTATAAAGTAACAGATCACTGATGTCCGGACATACAGATAGTAAAGATAGAGTACATCTACTGATGATTTTTGGTGGTTTGTTATGATCCTAAATTATTGGTATTCAACTATTTGGTTCCCCCAAGATCCCCCTATTCATAACCCCTATATTAGGAAAGTTGAAAGAAAATCCTGACTGACTAGTAGTGATTCAGCGTTAAACCGCAATTCGTTTGGGGATTCGTGCATGCGAGCTTTCCACTGCAGGTGTGAAAGCAAACAGATGGTAGGGGGGGGGGGGGGGGGGCACTATTGATTTCAACTGAACAATCTAATAAATTCAACAGCGTTGGGAAGGGCTAATGTTGAAGTGGAGAGCAAACGATTTAGAAGGAATTTGTGGGGGTTAGTCAGTATCCCGGTATGTGTATTGAGAAGAAAATAAAACCCCTACTCCTTCACTTACTAATAAAAGCCCAATAAGGGACGGAAGATGTCTTGGAACAGGGCGACGCAGGCGCCCAAACTGTCTCCCAGTCCCTCGCTACGTTTCACACGTGCCCTTCTTTTCACCTCTTTCCTTTTCCAGCCGGATCCCATTTTACCTCTCCCAGCGGTGTAATTCGCTTAACGCGGCTGCCAAAAACATCCACAGGAAGGGAAGGGTGACAGGGAAGAGGAGACCCTAATATACTTGAGAGCTCGCGTCGGTTTGCTTTGTTTCGACATTCTCTCTCTCTGTTGACGCCTGTTCTGTGTGTATCTTCGTCCCTACAGCTCAGGCCTAGAAGGTCGCTACGTTTGGAGGAAGTGTCGGAGAATTGGCTTTCTTGACAAATAATATTTCTTGTTATTTCAAACCACTGTGGGCCTAACGGTATCTCCGCAACTCTTCCTCTTTTTTTACGGCCACTTCCGAATGGAATTGATCGACTATCAACGAGACCTTCCGAATTTCGCTACTTCACAGGACTGTTTTAATTACGTATAGATGGTTCAAACCATATGACTGTCCTAAAATTGTAGATTCCACAATTTGCTACACACAAATAGTGGAGAAAACTGTGATAAACTCGCAACCCAAAAGCTCCAAGTTACACTTAGAAGTACATAATGTTAATGAGTTTTTATTTTCGATCTTCATTGGGAACAAGAACCAAAAGTCAGGTAATATAGCATTCACTGAAAATGGCGCGCACATAATTCAGCATAGAGACATTTTATTTGCAAAATCCACCACCACGTGGCAGCACAAAAATGAATCAATTTTATTCTACTTCTCATTTCAGAATGGAGCGAGATATTTTAATTCGAAAGACGGATTTCTCATCAATATTCACGTAAAATTCTGGGTAACTGGTTCAAAAAGTGTGCAAATTTTTTCTCACTGTTCCAAAAAATGTTCAAATTTTGACCATCTTCAAAAAGTGGCTTAATAGGCACATGCACTGGACTCTAGAGAATACAACTCCGTTTTCAACATTTTTCTAAATTGACTGTAGCCGTCGGATTGTCGTTTCCAGGATTTTGGTCATAAGGGAGCTTCTGACTATGCGTGTGTGTGTGGTGGTGGGAGGGGGGTAGAGATTTTTTGGCCACCTCAGACCTTCCCATTCTACTTCTCTGTCCTGACTGAATTGGACGTAAACTGGCACAGGAAGTGGGTAAAGTTTTGTCCACCGTTCCAAAAACGTATAGCTAATATGTTACAAATTTGAACATTAATGAAAAATTGCCCTGTACCTTGTTGTTCCCTTGAACTAGTTGGTTCAGAGTGTGCACATTTTTTCCCGATGTTTAAAAACTAAGGGATGAATGTAGTGTAGCTTGTTTTAAAATGACCATATACCTAGTCATTAATTATTGCACGTCGCGTTGGTTGCATTAGTTGGTTCGGAAACAACAACAAATTTGCTGCCCTATTCCCTAATATCTGTAAGACATTTGTTCCAATTTTGAACATTTCTGAAAGGTAGGTAGATAGCCTTATAGATACCTAGTCTCTAATTTCTCCTAAGACTAGCCTTTACAAAGTACAAAACCGAGTAGGTGCCTACTAAATTTAAAGATATCGGATAGATACCGGCGTAATTGCGTTTTTACAAAATGAAAATGAAGCCTGTCACATGATACGGCGTACGGCGTACGGCGGACGGCGGACGGACATTGCATTTTTGGAATCTACGCACCTTGAAACGGAAAAGAAAAAAGTTTGAGGGGGTGCTATAAAATTTTTTTTCTGAGCGAATACATAGGTGTATTATTCAGAGAATAATAAACCAAAACACGTGCATAAGTAACAGGTTTTTTTTTTTTTAACAGAGGATAGACATTAATTTGCACACTCGATGTGCCAGTTTATTACTGCATCTAGTTCATTCTAGTATGAGGTGGCCAAGAACTCAGAAGCTCCTGATCTTGACCCTTGTCCCCAAAATCTAGGAAACGAGACTCCGACGGCTACAGTCAAGTTAGAAAAATTTTGAAAACGGATTTGTATTCTCTAGAGTCCAATGTAAGTGCCTATCAAGTCAATTTTTGAAAATGTTCAACATTTGAACAACTTTTTGTTGGAACAGTGAACAAAAAAATTCTTTACACATTTCCGGAATTCGAAGTGCACTGATGAGAAATCCGTTTTCCGAATTGAAATATCTCGCTCCATTCTCAAATGAGAAGCAGATGAAATTTGGCCCCAATGGTGCTGCCATCTCTTATCACAGGCTCAGCGTACCGTTCGTCGCTAAACCTCTTCCCCATCGCGCATAAATACCCGAAGCTAACTGCCTACCGAAATACCGAAGGTAACTACATGGAATCCGAAAACGGGATCACAGATCACTGAGTTCCTATTAGCGTAAGACCCTGAATAAGTAGGGTCGTTTTTTGTTTTTGATTGCAACCTACCCACGCACACACACACAGAAGCACGACAAAAATGCCACCGAGGTCGAATTAAAAGTACACTTACACATTATATGCATTTTCCAATACCCCATCTCCTAAAACGCGTACAGGAGATTTTGGTCCCACGTTACCCCCATCTCATCATTTTTTAAAAATTCTGATGGTCGTTGAACCTCGATAGGGTTCCTAAATTTTAACCAAATTCGGATGATTCGCGTGGCCGTGAACAACAAACGTGTACCTATCAACAAATAGGTAAAAGTACAGACCTATCAACGAAATCCAAAATAACCATCCTTCTTCAAATGAAAATACCACTGGACAAAAGCTGCATAAAGCCATGGGAGATTATAATACGCTGCTCCCACTCAATGTGTTGGGCTGGAGTTACGTATACCGTAAGATTCACGCTCATGTTGACGGAGCTTCTCGGTTCAATCTTCAGGGCCTTAACCGTGAATGAATGGCTCGACTACAACGGTCCGGGTGGTCTCAAAAAAATTCCGAAGTCCGGAACCCATTTGAAAAAGTCATAAAACGTTTTATGACGTTTTCTGAAAATTGCAAACCCTAATTTTCATCCCTTAGAGACTATCGAAAATAACGTCGAGCTTTACGAACCAACTGACCGGTTCAACATGCCGGTTTAATTAATTTTGGTTCATAGTAACTAAGAAAAGTGCAGAGTAAGGCATAAGGTGGACGGACAGAAATTTGTTTTCATTCCAAGATTTTCGCACCTTGAGGCGCAAACCCTCAAATTCTGAAGGGGGGTTAAAATTTCTTCTTATTTTTTCCATGCGCGATTTCAAAGGTTTATTACTAACAATAATAAACTAAAATCGTTGAATGTGAAATTAATAAACACGATCTGAAAATAGAGAAAAACTAGGGAATCGCCGAAAAAATAATAGGATTTAAAGGCTCACCGTAGGAATGAAAGTAGAAGCTTGTCTAAAATGAGAGCAAATTCTGTAAAATCGGGCCTTTTAGCTGTGGTGAAAATCTTTATAATTACGATATTTTAAAATTAAATCTCCAATTCAACCCGTTCAGAAGGCAGTACAACTGTCTAGCATTCATTTCCTGGAACACGTACGTTCTAAGCTTTGGGGAGATTTATTCTGTTCCGCGAGAGCTACGAATGAGGATCAATGCAGGAGTTCAAGCATGACAACCGTTGGTAATAAATTTCACTCCCTCCATTGTGAGGGGAAAAGAGTAGGTGAAGCAAGAGATAAAATATAAATTTCAAATTTACGGTACACAAACGCTGTACCGAGCTACAGAAACGCAAACTTGACCCATCCCTGAACGTGGCACGTTGCGATGACCTAATGATGAGATTCCATTCATGACAGATGAAGGAAAGTTTCAAGGTGCCTTGACGCTTTCCAATGAATTCATTACTATAGAAATGATAATACGCAAGCGTAAACAGAAATCCCTCGTCACATATACATATACCAGCAGTATTTATCTCTATTCACTGTATTCAACTGATCTTGCTGAAGTATCATTTGGGTAGGTGTCCTATTTTCCCCAATGAATTTTTTATATTTGTTCTGATTTCACACCGTGTTCCAGTTTTAGAAATCCATGTAAGACATGAGGCAGCTGTAGGCCCACACACTTAGCAGACCTTTT
Source organism: Leptopterna dolabrata (assembly GCA_954871275.1). NCBI lineage: Eukaryota > Metazoa > Arthropoda > Insecta > Hemiptera > Miridae > Leptopterna > Leptopterna dolabrata. The sequence goes on from CATPAC010000200.1 coordinate 102,207, forward strand.
CTCCTGCTTTCATCGCGACTGTTCGAAAGAATATCGATACCTACATTATGGTTCATTGTTATAATGAACCTTTGGAATCGAGCATGAAAACAATTTTTAAACCCCCCTCAAAATTTGATGGTTTCCGATTCAAGGTATGTAGAATCCGAAAATGCAATAAAAAAATTTCTTTCCATCCGCCGTACTACGCACTTTTGGTGTGTAGGTCCCGTTTGGGGTCTAGTTGGTCGTCGAAGCTCGGCGTTACTGTCAGTCATACCTAAGGGGTGAAAAATAGGGGTTGAAATCTCCAGGACGCCGTTATCTCGAATTTTTTTTAACGGTTTTAAATGGTTCTCGAACTTGGGAGTTTTTTAAGACCACCCGGAGCATTGCACGCCCAGCCGTTCGTTCACAGTAAGGCCCAGAAGTTTGCACCGACAGGCATCTTCAACAGCAGGGTTGAATGAAATAATTGTATACATTCAGCCCGAATATCATCAGTAGGGACGCGCTAACAATCGGGAATTGGCCCGAGATCATCATTGCTAGGGAGCACCTGATTATATTCACGGAGTATGAAGTCGAGTTGGTTGTTCTGTGATATTATTTCATTTGAAAAATGATGGCTCTTTTGGAGTTTGTTGATAGGTAGTGAAATTTGAATAAACGTTGAAGTATTATTGATGGCTAAATTATAAAACAGTGGTAAATTATTAAACAACGGTAAATTATTACACGACGGTTCATTACACCATCTACGTAGAAGGGGCTGGAGTTTGATGGTAGGTACTTTTGCAACTTGAACAACCGTTGAAGTATTATTGATGAGCAAATTATTACACAACGGTAAATTATTAATCAAAGGTAAATTGTTGCTAAACGGTTCATTATACTATCTACGTAGAAGGGGCACCTATAAACGTAAATTATTACACAACGGTAATAATTGTGCGGTGCCTTATGCTTCATGAATAAAGCTGCAAAATAATTAATTATTGAATTATTGAATCCCGCGCATTTCTAGGAAACTTTAATTCCGGGGCCGGCTCCAGTACTCGATTTCGGGCTTTCCTGGGGGTGGGGGGGGGGGGGGGCTCGAGGGTACTGACCACAGAAAACAGTGATCTACGCAGAAGGGGCATCTATGCAGGTAAATTATTACTCAACGGTAAATTGTTGCACAACGGTTCATTATACTATCTACGTAGAAGGGGCACCTATACACGTAAATTATTACACAACGGTTTATTATTTGCCTTATGCTTCATGAATAACTACAAAATAATTAATTATTGTATTATTGAATCCCGCGCATTTGTAGGAAACTTTAATTCCGGGACCGGCTCCAGTATTCGATTTAGGGCTTTCCTGGGGATAGCTCGAGGGTATTGACCACAGAGAGCAGTGATCTACGCAGAAGGGGCATCTATACAGGTAAATAATAAACCTTTGTGTAAAAATTTGCAGCGTTTTTGCCCTATATTTTTGTTCTAGTTGTTTATATTTGCGTAGATTTGCGTAGATTTTATTTCATTCTAGAGATACATGGGATGAATTCATTTTTCTTCCATAACCCTGACATACCTACATGAGTGCACATATGAACCTTTAGAATAAGGCAAAATTTTGATTTAACCACTCATCGATCAAGTGAAAATAATATGTTCCTACCACTTGGCTTTAATAACCCCGCGCAGGTAGAATAATTTTTACTTTAACGGTTGGCCTCTACATAGTACAATCTGTTTTTTAGGCTGATTGGATTCTGAAGCTCTAAATGCTTCCGTAACAAGCTTTAACGGGCCAACAAAATCTACACACATAAAAAAAATCAAATGTCGCAAGTATAATATGACTGAGACATGGCTGTATCTCGTTGTTGTGCTTCTTGTAGAATGTAATGGATAATAAGTTCTGAGAAAGCCTCACCAATAGGTAGGGTTTCTGATTGATCGAAAAAGCCGAAGAGTTGAAAAAGCAACCCGTTAATGAATGCAGCGGTATTCAAACTCTGGATCCCTAGAGACCAATATCGGGAAGTGCTGGGGGAATGACAGCATTTCTGACGAGTTTTACAATACATCGGTTGGTTATACGGAACCCAAATCCCGTAGTTTTGGGGGGGGGGGGGGGGGGAGAGAGAGAGAGAGAGAGTGTGAGAGAAAAGCTTTTCACTCTCCCCGCATCACCCTTTCCAGGCTTCCACATGGAAGAACTTTTCTTGTTACAGATGAAAGCGATCATTCGAACTGAGTTTTCCTCTCTCCACGTAATAGGCGTTTTTCGAAACTTTATAGACGGGTCCGATAATACCGTATCTTGCAAGCCACACCCGTTGAAATTAATCACGGCTTTATTAAATTTGATGGCACCTTACCTTACTTACCTCGGTGATTACCGTTACCAGATATAAACTAGAACAAAAATATAGGGGAAAAAAGTGTTGCGGTAGGGGGTGCCTAGGTTTGCGCTCATGATGGTACATTTATTGTCGAATGAAATCTGGGGGACACCCCCAGACCCCCGGGTTATACCAGTTTAGATCAAGGATCAAAGCAAGGAAACATGGAACATGTTTTTGACATTTTATGTCTTTACTATGGCACATAACTCAAAAAGTGTGACGTTACGGTGTGACGAAGAAAGCGTTATGAAAAATTGCTAATGATTTTCACGTACAACCGATTCCTTCGCCAGTTATCATCGTACAAAAATCGTTCACCACTCGTTGGATAGCTCTCGATTTACCTAACCATATTACGTTAACCACTGCGGAGTGCGTGGCCGACAAGCTGCGGTATGAGCGTGATTGTTTAAATAATTGTTTACACACAGGTGATCATTCTCACTAACGAGGTACGTGGTACGTGGTGTGGGTGCGGGAGGGAGCGCAAAGACATAAAATGTCCCTCGTGGTTGCGTACTTGTACGAAAGCTGTACCCACCGTTTCATTGGCCTTGATGGTTTCAGCCAACATTACTTTCTTACACTACCCAACTCACCCAGAAACACTAAGTCGATAGGTAAGTACGTATAGTAGAGGATTTCCATGGCTGTTCGCCAGTATCGTTCATAGCTTTTTATTGCAGTTTTGGATTCTACATACCTTGAAACGTAAACCATCAAATTTTGTTCGAATAGGTTCGTAATAATAGAGAATAAAATCGTTTCTTTCTTTCTAACGACAACAAGTTCACCAGTGGATCAAATGTATGAGCTATGTGGTATGTGGTGAGCAGTATGTGCAGAAGATTCTCTTCTTTCGCATGGGCGGAGGTAGAATCTGGCCAGTGGACGGGGCCTCGTGGCCTTGACCGCTCCAGGGGGATATTTACGTTTGACAAAATTGTCTGTGGCTATCCTGTGACCAACTCTGCTGTTCAGAGCTGTGTTGTGCTCAGTTCATAGTTCAGTTCCACAGGTAGATACAAGCATGGAGGCACAGGTAAGTCGCTTAACAATCCTACTATCGTCTGATAGTAGGATTCATAGTAGGATGTGCAGGATACAACACACACTGTTATGGCGGAAGGAAGCATCCCCTTCACTCTGAGATGACCGAGGAGAGAGGTGGCGCACTCTTGAGAAGGACTGGGAAGGGGGAATCCCACATCTTTCTGGTGGCGGGAGACTAGGGATTGCAACAGTGGGGTTTTTCCGTGCGGATGCAAAAATGGTGAACAGAGTTCGAAAATCCTCCCCTCGGCGGTAGAGTCAATTTGGGGAAGTTTCGTAAGATTCCGCATAAATTCGCTAACTAGTCTGGAAGGAATGCAGGGTACAGTGAGGGGAAAGCGCCACGTGTGGTAGGAGAGGAGGTTGGTTGGGTGTCAGGAGTGGGGTAGAGAGAGAACTGCATGGGTTACGGTTTACGGGTGGGAGGAGAGCCGAGTGTTACACGGACGCGGACACTCTCCAGCCCGGTTCACCCCCGTAAAAACATGTTCCATGTTGAAAACTCTGCAAATTATTACAAGGTTTATTGTTTACCTGTATAGATGCCCCTTCTGCATAGATCACTGTTTTCTGTGGTCAATACCCTGCCCCCCCCCCCCCCCCACCGGTGTTTCCGATTCAAGGTATGTAGAATCCGAAAATTCAATACAAAAATTTCTGTCCATCCGCCATACGCCGTAATTCGCACTTTTCTTAGTTACCACGAGCCAGAATTGACGAAATTCGGTTTATAGGTCCCATTTGGGGTCTAGTTGGTCCTCGAAGGTTGGCGTTACTGTCAGACATCCCTAAGGGGTGAAAAATAGGGGTTGAAATCTCCAGGACGCCGTTATCTCGAATTTTTTGCGGTTTTAAATAGTTCTCGAACTTGGGAGTTTTTTAAGACCACCCGGAGCATTGTACGTCCAGCCGTTCGTTCACAGTAAGGCCCAGAAGTTTGCACCGACAGGCATTTTCAACAGCAGGGTGAATGAAAGTGTATACATTCAGCCCAAATATCATCACTAGGGATGCGCTAACACTCGGGAATTGGCCCGAGATCATCATTGCTATGGAGCACCTGATTATATTCACGCAGTATGAAGTCCAGTTGGTTGTTCTGTGATTTTATTTCATTTGAAAAATGATGGCTCTTTTGGAACAAACAAACGTTGAAGTATTATTGATGGCGAAATTATAGCACAATGGTAAATTATTAAACAACGGTAAATTATTACACGACGGTTCATCATACTATCTACGTAGAAGGGGCTGGAGTTTGTTGGTAGGTACGCTTGTAACTTTTTTCACTCCACATCAACAATTTCCCTTCAGAACTTCATTATTTGCGTTTCTTTTTGCCATTTTAATTACTTTTTGTCATCGACATTATTATTTTTAGCAACATTTAACTCGTGATTTAGGTAGGTACCTAGTAACGAGTACGGGGTTAGGTACTAACCTGCGGAAGGTCTGCGATCTATTACCTAACCCCGTACTCGTAACTAGGTACCTACCTAAATCACGAGTTAAATGTTGCTAAAATAATAATGTTGATGACAAACAGTAACTAAAATGGCAAAAAGAAACGCAAATAATGAAGTTCTGAAGGGAAATTGTTGATGTGGGGTGAAAAAAGTTGCAAGCGTACCTACCAACAAACTCCAGCCCCTTCTACGTAGAAGTATCTCTATACAGAGAGCTGTGATGTGTAACAGAAGGGTATTCTGTACAAAATAATAAACCGTTGTGCAGGGATTTGCAGTGTTTTTATTGCATTTTTGGATTCTACGTATATTATCTTGAAACGAAAACCATCAAATTTTGAGGAGGGGTTGAAATTTTTTTTTTCCATGCTCGATTCCGAAGGTTTATTATTGAAAATAATAAACCAAAATAACTGAAATGGTATTTTTCGGTCTTCACTCCCATACCACATCATTTCAGTGATTTTGTATCAACTGTTCGCAATTTTAGCCGTTTTTACAGATTTTTGACCCCTATAAACTCAAATTTGACCCCCTTAGAATTTTCGAAAATTGCTCATCTTCGAACTCATCCTTTTTTTGGCAATGCGGACGTACTTTTTGAATTGAGGCAAAACTAAATATTTTCTATTATAGTAGCTAAACAGTATTTGGGTGGTGATTGAAACTCTTTTCTGCCTTTTTATCAACCTTCCTACCAAAATGAGTTCAAATCTAGGGATGGAGTAGAGCAACCGAAACGGATTCGCATACACGAACAATCGACCGAGACAAAATGGAGTCATACAGAAGACATCGTTCGTTAAGTCTGCTTGACTATTTCTTACTTGGTACAACGCGGACGCTTATATTTATGGAGCTGATATTTTGGAGCTGCCCTAACAGACAGGGTCAGAATAATATCGTGACAAGATGTAAATATTATTGATGGGGGTGTCTGTAGACTCTTTTATCTCAGCGCTCCTTAAGCTACCTATTATCCGACAACGTCTTTCGGGTTAAAACATGATGAGCTTATCGTTACATGATCGCTTTGCCAGACCCCGATCAATAAGGGATGGGAGGGTGCTTTACGGCTCGATAGGACCAGAATTTTGAGAGGCTGATGGTGAAATACCAAAGCGGTGCCCATCAAAAATGCATGTTCCAATCATAAATCAGATACCTCGTATTTTCGTCCTACAATCACGGCAATTTGCATCAGAAATCGAGGCTTTAATTCCAATTTTCAAGTTAGAATGTCATCTCATAGTGCTCTAGTTATTATTCTACCAACCAATCTGATTGCATGACATAGGTACTATAATGTTTTAAACATAACTCTGGTTTATTATTTTCAGTATTGAACCTTTAGAATCGAGCAAGTAAAAAAAAAAAGTTTAAACCGCCTTGTGGTGATAAGGTGATTTAGGTAGGTGAGGTTTAGAAATGCGAGAATGAGATGGAGAGTGCGGGTGCAAAGTAGCTAGTATCCAGAAAGGCTACACCACATTGGCTGGGCCAGAAAGGTTACCACCACGTTGGATACTAGAGGATATGCCCAGTAAGGTTACACAACACTGGACAGGCCAGAAAGGTTACCACCACATTGGGATCTTTTATGAGAGCGAGGTCGAGAAGAAGGGTAAGGTGAGAGAGGTAAGACATCGAGTTCGACTGCAATCAGTAGAATGACGAGCTGGGCAAGGAGGGCGCCTTATAAAGGGGCCTCTACCCTCCCCTGGTCATCCGACGACGACGGTTGAAAGCCGATGGGGGATCGATGGAGGGAGAGCTACCTGGTTGCATCCCTCTTGTCACGTAGCTCACCTTCTCCTTGGCTTTATTGGAAACAATCTTAAGTGTACAATTTTGAGTTGTATATTATAAGGGGTACCAAGACACGCCTCAAAATTTGATGGTTTCCATTTCAAGGTACGTAGAATTCAAGAAATGGAATAAAAAACGCTGGGCGTGAGGTCCTCCCGGTGTTGCAGTTGGGAGAGGGTGGTGATTCTACCGATCTTGGACGGTTGATACAGGGCGATGTCTGCTGTCTGGAGGAGGATGTCGTAGGGGAATAGGGCGCAGTTGTGGTTGTAGAAAGCGGCAGTGCGAGTGGAATGTCGGTGGAGGTGGTCATGATGTCGGTGGTGGTGGTGACGTCGAAGATGGCCGTGATGTCGGCGGTGGATACGGTCTTGGTGGGCTGCGGTTCGATCCGCATTTTCAGCTGGAACATCGGGGTTACCACTGTGGTGATAAGGTGTGTGATGAATTTAGAATTTTCATCACGGTGGCGTGGAAGGAAGGTGAGTGAGTGAATTTAGGTGAAGGAGATGAAAGGAGGAAAAGTCGCAGGCGGCTGTAATCAACCGAACATCTACGACTTTGGAGGAGAGAGAGGTGGATGAGGGAATTTTACCTAGGCGGCTGTAGTCAACCGTTCATCTAGGTAAAGGAGAGGAAAGGAGGAAAGGAGAGGTCCCTTGTCTAGGCGGCTGTATTCAACCGATCATCTAGACAAGGAGGAGGAGAGAGGAGGTGAAATTCTCAGGCGGCTGTAGTCAACCGATCATCTGAGAGGGAAGGTAAGAGAGAGAAGAGAGAGCTGGTTAGAGGAAGTGTCGAATGAAGCTTGAGCGCCAGGATCCGGGGTTTTATAGTACTTGGGGGCCTCTCCCTCCAGCTCCTTGCAGGGAGCTGGTAGTGGGGCCCCAGGTTGAGTAACCTCGGGTTCTGTCGCCTGTCCCCACTCATATCTTTATTTACGGAGCTTTAGTTTGGCGTTTGGATATTGGTGAGAACTTAATATGATAGGAGTGTTCCCGGGAGGGACTCACGACAGAGGTCCCCCCAGTTTGAACCAATATTGGTGCTGAAGGCGCAAGATGACAGGAGCTGAGGGCTACGGCAAACAAGAGGTGGTCGCTGAAGGCGCAAGGTTACAGGAGCTGAGGGCTACGGCAAACAAGAGGTGGAGCTGAGGGCGCAAGGTGACAGGGGCTGAGGGCCGAGGCAAACAAGGGTTGAGCTGAAGGCGGTTCTTAAATCTAGGAGTAGTATGGTACAGGCAGCATAGGCAGTATTTACACGTTACAGTAAGCATAGGAGTAGTGACATAGGGTAAGAAACGTAGGTAGATTATAAGTAGGAACAGAAAATAAGTAGGATGAGTCGATGAATATGTACAAGGCTGGTATGACAGGGGCGGTGAGAGTATTTACAGGATGATGGGAGTATTGGTCAGGATTCATAAACATTTGGCATTTATGAAAGTGATCGGCAAGGGCGAGATGAGGAGGATTGGCAATATTTACAGGACGTACAACAATTACAATATTTACAAGATGTGCAGTGTTTACAATATTCGCAATATTTACAATATTTACAATCTCCGTGCAAATGTGGGGGACAAATTGGAACGGGGTGTTGGAAAACCGCCGATTCCTGGGTGTGTGTTGGGTGTGGTGAGTGACAGTGAGTGTGTGAGTGAGGTGTGCGGGGGTGGTGGGTGCTCGTAGCTCGTGGCGAGGCGGGCACGACGGGGCTCCGAGTTCCGGTACAGTGCGAGTGGATTAAGAGGACACCAGCACTGTTCCGGAATCTCAAGGCCCCGCCGTGATTGCTCAGAGCGGGGCGGGGAATTTGGCCGCCGGGACGTGGGGAACGTGGGGACGCTCCCTCCGTCCGTTTCGCCGCCCGGGCCGTTTCGTCCCGGCGGAAGCTATCGTGGATATCCCCGGCGACGGAGGGGGGGGAGGGGGTGTTTGAGGGGGAGAAGAAGACATGGGGGGGTCGAAAATTGAAAATGGGGGGGGCGGTAAAATTGGGGGGGTGGAATTTTCCGGGGGGTTGGTGAATTGAACGGGGGGTGGGGGGTCGAAAATTGAAAACGGTGGGGGCGGTAAAATTGGGGGGGCTGAATTGTCTGGGGGGTTGGTGAATTGAACGGGGGGTGGGGGGTCGAAATTTATTGGGGGAATGATGATTTGAACGGGGGGCGGGGGGGGGGATGAGTTCCGCGAGGCGGAACTCGCGAAGGATGGAGGACATTAACGGGTCCGTGGGGGAGTAGGGAGGGTGTACCCCCGTGGCCTGGGCTGTGCGAAATTCGCGCAGGATTTTCCACTGGGGGTACTTCCATCGCCGGGGCCGGGGAGGTAGTCCGGTGATCCGTGGCGGGACGAACGGAAGCGGTGAAGTCGGCCCGGGCGAAGGGGGTAGGGGGGGAGAGCGGTTCCGGGACGAAAACGTCCCGGAGAATCGCCGCCATTTCCGGATCCGAATCGAAATCCGGAAACGGCGACGGAGGTGACGGGTGCATCGGGAAGAGGTGCGACATTGCGAACGAACGGCGGGAGACTGATAGTGTTAGTGGGTTGGGTTAGCACAGGTGCGGGTTTACACCTGGCTAACGGGACTGTATGTGGTTTGCCGTCAATTAACAGGGTTGCGGTGGTGTGTGTTGTGCGGATGACTTGAAAGGGCCCGGCATAAAGTGGTTGGAAAGTTTTATGGATGCCGGGCTCTTTCAGGTACATGTGTGTGGTGGTGAAAAAGCGTTTGGGATAAGTGGTGTCGTTTGTCGGTGTTGTTGAGTGTAGCGGTTCCCTGTTAATTGACGGTGTGTGATTTGGGGTGAAAATGTCGGCTGGTAGACGTAGTGGGTCTTTAAAGGCATTTTGTGCGGGGCTGGTTTGGTCTGAAGGACGGGCTGATGTGCGTAGGCTGAGTAAAATGTAGGGAAGGGATTTTGTCCAGGAAGGGGAATTGGTTGATGTAGAAATGGCCTGTTTGAGGACCGAGTGCCACCGCTCTATTTTCCCGTTGGATTGGGGATGGTACGGGGTAGTGTGGATTTTTTGGATGCCGAGGGAATGTAGTAAATCGGAAAAGTGGGCGGATTCAAACTGCCTCCCTTGATCGACCGTGATTGTTCGCGGACAACCGTAACGGCTAACCCATTGAGTGAGGAAAGCCGTCGCGACGGCGTCCGCGGTGATGTGGGCGAGCGGGATGCATTCCACCCAGTTGGTGGCACGGTCGATCATCGTGAGGCAGTATTTCTTCCCCTCGGATGGGGGAAGGGGGCCCACTAAGTCCAGATGAACATGTTCCCACGGGAGGGAGTCGGGAATGGTTTGAGGGGGGACATGGGGGTGGGCCGAGACCTTAAACCGCTGGCACTTCTGGCACCCCAGAACCCAGTTACGAATATCTGTGTTCATGTGGGGCCAGAAGTACCGCGTCTTGATAAGGTCCCGGCTAGCCCGAATGCCAGGATGGTGAAGGGAATGGTAGTGGAGGAACAACTGCCGCCTCTGTCCCGGTGGGACGTAAGGGCGCGGTGAGTCGGCCGTTACGTCGCACCAGAGGTTGAGGGGCGGCAGTTGTTCCAACTTGGAGGCGGAAATGAGGTTGGAGAGGGCTGGATCAGTGGAAGGGTTTTGGTTGTTTTTGAGGGATTGGGGGGAGGGGAACGGCAGTAACTCCGCCACCGGCGCGGGGGTAGGGGTGGGCCGGGAGAGTGCGTCCGCCACGCAGTTGTCGGCCCCCGGCAAGTATCGGATATCGGACGTAAATTGTCCGATAAACTCGAGTTGCCGGAGGCGACGCGGGGAGGCGGATTTGCGGTTCTGTAGGAGGGCGTGGGTCAGGGGCTTGTGATCGGTGACGACAGAGAACTGCCTGCCCTCCACGAAGTCACGAAAGTGCTTGATGGCTTCGTGGATGGCGAGGAGTTCTCTGTCGAACGTGGAGTAATTTTTCTGGGTGGGGGATAGTGTTTTAGAAAAGAAGCCTAGGGGTTGGGGGGTGGCGCCGGCGTGCTGATGGAGCACTGCCCCGATGGCCCAGTCGGACGCATCGGTAGTGAGGGAGAGGGGGGCATGGGGATCGGGATGGGCCAATAGAGCGGCGTCTACTAGGTCCTGTTTGCAAATTTTGAAGGAGGAGATGAGTTGGGGGGTCCAGGTGATGGGACGGTTGTCATTTTTTTTGGAGGGTTGGGGAATGGCGTGTATGAGTGGTTGTTGATGTTGTGCTGCGTGTTTTATGTGTCTGCGGTAAAAGTTTAACATACCCAGGAAGCGGCGGAGTTCCGTCACCGTGCGGGGTTGCGGGAAGTCACTAATGGCGTGGACCTTGTCCGAGAGGGGTTTGATGCCCTCGGACGAAACTTGGTGGCCGAGGCAGCGGACGGAGGGTTGGCCGAGAACGCACTTGTCCGTGTTAACCAGGAGGCCCTCGGAGGAGAAGATGTCGAGGATCTGTTGGAGATGGCTGAGGTGTTCTTCCGGCGTCCTGGAGGCCACCAGGACGTCGTCGAGGAAGCAAAAGACGAACGGTAGGCCTCGCAGGATGCTGTCCATATAGCGCTGCCACGTCTGTGCAGCGTTCCTCAACCCGAAGCCCATTTTCACGTATTCGAATAGTCCGAACGGGGTAATGATGGCGGTTTTTTGGACGTCGGGGGGGGTGAATGTTAATGTGGTGGAACGCCCTTGAAATGTCGAGGGTAGAGAAAATAGTAGCACCATGTAGATGTGACGAGAAATCCCGTAGGTGGGGAACGTTGTAAAGATCCGGCGTGGTTTTAGTATTGAGGCGCCGGTAGTCCCCGCAGGGGCGGATATCCCCATTGGGCTTCTGCACGATGTGGAGTGGAGAAGCCCAAGGGGATTTTGAGGGGCGGACGATGCCGTCGGCTATGAGCTTGTTGAAATGTTGTCGGGCTTTCGATAGTTGAAGGGGGTGGAGTCGTCGGGCTTTCGCTGTGATGGGGGGGCCGGAAGTCTCAATGTGATGTTGGACGGTGGAGATGTGGGCAGAGGGGCGGCGCTGGGGGCGGTAGTTGAGGAGGAGGCGTTCAAATTGTGTGGGGGGGTGGTTGATGGCATGTATAAATCCGGGTATGGGTTTTTTTTGTGGCGGGGTCTATCAGGCGCGCATTCCGGACGTCGACCTGGAGACCGAAATACGCAAGGAAATCGGCCCCCAGGATCGCCTTCTCCACGTCCGCCACGGTAAAGTCCCACTCGTACGCGAGTCCGCTCATGTAAACGGAGGAGCGGTACGTCCCGTACGAGGGGATGGTGGTACCGTTGGCGGCGTAGAGAAGTTGCCGGTAGCAGCGCGCCTGACGACGGAGGATGTTATTGGGGAATATGGACAGCGCCGCCCCCGTGTCCACCAAGAAAGGTACATTCGTTTTCTTGCAGCGCAAGAAAAGTCGCTGGTGGGTCGGCAGGGCGTTTTGCAGGATTGCGGAGGTGGGTATTTGCGCCGGCGTTGGTTGTTCCGGGGAGGGGGAACGGTAGTGGCGGCGTGAGTGGTGGTCGGAGGGGGTTGTGCCCTGGAGGCGGGCGTGGAGGGGCCGTTCCGTGGTGGGGGAACGGTCGCGGCGGCGTGAGTGGCGGCCGGAAGGTTGTCGGCCCTGGTGGCGGGCGTGGAGGGGCCGTTCCGGGGTGGGGGAACGGTAGCGGCGGCGTGAGTGGCGGCCGGAAGGTTGGTCGCCCTGGTGGCGGGCGGGGAGGATCCGTTCCGTTGGTGGTGGGGTGAGGGTTTTGGCGGCGCTGCAGGCGCGGCCGGGAGGTTGGCAGCCGTGGCGGCGGCGTAGGAGGGGTAGCGGGGCTTGGTGGTGGTGGTGTGAATGCGGGCGGGGGGGGGTTGGTCATGGTCCCCCCCCGTGTTGGCGAGGAGGGGGGGCCCGCCGCGTTTACCGGCGGGCGTCTGCGTTTCCCTGCTTAGGGGCGAAGGAGCAGGGGGGTTGGCACTTGCGGGCCTCCCCACCGAAGTTGACATGATAGAAACAACGGTGGGGGGGGTCCGCAGGGAGGTAGGTGGTGTTGGTGGGGCGGGTCGAGGTGGAGGGGCGTGTAGCGGCCGGGGGACCGTCCTCTGCGTTGGCGAGGAGGGGATGCGTTGCGTCGCTCGGGTGAGCGCTGGCGACGGCGGTCGGCGGAGGAGTCGCGTCGGCGATCCGTCGAAGTGGGGCGACGTCTGTCGAGGGAGGGGGGCCGGCCGCGGTCTCGGGACTTGGTGCGGTCCCGTAGAGGCGGGGGGTGACGCGGCGTACGTACTTCGCTGACGGCGGCCGCTGCGGCCAAGTCGTGAACGGTGTCCGCAAGTCGTAGGAGGGGCTCGTCGGGACCGTCGAGATGGCTGGCCAGGGCCATCTGGATGGGGTGGGGGAGGGCACGTAACCAGAACGTGCGTGCGATGTCGGCGGTCATAATGCCCTGCAGCTGGTGTCGCAGCCGTCGGTAGAGGTGGGAGGGCTTCTGGTCGCCGAGGTGTTGAGGTTGGGAGAGAGCGGCGACTCGGGCGATTTTTGACGGCTGGTAGGTGTTGATGAGGCGGCTGCGGAGGTCGTCGTACGCAGCGGCGGCGTCGGGGGAGATATCTGAAGTCTGAAGTAGGATCTCGTAGGGTAGCAGCGAAATGATCCGGGAATATCGAGTTTTCTGGCTGCGGATGTTGGCGGCCGAAAACGCAGCGTCCACTTGGAAAAACCATAGCGCGGGGTCGTGCGTGTAGAAGGGGGGCAGCGACAGAGGGAACGCAGCGGACGTAGTCATGACGTCGGCGGCGGCCGCGGCCGTAGCGGCGGCGGCGGCGGTGGTTGCTGCGGATGTGGAGGAGCCGGGTGGTGAGAGGCTGGTGAAGGGGTTGTCGGCGGCGTCCGTCGTCGCAGCGGTCGGCGGCTGCAGCAGGGACGGCCGGAGGAGCGGCGGTGTCGGTGAGTTCGGGTCCATGTCTGTAACGAAAATTCAAAAATTTGAGGTGGTTTTGAATTTTGAAATTCGCAATCGGCGGGAGCGGAGGTGCGTTGAGTGGAGAGTTGAGTGGTGAGGTTTGGGCCAAGAATTGCGAATTTACACTGACTGTTTGAATTTTAAATTTTAAAATTTGACTGTTAAAATTGGGGACACCGAACTATTTGACTGGGGCGACACATTAGGTGGGAAGGTGGGAAGGAAGAAGGTTGAGTGAACGTCGGGTTCACCACTGTGATGAATTTAGAATTTTCATCACGGTGGCGTGGAAGGAAGGTGAGTGAGTGAATTTAGGTGAAGGAGATGAAAGGAGGAAAAGTCGCAGGCGGCTGTAATCAACCGAACATCTACGACTTTGGAGGAGAGAGAGGTGGATGAGGGAATTTTACCTAGGCGGCTGTAGTCAACCGTTCATCTGGGTAAAGGAGAGGAAAGGAGGAAAGGAGAGGTCCCTTGTCTAGGCGGCTGTATTCAACCGATCATCTAGACAAGGAGGAGGAGAGAGGAGGTGAAATTCTCAGGCGGCTGTAGTCAACCGATCATCTGAGAGGGAAGGTAAGAGAGAGAAGAGAGAGCTGGTTAGAGGAAGTGTCGAATGAAGCTTGAGCGCCAGGATCCGGGGTTTTATAGTACTTGGGGGCCTCTCCCTCCAGCTCCTTGCAGGGAGCTGGTAGTGGGGCCCCAGGTTGAGTAACCTCGGGTTCTGTCGCCTGTCCCCACTCATATCTTTATTTACGGAGCTTTAGTTTGGCGTTTGGATATTGGTGAGAACTTAATATGATAGGAGTGTTCCCGGGAGGGACTCACGACAAGGTGATTGAGAGGTGAGGTTTGGAAAGGCAAGAGTGAGATGGAGAGTGCGGGTGCGAGGTAGCTAGTATCCAGAATGGTTACACCACATTGGCTAGGCCACAAAGGTTACCACCACAATGGATACTAGTGGATATGCCCAGTAAGGTTACAGCACATTGGACAGGCAGGAAAGGTTACCACCACATTGGGATCTTTTATGACAGCGAGGATGAGGAGAAGGGTAAGCTGAGAGAGGGAAGACATCGAGTTCTGTGTGATCGGTAGAATGACGAACTGGGCAAGGAGGGCGCCTTATAAAGGGGCCGCTACCTAACCTCCCCCGGCCCTCCGACAGTGGTTGAAAGCCGTTGGGGGATCGACGGAGGGAGAGCTACCTGGTAGCGTTCCTCTTGTCACATAGCTCTCGCCTTCTCCTTGGCTTTATTGGAAACAATCATAAGTGTGCAATTTTGCGTGGTATATTATAAGGGGTACCACGACACGCCTCAAAATTTGATGGTTTCCGTTTCAAGGTACGTAGAATTCAAAAAAGGAATTAAAAACGCTGCAAATTTTTACACAACGGTTTATTATTTACTTGTATAGATGCCTCTTTGCGTAGATCACTGTTTTCTGCGGTCAATACCGACCCTCGTGCTCACCCCCTCCCGCAGGGAAGCCGTAAATCAAGTACTGGAGGCGGCCCGGGAATTAATGTTTCATAAAAATGCGCGGGATTCAATAATTCTATCACTAATTAATTATTTGTTGTTACTCATTAAGCACGACCTTTGTTCAAGTTACAAAAGTAGGTACCTATCAATAAAATCCTAGGTGCCTATCAACAAAATTCCATAAGAGCCATAATTCTTCAAATGAAATAACATCACCGAACAACCGACTCGAGTTCATACAGCCATTCGTGATTATAATCAGGTGTTCCCTAGTAAGAATTTATTAAGTGCCGAATTTATACCATTTCATTCACGAACACGTCGACGAAGCTTTTTGGTGCGGACGTACTGCTGGACGTACAGTGCTCCAGTTAGTCTCACAAAATTCTTAAGTTTGAGACCAATTTAAAAACGTAGAGAGAAATACCCTTCTATTGAAAGTTGTTGAGCTACGGCGTTCTGAAAATAATAGCCCCTATTTTTCACCCCTTAGAGATGATTGACAGTAACGCCGAGCTTCGCGGACCCACTAGACGCCAAACAATTGAACCCACATACCAAAGTTTGGTTCATGGTAACTAGGCTAAGTGCGCAGTACGGCGTATGGCGGACATACATTTTTTTTATTCCATTTTCGGATTCTGCGTACCTTGAAACGGAAACCACCAGATTTTGAGGAGGATCAATTTATTTTTTTTAATATTTAAAAAAAAATATTTTAAGGGGTGAAAAATAGGGGTTAAAATTTCAAGGGCGGCATTACGTCGATTTTTCTTCTTTTGTTCTAGTTTCGAATTCGTCTCGAACTGAGGCATTTTTTGAGACCACTCTGAGCACTGCACGTCCAGCTGATTGTTCACAGCAAGGCCCTGAAGTTTGCACCGAAAAGCGAACCGTGTGAATCATATGGTGTACCTACTCCAGCTCAGATATCATTGCTAGAGAACTCCAGATTATAACCACGCATGGCTGCATGCTATCAAGTTGGCTGTTCCGTGATATTACTTCACTTGAAGAATGATGCTTATTTGGATTTTGTTGGTTTATTATTTTCAATAATGAACCTTCGGAATCGAGCATGAAAAAAAAATTTAACCCCCGCCCCCCTCAAAATTTGATGGTTTCCGTTTCAAGGTATGTAGACTCCGAAAATGGAATAAAACTTTGTCCGCCCGCCATACTTCGCACTTTTATTTTCGCAAAATTAATGAAATTTGGATGGTACATTCCGTTTGGGGTCTACCTGGTCTGCGAAGCTCGGCATTACTGTCAGTCCATCTCTAACGGGTGAAAAAAAGGGGTTGACATTTTCAGAATGCCGTAGCTCGAAAACTTTCAATGGAATGGTATGGTTTCTTTTACGTTTTTAAATGGCCCTCAAAGCAAAGAATTGTTAAGACCACCCGCAGCATTGTACGACCAGCCGTTCGTTCGCACCGAAAAGCTTCGTCAACATGATCGTGAATGAAACGGTATCAATCCGGCCCAGACATCATTGCTATCTGATTATAATCACGGATGGCTGTATGAAGTCGATTTGGTTGCTCTGTGATATTTCATTTGAAGAATGATTGAACATTTTTTGATGAAATCTCTTTCGGATTTTGTTGACAGGTACTTCTGTAACTTTAACAAACGTTATGCTTCATGAATAACAACAAATAATATTAATGAATAAATTAATGACTCCTGCGCATTTTTATTAAACTATAATTCCCGGGGCGGCTCCATTACTCCATTTAGGGCTTTCCTCGGAGGAGCTCGAGGGTAGTTATGGACCACAGAAAACAGTGATCTACACAGAAGGTGCATCTATAAGGTAAATAATAAACCGTTGTGTAACAATTTGCAGCGTTTTGTAACTTTGACAAGGATCGTTATGCCTCATGAATAACGATAAATAATTAATTACTTATAGAATTCTTGAATCTACCGCATATTTTTATGAAATTGTAATTCCTCTGCCGGCTCCAGTACTCGATGTAGGGCTTTCCTGGGGGGGGGGGGGGAGCTCGAGGGTAGGTATTGACCACAGAAAACAGTGATTCACGGAGAAAGGGCACCTAGATAGGTAAATACTAAACCGTAGTGTAATAATTTGCAGCGTTTTTCAATCAGACCTGCTTTTATCTCTTTTGCCGGAAGAAATCAAAATAATATTACGTCATAATCTCTGGTCTGATGTTCCTACGGAGTTCATCTTTCCTCGTCCGCCTTCATCCACCTCCCACTCCATCTTTCATCCAACTCTAACCCGCCATGTCGTGATCACCACACACCCGCTCACGACACTGCCTAACACGTGTTTTTGACCTCGATGAGTCTATCTGGAATAACAATGACGCTACGAGCCCAGAATTAACGATATTATATCGTTATAGAACTCGTCATTCGACTTTCCATGGAGCTGTTTTCGATGCAATTTGTAAGTAAAATGTCGATTTGTTTAGCGTATACGGATGCAAAAGAGGTTCAACAAACTCGTAGGATAAGAGTGCAGGAGAAGTTAGTAGGTGGCAGCACTACACGACGGGAGTCACTTTTTTTTGTGAAATCAAAAGCCACTGTTTGCTGAAGCCACATCCATCTCAATTATCTTATCCTGCATACTGCTAGTACCTACCTCCGAAGGCCCCAGTGGGCACATCTGATTCCAAATCAATGATAATTGTATAGGTACCTACATTTTATTGTGAAAATTCGCTATTTAAAAAACACTAATTCACTCGGTAACGCAAATAATGTAAATACTGTTGTAAAATGTAAGACAGATGTAAATATTACTTTAGTAGAAATTTTATTTAATTATTTAGTTACTCAACTGAGGCACAGGGACCATAGACTTCTCCATCAGTTTCACAGGATTTTGTTGGAAAATGTATACCTATGTACCTGTTTTTATTCGGTGTAGTGCACGGAGATTATGAAACCCGAATAACAAGGTATGAACCTAATAATATGTTATCTACGGAAATGTAATATTTGTGTGCCTGCAAACGTTATTTATGCATCAGGGGGAACGAATTAATAACAATCGTCCCTCCGAATTCCAATAGGTACCAACCAACCTACTTCAACCGAATTTTCGGAGAAAATAAGGTATTTAAATCACCACCTTATTCACAGCCTGTGCAAATGCTTAATAATAAAATTACTATATTAAATATTATTACTTACGTAAAAATTACTTAATAGGTAATTATGTTACTTGCCACTGCAAAGGGGAAAAAACTATAAAGTTTGGCGAGCAACAGCAGTGATTACCTCCCGATTGTATCATCTGACACAATCCGAATTTCCTTCTAAGATAGTACCTAAAATACATTTAGAACCATATTTTAGACTTTATTGCCGTCTAAAATCACAGGAAAGGGATTACAGAAATCCCTTTCATACTGAAAAGAGATCGAATTAAAAAAAACTTCGTACTGAGGAGACAACAACAGCTGGTGAAACCTACGTTCCTCCTTATTCTTTATCTGTTTGATATTGGATTGTCTTGTTCATTTTCGAGACTTATTAGTACACATTTGTGGTGGACAAGATATTGTGTACTGTTCCTCCTATAGTCCTCGATTGGGTTGGAGAATTATAACTTTTTATCGGTGAATTTGAAGAGGCTTGAGGAAAGAATTTGAGGCTGGTACCGCGTACCACCCCGACGGAAGTGTAGCACGACCCGAAAGAGCGCCCTGAACGCAGCCCTGTTCATGAGGCCTATTGGTATCTAAAAAATGGGAGTAACCCTTAGGGGAGCTGAGTGAGTCCCCCATCAACCGCTGGATGGATATTATGGTAATCCGAGATAAGAACCCCTCTTCTTCTATATCAGGACTGCAGTCCAAGCAATGTAGTCAGATGATGGAGATTAAGATTCAGGATTCCATCGCCTTTTTTGTGAAGAGGAGGGGAACGAGCGATAGCATACTATATTCCCGTCTAACCTCAAGCTATCTCATTTTTCGATGCTCGAAATATTGTCAGTCCAGCTGAGACACGACCCCTCGTAAGCTCTACCCTATTCTTTCTCCAGGTGGTACTTACAAGGTTTACTAGTAGGATAACCCGTGCGTTGTACAATGTAGCATCAGTACAATTTTACCTATTTGTTTATAGGTACAAGAATTTATTGTTCACGGCCAAACGGATCACCAAAATTAGGTAACAATTAAGAAGAATGCAAGGCTTTCATTTTCGATGTTCATAGAAATATCATACCTGAGTCAAACATAATAAAAGCCTATAGAGTTGGACGTCATCTACATGGAAAAGATCGTCCCATAACCGCCGTACTCGAAAATGAAGAACAACGTACGCTCATCATTGAAAACGCCAGGAAGAAAAGTCCTTAACCTTAGGTGCAAACAAGCTCTATCTATTCGGCCGAAGCAACCCATCAACATAGATGGGTTGCCATGCATCCTAAGGATTTATTGCACATATCTAAACAGCTTCTAAGGAAAAGGGATATGAATACGTATGGGTGAAACATTTCAATATATATCATATGCCAAAAAAGACGAAAACCTAAAACAAGCCTAATAATAATCAAAACTACAAAAGACTAGGAAAAAATTATCCACCACTGAATTAGTAATAACCAAGAGTATAAAACACTTTTCAAAAAACGCTGCAAAGCCGTTGTCACATGGGGTTATTATTCTAGTGGACATACCCACAGAAATGTTGCTGTTCATTTATTGTTTCTTTCATGTGCAATAATTGAAATAGCTATTTTTGATGGTTTCCACCAGTTTTGGCCCCCCAAAAAACGAAATCTATCATCATTGATAGTGCCATTTTTTTTATTGTTTTGATTCATCTTTGATACTATTTCTAGTGTTATTATCCAAATGATGGTACTGCGATGGTGATTTCAGACAATTTCCCAGGATTTGGACTCATAAAACATGAATTTTGGGAGCTGAACCTTCGATACAACATCAATTCTTCACTCTATGGTCAAAATCAATTTCATATTCGGTCTCCTAGCCCTAAAAAAACATGGTACACGATACCTCACAAGCTCATGTTCATAAAACCTCAACAAAAAAATCGTCGAAAACCACTATTTTTACACCCATTTTTTCCCACATAACACCCCTGGGTGTATTCCGATCGGGCTGCCGAGCTTCGGAGCACAACTAGGACACAAACGTGTTCCCAAATGGGGACCCAAATTGTGTGCGGAAGAAAAACTATTATAGACCAAAACTAACGTAAATTTAAGACTGAACCTTCGCTAGAACCTCAATTTTCCTTTATTTTGTAAAAATCAACTTCATATTCGGTCTCCTCGTCCTAAAAAAAAAATATAAATAAATAAATAAACAGGAAAACGATCATTACAAGCTCATATTACTGAAACTCCAAAAACCCCTATTTTACACCCATTTTTCACCCATAACACTCCTGGGTATATTCCTATCGGGCTGCAAAGTTTCAGGGTAACTAGGGCCCAAATGGAGCCTGTGTGCGAAAGAATGAATTTTTAGACCTTAAAAAAAGTAGAAATGGATGATACGGGGGACGGCGTACGGCGGACGGACGTTGCATTTTTGGAACTACGCACCTTGAAACGTAAAAGAAAAACGCTGCAAATCCCTGCACAACGGCTTATTATTTTGTACAGAATACCCTTCTGTTACAGATCACAGCTCTCTGTATAGATAACCCGTCTATATAATATAATATGTACTACTCTATACATATTATGTAGATCGCAGATCCTCCGTAGGTTAGTACCTAACCCCGTACTCGTTACTGGGTACCTGCCTAAATCACGAGTTAAATGTTGCTAAAATAATTCTGTCGATGACACAGAGAGTAACTAAAATGGCAAAAAGAAACGCAAATAATGAAGTTCTGAACGGAATTGTTGATGTGGAGTGAAAAAAGTGGCAAAAGTACCTACCAACAAACTCCAGCCCCTTCTACGTAGATGGTATAATGAACCGTTTTGTAATAATTTACCATTGTGCAATAATTTACCCATCAATAATACTTCATCGTTTGTTCAAGTTTCACTAGCTATATAAACATACTCCAAAAGAGCCATCATTTTATTTTTCAAATGAAATAATATCACAAAACAACCAACTCGACTTCATACTCCGTGATTATAATCATGTGCTCCCTAGCAATGATGATCTTGGGCCAATTCCCGATTGTTAGCGCGTCCCTATTGATGATATTTGGGCTGAATGTATACAATTTCATTCACCATTCTGTTGAAAATGACTGTCGGTAACATGATGGCAAATTGCAATCTCCAAAAGCGTGGTCAGTGGTTCTCCTTGATATTATTCATCAACTTCTGCCGAAATATAATGCCGTATTTTTCATTCTCCTTCAGTTTCTGAGGCAAAAGAAACTGCCTCAGAGAAAGAAATGCCTTAGGACTAAGGTAATACGAGGGTGGAGGATGCATTTATTTGTCTTATCCCGTCCAGCTAAGCATGTTATGTATTATACGGGGAGGAGAACGGATTCACTGAGCTTCCCTTGTATCTCATGCTCCAAAAAACACTACTTCGCGCGATGTTAAAAACTCCCATTCATTCGATTTGAGGCAAGAAAATTTGGAGTTTCACTATACAAAAGTGGCACACTTATCATCGTCAGCTTGGAAATATAGGGTGTCCAAGGGAATACAGTGGTTATCAAATTTGCTTCTTATCGTCAAAGGCTTCTTATAGTCAGGGGCGACTCTGCTGTTTTCTATTTCGGTTGGATGGGGTCATACTCAATGGACAGAAAAATTAACTAACTACAAATCCGTTTCAGACCATTCTAAAACTGAATCCGTCGAAAAAACGCTGCAAAGTCCTTGTCACGTGGGTTTATTATTCTATTGGACAAACCTACAGAAATTATGGCTGTTCATTTATTGTTTCTTTCATGTGAAATAATTGAAATAGCTATTTCTGATGGTTTCCACCAATTTTGGCCCCCAAAACACGAATTGGGTACGCTCCTTTTTGGTTTATTTTATTTTTTTCTTCAAATTATCACTGATTGGTAGTGCCATTTAATCGTCTTGATCCACGTGTTATTATACAAACTGATGGTAATTTCAGACCATTTCCCAGGTTTTTGACTCATAAAAAATAAATTTTGGGAGCTGAACATTTCGTAGAACCTCAATTATCCACTCTTTGGACAAAATCGACTTCATATTATTTTGTCTTCTCGTCCCAAAAACGTGAAAAGCGATACCTCAAATGCTCATGTTACTAACATGTTACTAAAACACAAAAAGTACCTATTTTTAGACACATTTTCACTCATTACACCCCTGGGTATAACCCGATCGGGCTATACCCGGGATGTATACGGAAAAGAAAACATTTTGAGGGGGTGCTATAAAATTTTTTTGATGAGCGAATACATAGGTGTATTATTCACAGAATAATAAACCAAAACCATAGGTGTATGTCGGTGAGTGAGTGTGCGCAAAGTTTGTATCCGAAGCCCAGGCCACAATTATTCTCAACCAATTTGCGTGTTTCTCTTTTTATTCGACTCAGTTTTGAGTTTAGTTGTGCATTACGCCGCCGGAATTTCAAAATTCACTTCAAGAGAGGGTAATATTAAATCTGTAAGCGAAGCCCAGGCCACAACTGTCAACAGATTTGGGTAGTTCTTTTTCTATACAATGAAGTTGTGGATCAAGTTGTGCATTACGTCGCCGGAATTTCAAAATTCACTTCAAGAGAGGGTAATATTAAATCTGTAAGCGAAGCCCAGGCCACAATTGTCAACAGATTTGGGTAGTTCTTTTTCTATACAATGAAGTTGTGGATCAAGTTGTGCATTACGCCGCCGGAATTTCAAAATTCACTTCAAGAGAGGGTAATATTAAATCTGTAAGCGAAGCCCAGGCCACAATTGTCAACAGATTTGGGTAGTTCTTTTTCTATACAATGAAGTTGTGGATCAAGTTGTGCATTACGTAGCCGGATTTCGAAATTCACTTCAGAAGTACGAGTAATGGAGGGGATAATATTGAAAAAATCGAATGCATGCGCTATCCAGACCATGATTCTCAACCGGTAATTGCCTGTTTTTTTTGTTTTTTGTTTTTAATTATCCGACTCAGTATTGAGTCTAGCTGTACACTACAACGCTAGAATTTTCACCTGGACTTCAAGAGGAGGGGTAATGGGGTAATAAATGGGTAATAATAAAACTCTATGCTGAATTTCAGGCACGAATTATAGCAACAAATTTATTTAGAAACAAACTGCAGTCGAAATTTGGGTACAAATTCAATCGCATGTATATAGCAAATTTTAGAATCAATATAATATTTTATACTGTAATATTGATCAAGATTCTTTGTGAGGTGATTAGAAGGTCGATTTATATAAACCTTTTGATTGAAAAATACACCACCAACCCTGTAATGTTTGCATTACTTAACAATATGTTACAATCCTCTTTAGGACTTGAATAGATAGGTGTTGGAGCCTCATTATGTTCCGTCAAACTTAGGTCCGCTTTTCAAAGGTCGGTTTACAACTTAAGGACGCTGGCTCAATAAACGTGGTTTTCGATATTTAAACCTACATTTTGGCTTCAGATTCGGTTTCTACTCGTTCATATAGAAAAAAGTTGGGTTTCCTCTTTGTTCAAAACCTTCCCTAAGGAATACGTGTAAGAGGATTGTAGGTACCTAATGTATTTTTTAATACTGGTTGAGTGTAGGTATAGTTTTTTTAAAGTACCTATGAGGATGCATCAGAAGAAATCAGCTTTTCCATGCACCATCACGAATCACCAGATCTAGTTGAGTTGAAGTGAAATAGAGACCATAAAATGGAAACTTCCATAAACTTATAATTTAATTGTATTAAAAGAACAATTTTCATCCTTAGATAGAGGTAAATTATTTGTATGGTATTTTTATGGTATTTTGTTCCAGGTGTCATAATCTTTGGATCGGATCAAGAAGTGGCGGAGATGATGCGAGCAGTGAGGCGCTGCAACGCAACAGGAATTTTCAGTTGGATAGGATCTGACGGTTGGAGTGCGAGGGACTTGGTTTCCATCGGCAATGAACTTGAGGTAGGTGCAGTTAACACTCATAATTATAAAAAGGAGGAGCCAGACCCTGTCTGGTATGTCCCGCACTACTCCTCCAACTTCCATGTTGTGCGAACGTCACGCGTCGTTTGTGTTGTTCTGTCTATGAAAGCATAATTCTGCCTGATCATACGGTCTTTCTGTAACATCCGAACAGCTGAAACTGAGTTCAAGGTGGTGTTTCAAATGACGGATTCAAAAACAGGCTATTGTAGAATAAGCTCTAATCTTTCTCATTCGCTGCTTTCCAATAGCACTGGGATAAAGCAAACTTGAGAAGAAAAAAAATTAAAAAATAATGAAAAATCGTTACCTTCTACGCCAAATTTGTGTGAAATGGGAACTGCTTCTGAAAAGAACTTGAGGACTGTTGATTCGACCTGCTGAATCAAAAGACATCAAAACCATTTTGAATGCTAACTTGGGTTTTGTCGTGGTACCCCTCAAATACTACACTCCTATGTAATGTATAAGATTTAACCAAATAAACAAGGAGAACGACGAGCTGAGCGACGATTCGGGGAAAAGACCAGAAGGGTCCCCTCCATCGAGCTCCCAACGTTTCTCAACGGTCGCACGGCCGTTGATAGACGGGGGGCGAGGTGGAGGCACCTTTGTATACCATCGGCTCGCCCAGCTCTTCATTCGACCTACCACTCTTCGACTTGCGTTTCTCTCCCCCTCTCCCTAACCCTCTCCCTCTTCCTCTCCCACTCCCTCTCACTCACCCTCTCTCCCTCTCCCTCGCCATCTCCCTCTCCCTCTCCCTCTCCCTCTCCCTCTCACTCCTACCCTTCCTCGCACCTGCTGTGGTGATAACCCCGGGGTGCTCCCTCCTCTAATACTCGCAGTGGTGATAACCACGGGGTATTAGCTTCCTTCTTCCTGGCGTCTGCTGTGGTGATAACCGTGGGGCGTTATTCCTCCTTCAACCTACCCAAACCATCCCTACCCAACACCACAGGTTTCATTGATTGAAATGGGTCGAACAGGGAATAATGATTGAAAGTACAATGTACCTAATAGGACAGTGTGACGTAACTGTGAAACATTACGGCGGCACACCGTTCTCTCTTCATGTGCTGTGTTTCAGCTCTGATCCACAACCTATATCCTCAAATCGCATCTGATAGGAGAGTTTTTTTTACCCCTAATCCCAATATAGGTAACCCCTACCCTGGTTCCTGGAGATCCGAACAGCCGATCTTGATCTCGCAAGCTCGATTGATCTCATCTTGATTCAAAGCTGACTCAGCCTCTCTCATGTCCCCCAATACTTCCAGACAGTTCGTAATCCTTTAGGAAGGGTGGATTTCGGATGACCGGTCCAGCACCATTTCCCTTAGGAATCTCTTGTATTTTTATGACACTGCCGTCAGCGGATTCATGCTCACAAATT
The DNA here is from genome assembly GCA_954871275.1 of Leptopterna dolabrata. NCBI lineage: Eukaryota > Metazoa > Arthropoda > Insecta > Hemiptera > Miridae > Leptopterna > Leptopterna dolabrata. The sequence continues at coordinate 127,823 of CATPAC010000200.1, forward strand.
GACCATTCCTCGACACACTCCACAAGTAAACACTCTATAGACAAATTATTTATATATATATATATATATATATCCTACTCGTGATCACGGCAAATCGCCGTAATATAGTGATATTTTCCCAATTTTGTAAGTTTCTTCAATTTCGTTGCTTTAACTTTTGACTTTGCCTTTTAATCGAAGTGTATACCTACATGTATTTTTATCATTTAATAATGATTAACAGGACGTTTCCATTTTTTTTCCGACCGTAAAGTCACGGCGAAATTGCTTGGTTACTATGACAACATATTCGGATGTTTTATTGATTTTATAATTTTATAATTTGGTCGCACCTTCGCGACCGATCGTCACGTTTAGAAGTTCCACGATCGATTTTCACGACCGTCACGTCACGATATAATAAAGAGACGTTTTAACATATTTCGTTATGCCAGCAGATAAAAGCAAGAAAGTTTGGGAAGTATGTATATACATACCTTCGGTAAGCATAGGTTAGCACCGTAGGAACTTATGACCGTAAGATATCGGAGATATCGGAGACATCTGCGCCATCGAAACGACCATCGGCGATCATCTACTACTGCTAGTTTCATCTTACATCGCTCCACAAACATCTATGAAAGATCTCAAAGCGTTCCTTTTCACAAATCTCTTGATGTACCTACACCCCTCGAATGGCCGAAATTTATCGAGAATTTGACGAAGACAGCGGAAACGATTTAGTAGCGTATTCTAAGATTCCTATAATTTTCAGCGGAGACTTCAATCTCGACTTGCAAAAACCAGAGAATTCTGAATCCAACAACTCGACCCAGAGAATTCCTACAACTCGAAATCACACCACCATCGACTTGATCTTCACCCGATACATAGATTTGCTGCCGTGTTTCAACTACGTTTCGTACTTCAGCCATCATCGACCCATTTTGTCTCGGTTTTCCGACGCGGATTGAATTTTATGATTTGTCGCGAAATAAATATTTAAAAAAATGTTTTGATGAAAAAATGATCTGACTGTAGAACCGTTGCCTACCGTTTTTTTAAATACATTTTTTTAAATACATATATTCAATTTTTTTAATAATTATATAACCCTGGATTTTATCTTACTCGGTATATCCCGGCGGAACTTGTTACAGCAAATCAATGGTCGGGTAAGCCATGCAAGATTTTCAAAACTTGTCTTGGTGCCCGCCGGAGACGAAAACCAGAGAGGCCGCAAACTTTTATCCCAGACGCGGATATACAGTTCGGACGCTCTAGCCCGATAATATAATATATTATCGGGATAATATATTATTATTGTAAATATTATTATGGGAAATATAATACATCATTATGGGAAAACACTCGACCAGGAAAAAAAGTTTGTAATAATAAATTGAAAGATACAAGCTCAGTGTAGACATCTTTAGCACGTGGTGGAACATAGTTGTTGAAATTGCGTTAGTACCTACCACTTCTTTTCTCTATTATCTGCATTGACGATTTCGTTTCAGGTTGAAGGAACATTATCAGTGCAACCTCAAGCCAACCCAGTAAAAGGTTTCAAAGAATACTTCCTGAACCTGACTGTCGAAAATAACAGGCGCAATCCTTGGTTCGTGGGTAAGTGACTCTTTGCGATTTCAACTTGACAATGTGTGTTCCTTCAATACATCGGATAAACACAGATGGATAAACATCCACATAATGTATATTTATCGCTCCTGAGCTGCTCCCTTCCTCACAACGGCCACCATCACAGGGAGTAGATGTAGATTCCACCAAAACCCTATTCACCATCATCATTTCTATCAATAATGAGAGGATATGAAAAGTTAATATTCTACTGTAGGTTTAGGCAATACCCACAGTTCGGAGCGGTTTCTTATTCATGTGTCATACCACAGACGGTGTTTGTACCCATTGGGGGAAAAGTTTCTACGAATATAATTATGTTACAGGAGGTCGGTTTCGAACAAGCCACCGCATAAGCATGTTCAAATCTCTTTAAAAAAAAAAAGAGCAGCTTATTTAACACAAATTTGAGGTCGGAAAACATACCAGCCAAAAAAACCTCCACAGCCGCAAACAGGATTGATTAATGCAAAAATATGTGATACCCCCCTCCCCCCAATACACTGTTGTAAAAATTTACCCGCCAACAAAACCTCCTCCGCTGCAAAAACGATTGATATCCGTTTTGCCCGCCGAAGTGGCATGCTCGGACTTCGCACCTCACTGTTGGATGTGCATTATAGAAAACTGTTTCTTCCCCTTCTGTTGGATATGAGTATCGAAAACTGTTCCTTCCTCCTCTGTTAGATTTGAGTAAAGGAACCAGTAGCCCCCCCCCCCTCCCACCTTGAAATTTCTTTCAACGCTGTTTGTTGGCGGGCAGCTTTTTGCCCCTAGGGAGGGGGGGGGGATTGCACAAAAGCCACATCCTTGGAGCATAACGAATATGTGTACAATTTCAGCTCTCAAAACCCTCTCTAACCCCTCTAACTTTAAAACTTCCATAACTCCGGCATCTGATGGTCCCGAGGGTTGAAATTTGGTACACTTCCTCAGGGGCCCCTCGGAAATGGGTGTACGAAAAATCAACACCGAAGACCCCGGTGGGGGGGGGGGGACTTGTCCCCCTACTTGCGTTGTCGTGTAAACAGTGTCTTGGTCGCTGTAGGTAGGTGTGGAGGTTTTCGGTTTTCTTGGCGGGCGGGACGCTCCCGCGTCCCTAGATTGAGACGTGGTACGAGTATAATAAACTGTTGCTTCTTTGGAAGAAAAATTCAGTACGGTTTTTTCTGAATGAGGAGCGGAGCTGACTGCTTGTAATCAGGGGAAAACGGCGCTGGAGGTATTGTCCCCTTGTCCTTTCCCATCCCTCCGTTTGATAGAAAATTTACGGGTAAGTATATATATTTTTCGCCGTACTTAGGATCTACTCGCTTCTACAAAAGACCTGATGGCTGCTTGAATTGTGATCAAGTTATATAGGAATTTTATGTTAGGCTCGTGTGTGTCCTGCTTCAAATTATACTCCTTCCCCATTCCTCTGATTTTATTCCCTTGTTAGGGACTCAGTACGACCCCCGGGAACGGAACTGGAACGAGGAAGTAATAAACTGTTGAGGACTTCCTTTGTTTTTGCCTCGATCCCCGCTCACCCAGAAGTCACTGCTCTACGGAGGATGGTACGGAGGCCGAACCGACGTTCGCTCGTTACCGAGATTGAATGATGAGCCCCTTCTGCTGGTAGCGCCGCCCTTGGCTCATCGGGGGCGGAAGGGTAATCTCCCTTGAACGAGATGAGGTCGTAAAACGTCTAACGAACGGCCCCGGAGGCAGAGGGCGGCACGGCGGTTATCGCTGACATCCCACCACCACTACCTACCTCACCGCCTCCTCATCAGTTTCAACAACTTCTGCCGTACACCCTACTGATCATTGCTTCAAAGAGAGAGGGAGTGGTAGAACAAGCCACCTTTATAAGAGGAGAGCTGCAATTCGGGCCGGCGGTTTTTATTTTAGTTCAAACTTGATCTAAGTGGAAGTAACATTTTCAACAGAGACGATATATTCAATTTTTCTACCTCACTTGTATTCATGCAAGAGTCGAAAAAACGTCTGCCACTACCGGTAAGCAGTACAGCTTCCTCACCTATGTAACATGGACGTGTATAATTATTTGGTGGGTCCATTCGGTGGATAGATGGAGAACTTACGCGTATGGATCCGAAATTCAGAGGTCCAAAATGGCAAAATATTAGGATGGAATAAGAGTTGTAGTAATAGGATTAATGATGTACGTTATAGGACTATTTTGGCATTCATATAAGTGTTTTGAATATTTGTGGTGTCATACCACTCTTGAAAATGAAGTATTTCAAAAATGTCGAAGCAATTTACTATGTATTACAAGATTTTTACACTGAAACAAATTAGTGAAACTAATTAAAATTGAGAGATAAATCCGAATACATGTCATTTTCTAGGGTAGTTATGCGCTTTCACGTTTGCGCACGCGCAGAAAAAAGTTACTGTACTTAATTTATGACTTTAATGGGACTATCTGAGGTCCAACCCCCAACTACCCTCCAAACCTCATCGCTTCACGACGACTTCTAGGGTAGTTGTGGGCCCTATATGAAGATAACTTAAATCACTTGCGGCGGAGTTGTGGAAATCCACAGCAAAACACTACAAGATAAAAATAGAATAGTCTATTTCCACGTAAGAAACTAACAAAACTGTAGACCGGTTTCGGTGGCATCATCAGTACACAATAGAATGAAACTACTGGAACTAGAGCTCCTATTTAAATAGGAAAAATAAATAGGAGCTCAAGTTCCAGTAGTTATATTCTACTGTGTACTGATGACGGTTTGACAACCGAAACCGGTCTACAGTTGTGTTAGATTCTTACGTGGAAATAGACTATTCTATTTTTACCTTGTAGTTTTTTCCCTATATGAAGAGTTTCATGTTGGCGCAGACGAAAGTTACTGTACTTTTTCAATGACTTGTATATGGGACCATCTGTGCTCCAACCCCCTTTTACCCTCCAAATTTCAACTCAGTAAGACTGTTTTTTCGGGTATTTATGGGAACCACCAGGGTACTATTCTGCATCTACCCTCCAACTTTCAGCTCTTGTCTACGATTCCTAGGGTAGTTATGCGCTTTACAAGGATTTCACGTTTGCGCATGAGCAGAAGGAAGTTAGTACTTTTTTTAATGAATTTGATATGAGACCATCTGTGGGGAAACCCGCACCTACCCTCTGAATTTCAACTCATTACGACCATTATTTCGTACACTTTTACCCCGGAACAAGGAACTGACCACAGATAGACAGAAACGGAACCAAATATTATTATGTTCCTTGACGTGTAACGTAAAATTCGAGTGGAAATTTTCATTCTGGATGACATAAATTATTTTGACTCTTGCTGGAATACAAAGCTTCTTTACCTCCGGTAGTGATGAGGAAGCAAAACTTATGTCCTCCAAAATCAAAATTCCACTCGTGTTTCCGTTGCAAACATCAGGGTTCGTTATTGGTTTTGTGACTGTCCGGCTGTATTTACGCAATTCCTAGTAACTGCCTAATCTTATCGAAAGAACAATTCAACGAGCTGAAATCCGATAGTTTGCGCGGGCCTTCTCACAAATGCCCCCCCCCCCCCTAACACCACCCTCCTAACACCAAATTTCATGAAAATCTAACTGTACCTTTCGTCAGCACATGCGCAACATTAAGTTTTGATACTCCCATAGGTAAATCGGGTTCGATTTGAGCGATTTCGATGACAGTTTCAGGGGGCATACAGAGCATGCGCAAACTTGAAATCCTATTTGAGAACTCAGGTAACCGTTAATTGTATAGGCACATAGGGAATGGGTTATCTGTGTACCTGTCATAAATACTGCAGAAATAAACATAATTTTATACACCAGTTGAATATGAATCATACTGACGATGTAAGAAAGCTATACTGCTAAATTTCTTAATATAGGTACGTACCCCTTTGCTCTAATATAACCAGAAAAGCTTGCCATGCCAGAAACACAAAGAAAATACCATGAAAATTCATATTTTAGTCATTTGAGTATAACCAAACTGGTTTTCGTATATATAATGAAAGTTCAAGGCAATCAAATTCTGCATCAAAGGAGACCAAATCGAGTTCTACAACTGGGTGATTTTTCAAAGTGTTCTGTTTGTAGCTCCAGTCGTAAAACGAGGTAACCTTGGAGAAATCATTGGTTACACAGCTTGAGTGCTCAATTTGGTCTCATTTTACGCAAAATTTGACAGTATTCAACTTTTCTACAATACAAAAAGCAGTTAGATAGGTGCCATTTGTCCAAAATACAGGTGCCAAATTAGTTTTCGGATTTCTGGCTAACAAAAGCAAATTTTGTATGAGAACATGTGGGTATATACAGCCAAAATAAATTTCCCGTTAGCATACAGCGGAGCCTATTTACAAAAACTTCTGAACGGTTGCAACAGCTTTTCTCCGAACATTCACTAAAAGCTGCCTTTCTCTAGGAAGAAATGCCTCACATATTGCGTACAAAAATCGCACATATCGCAGGGCGCACACACAAACACCCCCTAACACCAACACACAAAGCTTGCTCATATCGCGCTCATGGGCGACTGCAGCAACTTGGAGAATATTAAAAATGGGGAATGTGCATGGTCGTTCATCTTTTTTTTTCTGAAAATAGATTCCATTCTGAGAACCTTGACACCAACCGCACTATTATGCGACAAGTAGTACTTTTTCTACGATTTTTCAAAGTTTCAACCCCCTGACGTCACAGTGGTGGGTAGAACAGTGCGGTTGGTGTCAAAACTTTCAGCATAAAATCTATTTGCATTTTAAAAATAAAATAAATCATGCACAAACCCCACTGGCCAAGAGGGATACAAATCCAATACCGCTGTCGCCATCATAGTGTTGCGTGAACCTAAATAAGTTAATTTGCACGAGGTTTCCGATGGGATGCGCTTTAATGATGAAAGTTGTGTGGATGATAGCCGGAACGGACTGAAAGTTTCGGACAGGAAGGGTCGTGAGCGCTTGATGATCAAATTAAAACCGCTAAACCTCGATTAATGAGGATTCTCACTATAAACCCTTTCCAGAGAGAAACTTAATTAAAGTCAACTTCCTTCCTATTACTAAATGAGGGGGAGGCTGGATTATGCAGGAGCTGTCAACCTCGATTCCTAGTTTCATTCAACATCTCCTGAGAAACTTGTGAGCTTTAAAGCACAAAACCTCATGCTCTGCACATCAAGCACTTTTGCAAATTCAATTTCTGAAGCTGGGTAGTGATGGATTTACCAATTAGGAACGACTATGCAAGGGTCCATTTAATGTTCCATACATCTTGGATTCATTAATGCACTGCGAATTTTTTATAGCTCTCTCAACCAATTATTTTTACAACAGGATGATGTTCAATTTATTAATCAAATGAACTCACATTACCCTAACTGTTATATAATGGAAGTGGGATTTCCCCATCAAAAGACCTGAGGATACTATACCTGTAGAAGCCCGAGATAAGTACAGTCTCCATCCATGGATTCCAAGTAATCCTGCACACAGAATCAAACAATGAGAAGGTAGTTGAAATCTCTGTCATTAGACTCTCTCTCCCATCTAAACCCATTCAAGGATTGACAGCCCAGTGTTGGAAAAGTCATTATTAGCAGCACAGGGCCAGGCACCTATTGGATATCCTCAACAACAATGAGTAGGTACACTTTTTTTAAATTCCAGATATCAAAAAGAAAATCAATGTAAAGACAAATTATAAAAGTTAAAAAAAAATTTCGAGTGCTTTCCAAAAAGGTGATATATGAGGGGTATCCGATGATCGAAAGTGGAAAGAAATCAAAATGACGTCATAGGTAAAGGCCTGCACCCCTTCGTCCGCCTGCGGGGAACAACCAGCGCCATCTACTATGACGTCATTTCGTTTTCTTTCTATACGTCTGTTGCCCAAGCTACACGGAGTTTTGAGATGAAAATTGGCAGCGGGGGGTTTTCAAGGATGTTAAATTCGATTCTGAGATCTAAAATAAAAAATTCCTTCACATGGGAATTGCTCATTTAGGGATTTTATAAAGTTTACAATGTTCGAATTTGTCGCAAATTTTTGAAGCGAGACGTCACATCTCCAGCTTGACCTACCAAAGAAGCTACCAGCTGAAGCTGGTTTCAAGTTGGAATTTTTTTCGGACAATCTGAAAATTTTTTAACTATTATGTACTTATTAAAACTACTTCATTATGTCATATGTATGATATGTACCACTATTGTGTAATATGTATAAATATATATAGGTAATACATATCTATAACACCTATCTTATAGTTCGCGGAACTGAATTGCTTCCGGCCCGCTGGTACTGTGGGAAAATAGGTACCGAATTTATTTCGAATCTGAAAAACGTTCAAATTGAAATTTGCTCTGCTTTACGAAAAATCATTGAAAAAAATTAGATAATTATGTTTTTGGGATTAGTAAACAAGATTTGGAAGCTCATTTTCCACTCGGGTGATGCAAAGTGGATGCGAAGCAAAAATTCCTGTCATGCAGCATGGCTTAAGTAGCGATTTTCTAAGAAAAAGTTTGGGAAATTAACAATTTAAACTAATGATCGTCTGCCAGAGAACTCATTACGGCCTGGCTGGGCACTTGTGAGACCGGAGTGGCACATACGTCAAAAAATCATTTTTGGGTGTTTTGAACCAAAAAATTGTGGTTTTGAGCACTCGGTGCAGTCTGAATGTGCAAAAACTACTTGCAATCGATTCAGCAACATAATAATGCCAAATAGGTATATCCATAGTTATATTCAGTTTGTGTCTTCTGATGTTCTGATTTATATCAATAATAAATATACTTAAGGAGAACAATGTCGACATGACGAGGGTCCTGATCCAGGATAGAAGCGTCGCAAATCAAATATCATCCCTCAAGACTAGCCTGGTAATTTCTCCAATTCCAAAATATAATATAATACGAGTCACAAACCTACCACAATTTATATACCTATAAATATGTATGAAAAAGTGAAAATCAACGTGTGGTGATGTGAAGATTGAGGTAGATGAGGTTTGGGTAGGTGAGGCCGAGAAGGAGAGCGTAGGTTATGAGGAAGCTAGTATCCAAAAAGGTTACACCACAATGGGGAGGCCAGAAAGGTTACCACCACGTTGGATACGGTGGTTGGGTAAGGTGAGAGACAGAAGTCATCGAGTTCGAGTGAGATCGGTCGAATGGCGAGCCGGGCAAGGAGGGCGCCTTATAAAGGCGCCTCTACACCCCCCCCCCCCCCCCCCCGGTCCTCCGACGGCGGTTGAAAGCCGACAATACCATTTACATCTCCAATGCATAAAACGGATTTTGCAGGGTTTTCCAGTGCACAGAGAGCATCTCCGAAAGTTTTAAACGAGCCAAATAGCTACATAATTACTTTAAAATTCGCTAAAACAGATAATCCTATCTAGTTCCCAGTCTTGTCCTTGCATTAGCCATCTATTAACATAGTTTCTATTGAATGTTGAAGTAGGATGTAGCAGTAGTAGAAGCTGTGGTCATGACGTTTTCTACCCAATTTTTATCTTCCGTTTTCCTCGACTTAAATTCCGTATTCACGTCAGAACGACAAAAACATTAATTAGATAGGATGTGGGACTGAGTGACAGTTTGAGTGCTTGCAGCACAACCAGAGCGGGGATCGGAAGACGGGAGATTGAGGGACCGTGTTTCACCGTGACGGAGCTACCGTGATCAAGCACACTACTAGAGTAGCACAAGCCCTCTAGTCACTCTTTCGGCTTACCTGTCTTCTGTCTAGTTATTCATCACTTATCGTACCGGCACCGCTGTTCAAGTTCTTCCTTTGTTGTTTCTGTTTTGGAACGAACCTCGTTCCGTTCCAAGCTTTTTTCTTCTTTTTTTTTTCTTTTTCCCGAAAAACTATGAATAATTTGGACACACCTTCTTCTTTCCGAATTTGGACGTAGCTTCTTCTTCCTGAAAAACTATGAATAATTTGGACTACCAACCTATTTACAGAAAATATAAACAATTCGCTAGTGACTGTGAAGGAGGAAATACAAATTTGTGACGTGGGCGGAACCCCAAGCTTCCCGAGTCTTTCAGTTTTCTTTCAGGTTGTGCGGATACTCGGGAAGTTTTGAACTTGATGTCGCCATGATGGAGTATTGAATTCAACCTTTTTCCTTTCCCTTCCAGCAAGAAAACATGGAAATTTCGTCAAGTACCGGCGATCGAATGTATTTCTGACTGACAATTGAACACCCTACGGTTTGCGCCACGAGTCGCCACTATCTACCAAAACAATTTCTACTGAATGGCACATCGGGCAGTAAAATTGTGGTGTGTAGTGGTTGTAGAAGTCGTGGTATGTTTTCCGTGTTCTGGCCAAGGCGATAAAAACGTTATTTGGATAGGATGTAGACATCGTTGAGGCGCATGAATGGGAGCGGCGTTCGACGACGATATCGAAGCCACGGTGATCTTTGGCCGGGTAGCCCGAAGGGGAAATTCATTGTTCTGGTCAGCTGTTAGCTTTTTTCCTCTGCTCCTTCATTCCCCCAGGGATTTTTAACGTTTCCTCGTCAGGCTTCAGGGTAGATAGGAGCAGTTTCACAGGCCCGAGACGAGGAGGGTCAATTTTTCTTATAGCTCTCGCCGTCTACGGCACAATAACTTCCTCGACTTACGAAAAGGTTTTATGCAGCAAAAAGTTTGTATTACAGTTACTATGGCGACCTCGTCTTTCCGCAGAGAGCTGAGCTGGCGAATCGTATTGGGTCCTGACTTGAAAGAATAACGCTGTCGTTCACAAGGAGTAGTATAATACCGTGGTCTGCTCAACTGTCGTTTAGAAGGGGATTATTATTTTCAGCAAATTTCAATACCATTTAGCCTCATGCAACAAAGCTATATGCACATGGGAATCCTGCAAGTACATATTGACGCTCGAGAGGAACAATCTTGCCCATCCCTTTCCCCCAGATAATGTCCTAACACCGGAGAGGTGTGATTGCTCTTTATAATTTTATTGCTGAAATAATGCTATTGTGATAATTATAAACAAGCGCGAGTTTTTTGTTTGACTGCAAGACTAAATGTATTCCTGGATTTTAATGTTTCTCGTGTGCAGGCGTATGCCTGTGCGCGTGTGCGTCTCCCCATTATTTGATTTATTTATTTATTTGTATTTTATTGTGCCCTTCATAAAAATAAAAAATAAAAATGGTGTGTATGTGTGTGTGTCATCCCGCACAAATATCTGACCGTGTGACTACGAGTTGAAAAATTTGAAATTGCATCAAAATGTTTGTATCTAATGCCAAATGAAAGGACAAATCGGAAGATAACCTACTACGCCCATGTTAGTTATTAACTACGTTGATCATGAGTAAAATCCTATAGTTGTTCTTTTAATATGTTTGAAACAAGTGATAATTGTTGCATAGTTGTTTTTAATAATATATAAAAATTTATGACAACAATAATTTTTTCTTATATGAAAATTTTATCGTCTTTAATGCCTGTCTTGATAATGCGTTCATAGGTATTTTACTCCAGATGATTTCAAGATGAAATTTTCAAATTTGACTTAATATAAACCTCTTCTGAAATTAATACGCTTCGTTGAAAACTGGAGGGTTACTGTTTTCGGATAAAAACGGCCTGGGAAGAGAAGTTTCCTGAGATTACTCCTCTAAGCAACGAAGGCCCGTTTACGTGCTAGCAGTCGTGATCTTCGGGGCACAAAGGAGCGAAGCTGTTTTAATCTCAGAACCCAAAGCAGTAAATGGGAGGAGGTTATTTAACGTTGACGATGAACTTTTGGGTGAAGTTGGAAGTCGAACAGTCAGTGTAAAAGATTCTTCCAATTTAAGTTTACGGCTCGTGTTTAGATAGGAAGAAGACTGGTTAGGTTCACTCAGATACCAGCATGGCACTGTGGATTACTACCAGTGATTGGAAGAACTAGTTAACTTTTCAAACTAGTAAGTATACATCTAGGTGATAATAAATTATAAAGGTACTTAATGTGGAAGCCACCGTTTGTCCGTCATTCAGGCGATCGGCAGAATGATAAGCGTTTTGGATAATAACCAAAAGCAGCATGGGAAAGTACTGTGCGCCGCCGCACGGTTACGAAATGCGTATACATGACTGTAACTAATAGTCTGCGTATACATGACTAATCAACAGTAATAGTCAGTAGCTCGATTGAAATTTTCTGAATCAAGATACCTACTCCTTATTTTTGGAGACAATACTTATCAACCTGAAGCTGTCTACTAAGTGCATATTTATTGATCACCATGGGACATATATTAGGGTGCTCTACTTCTATTATGTCGAATTTATGCACGCAGTTATTCAACATATTAGTTTAGTAACCTACCTACCTAGCAAATTTTGCTTATCGGTATCGCGTTACAATTTTTGGTGTCGGAAATTTCGGACTGTCCCCAGCCCAAAAACACATCCATGTTAATCTAGTAACTACCATATTTTACTAAACAACTACGGTTTCTAGGATATCAGGAGTATGGAAACCGGTATTGTTTGTCGGTAGCTTCTTGGGGTCGGTCGGAAATTTTAGATTGTCCCCCAGCCCAAAAACATATCCATGTCAATAAAGTAACACCTGCAGAAATGAAAATTAAAATATATGTATTATTGCACAACAAAAGTGAGACAATAAAACCTCAACAAAACGTAACAGAACTCGATGATAACCACGAACTGGAAGAGATGAACGAAAATTATGAGAATGAAGAACAACAGGAATTAGCTGCTCTTTCAGCATCAAAAACCATGGGTAACAGACTGAACTATCGGACGACCTGCAGAAATAAAAATGAAAATATACTTTGTGCGTATTGCACAACAAAGGTGAGACCACAAAACCTCAATTACACGTAACAGAACTCGATGATAACCACGAAGTGGACGAGATGAACTAAAATTATTATGAGAATGAAGAACAACAGGAATTAGCCACTCCTCCAGCATGGGTAACATATCGAACTATCGGACGACTGCATATTTCAAGACCTGGGTCGTAAAATCTACAGAACACTGGAGATAACGGTACATGAAACAAACATTTCCGAAAAGAAAGTCGAGGATCTCGCATCAAATGCATTTCTAAGCGGAAGTGCTTACAAAAATGTTGCGAAGCTTGAAGCATCAGCTATTTACCAAAAGTTACTGGGAGTTAAACAACTAAAATCAAGTGGAAGGGGAAGTTTTGGAGACAATTTTTATCAACCTGAAGTTGCCACAATGTTCGTAGTTATTGATCATGGGACATAATATATTATGTCTGGTGCTATGAACTATGTAGAATTTAAAAATATATATTGGTCGTATTCTCTTTACTAATTCCACTGTGCAAAATCTCTATACTTATGCATATATAATTATATCGGTCACAATCATAGCGATGATTGCAAAATTACTTCCTATTGCCCTTCGGGTTGGGTAAGGACAATGAAAAATGTAATAATGTAAGAAATGTAATTTAATTTCTCGTAACATCTGGGTGGCACTCGGCCTCGAGCTTCTCAAGTGCGGAACTTCATTGGAATCCGTTTCCTCCGTTGGCCGTTTTATTCCGAGACACTGTTATTACTGGTAGAGATGGGAACGTCACCACCACACCAACAGTACCACTTGTCCCCTAAAAACCGTCTGACAAGTTTAATTATAGCAATAAATTACTATGTTTAGGTACATACAATGATTGTTGAACATGTCTGCACTCCAATAGTAGGTATGTATTGTATGTAACAAGTGTGCACATCACAAACAGTATAGTGACTATCCCTTCTGTATTCAGTCAGCAGAACAATTTATTTTTCCGGGCAAAAATTTACACGCTATTCAAAGCAACGTAGTAAGTTCACTAGGGGAGATGACCTAGAGCCGATTTGTTAGTTTCTACTGGCGAAGGCAGGACTGATGATGCCGCCTCGGCGGGGTGCGGTTGCTCTCTCCGCAACTGAGGCAAATGATTAAAAGCTCTTGCGCGATTGGAAGTTCAACAACGTCCAAATCAACAATGCACGACCTGCTTCCCGGAATACCATGCTGATTCGTGAGGTACTGTAAGAGGCTCGATGAAGTTTCAATCTTAACCCAGTCATACCATTAATTAGATTTCTAGTCAAGAACGCGAATAGTGGTACCCGAGAATTTTCACTTTCCTCACCACCGTGCACCTACTACCCGAGTTGAAAAAACATCTGGCGAGAAGTGGAATGGCGATGTTTTACTATTCTACCTTAGGTATATTTATTTTATCATTCTAACAAAATCGTTAGGGGACGATAAACGTGACAGACCTAGGGATGGGATATCGAAAGAAAATATCGATATTGATATCAATTGATAAATCAAATGAAAAAACGCTGCAAATCCCTGCACAACGGTTTATTATTTTGTACAGAATACCCTCCTGTTACAGATCACAGGTCTCCGTATAGATAACCCTTCTATATAACATAATGTACTATTCTACACATATTATGTAGCTCGCGGACCTCCGTAGGTTAGTACCTAACCCCGTACTCGTTACTAGGTACCTCCCTAAACCGTTGTGTAATAATTTACCTGTATAGGTTCCACTTCTACGGAGATAGAATAATGAACCGTTGTGTAATAATTTGCCCATCAATAATACTTCAAAGGTTGTTCAAGTTGCAAAAGTACCCATCAACAAAATCCAGCCCCTTCTTGGTAGATTAGCCGTTGTGTAATAATTTACCGTTGTGTAATAATTTACCGTTGTGTAATAATTTGTCGCTGTGTAATAATTTGCCATTATGTAATAATTTACCCATCAATAATACTTCAACGGTTGTTCAAGTTGCAAAAGTACCTATCAACAAAATCCAGCCCCTTCTGGGTAGATGAGCCGTTGTGTAATAATTCGCCATTGTGTAATAATTCGCCATTGTGTAATAATTCGCCATTGTGTAATAATTTACCCATCAATAAGTAATACTTCATCGGTTGTTCAAGTTGCAAAAGTACCTATCAACAAAATCCAGCCCCTTCTGGGTAGATGAGCCGTTGTGTAATAATTCGCCATTGTGTAATAATTTGTCATTGTGTAATAATTTACCCATCAATAATACCTACTTCATCGGTTGTTCAAGTTGCAAAAGTACCTATCAACAAAATCCAGCCGGATCGCACGCCCTCCGTAGGTTAATCTAACCCCTTACTCGTTACTAGGTACCTACCAAAATCACGAGGTAAATGTTGCTAAAATAATTCTGTCGATAGCAAACAGTACCTAACAAAAAGAAACACACATCATTTTTCAAATGAAATATGACCCCTATTTTGAACCCCTTAGAGATGACTGACAGTAACGTCGAGCTTCGAGGACCAACTAGACCCCGAACGGAACCTATAACCCAAATTTCATCAATTTTGTTTCATGGTAACTAAGAAAAGTGGCCCGTACGGCGTACGGCGGACAGACAGAAATATTTTTATTGCAGTTTTGGATTCTACATACCTTGAAACGTAAACCATCAAATTTGGGGGGGGTAAGAATTTTTTTTTTCATGCTCGATTCCAATGGTTCATTATTGAAAATAATAAACCAAAATCTATTTCGATATTATATCGGATGACAAATATCGATACCCGATATTATCGAAAGAAATTGAAATAACAAATTAAATAATTTAAAAAAGTAAGCCACATTATTATTATACACATTATTATTATTAAAATTAGGTTGATATTTTGTAAGCCGAATTCAGTAAACGGAGAAACCAAGTAGAAACAGACTTACTGGAGAGACCTTGACAAACTTCTGCTCCTTCGTTCACTGGGTGAATTCTTTTTTTAACGCTTATACAATTTTTTTTTCTTTTTAAAGTTATTAGTGGACTTTGTTCAAACTGTATTCACTTTGTTTTGTACCTATATAAATAATATAAAAATAAAATAATTTTCGAGTTTTGTTCAAATTGAAGTAGCTTTTCAAAGGGTTTTGTATCTAAATACAATCATGTGAAAATGAAGTCGTTTTCAAGTTTTGTTCAAATAATATTACTTTTGTTTTGCACCCATCTACATGTTGTGAAAATGAAATATCTCCACATTTCGGTTCATTACTTACGTCTTCAAAAGTTTAAAACCAAAATTTGAGGGTTTTCTCGTTATTTTTAAAAAACCCGATAAAATCGGAGGTAAATATCGATATTCCGATATTATCGAAGTGAACATACCGGTATAAAAATATCGGATATCGGAAGGAAAATATATGGATATTTCGATAATATCGATATCGATATCCCTTCCCTAGACAGACCAGAGATTTTCAGGGTCAAAATCTACAAAACCGTCAAAATTAGATAAAAGGTGCAAACTTCGAAAATCTACTCAAGTTGAAATGCTGTATGTCCTTAACTTTTTTCCCTTTTTTTGAGGTAATTGTTTTTAAATTTTTCTTCCAAGATACCCACCTTTATTTAAACCTGCCATAATTTATTTTGAAACTACCCGAATAATACTCGTACAGAGTGATAATTTTTGCAACCTCACTATGTAACAGCGTAGGTATCTAATATAACGATTTCAAAATACCCATCTACATCAAGTAAGTACCTAAAAACTCATTCCGTAACAAATTCTAGCTTCGAGGAATATATCTTCTGGAAATAATGTCTAAACTTCACAGCGTTTCTGTGGACTCCAAAGGAAATGAGACGCTCGAAAATGCGAAACTTGTTTTCGTAAAACAAACCCGTTACAAAATTATTTTGGAATTTAAGGCAGTTACGAAAGAACTCCGATTCGGAGCTTCACTGATGAAGCTGCAAAAACTTAACGACGCACTTATCAAAGCCGGCTTTATCTAAGTTCGCAGCTTCTCTCAAGCGCAGTAGGAGCTAGGAATATTGGCGATCCTATCTCTCCTGAATGGTTCAGCAACCAAGAGAAATCCCTTTACTGAGTTTTAACCGACCACTTCTGACATTATATTTTTCGAAATCATGAGCCGCGGTCTGTCAAACCGAGCTGTAATTCCAACATTATTTCATTGCTAGCTCGAGGAAAGGAATGAAAAAGAAAAACGAAACTTCTTTCGGCCTTGAATCTCTCCCCAACACTTTTCTTCTCATTCCGGTTTCAGCAGTTGTGAGGCTATTACTGCCGAGGGAACTTAACTGTTTTGGTTCCTGGCTTCGCGTCTCGCATTTTCTTAGCTGTTACCGCTTGGAAACTTCGTAACATTCACTTAACTCTTCTTTCCCGGAGTCGGTGGGTCGGTATATAAATCTTTCATGAATGATTTCATACCTCATTTCCAAGAGTTAAGTATCACTATAAAGTTAGGTCGATACCTACCTCGGTAGGTGCTTTGGATTAGGTCAATATCATACGTTAACCCGAGAACAATTGCATCGTTGTACCCACGCGTACATAGTTATTACCTTCCTCATTGTCTTCATCCAACATGTGATAAGATCGAAAAAATTGCACCCGTCACAACGAAGAGAAAAATACGAAGAAAACATTTGCCGCTCTCCCCATTGCCAATTTAAACGTTTTACGTTTCATTGTACAAATAAGTGGGTGTCTACCAGTTTCAAAGAATCCCTCCCATTTCATAGTGCCGCTTCAGTTCCAAAATTGTATAGGTACCATAAATAATCAGTGAAAGGGCTTATCGTCTCAACCATAAATGATTTTAAAACATCTCGACTAGTAATACTTGTATATATTGTGAGGAACGAGATGTAATGTTTGGATGGGATGAATTCACAACCTCCCCACCAAACTTGTGAATGTTATTCGACGTCCGTATTGCACCTATATGTGCCCTCCTTCTTACATTATATCATATTTCTTGGTACTTAACGTAACTATACAACTCTGACTGGAGAAGAGTCATCATAACATCTTACATCTCAAGTATGAAACGGCGTTGATTTATGATGCTGGCTGATGCTTGTTGAGCGGCAGAGCACGTAGCTCCATCATTCTTACCTGTGTGTCGGATTACCCTGAGCTCTCTCCTTTTCGCGTAAATGTACATCTATCTGGGCTTGTAGACATGAAACCCTGAAGCATCGCGAATTCTGAAATGCATCAAAGTTGGTCGACAAAATTCATCAAGATACGATAGTAATATAAATATTCATCTGCGTACCGCAATTTTCCTGAAGAACCTGTACTTTTGTCACCAAATTTGGGTAGTCGGGAACTCACTGGTTAGTTCATGAAAATAGGTACCTACATATTAACAACGTTCCGGGGCTTTTGAACAAGCATTACAATATTTATAATATTTCTACTGAACATTAAGCAGATACACCACATAAATACACCGTTGATCTCAACCGAGTAGCAGGTAAGTAGGTACCTATCTATCAACAAAAATTCGAAATTACTTATTAGTGTTGCGGTGTACCCCTTATAATATATACCACTCAAAACTGTACATTTAAGACTGTTTCCAATCCAAGGAGAAGGACGCAACCGGGTAGCTCTCTCTCTCTCCATCGATAACCCAACGCTTTCAACCGCCGTCGAAGGACCAAGGGAGGATAGAGGCGCCTTTATAAGGCGCCCTCCTTGCCCAGCTCGTCATTCTACCGACCTCGCTCGAACTCGACACCTTCTACCTCTCGCCTTACCCTTCTCCTCAACCTCTCTCTCATAAAAGATCCAACGTGGTGATAACCTTACTAGGCATAACCTCAACATCTCTCTCATGAAAGATCCCAACATGGTGATAACGTTTCTGTGCATATCCTCTAGTATCCAACGTGGTGGTAATCTTTATGGCCTGGCCAATGTGGTGTAACCTTTCTCGATACTAGCTACCTCGCACCCATGCTCTCCATCTCACACTCGCCTTTCCAGCCCTTACCTACCTCACTGCCGACATCATGATCACCTCCACTGCCATTCCGGTCATGCTGCCCCCCTTCTACACCCACGAACCCACTCTCTGGTTCTTCCAGGCAGATGCTGCGTTCTCAGCAGCCAACCTCCGAGCTCAGAAGACCCGCTTCTCAAAAACTATCGCCCTATTTCCCTACCACATCCTCCTATGACCAACTGCCGGCTGCCTATGACGACCTCCGCACCCACCTCATCGCCCTGTACCAACCGTCGAAGATCGGTAGAATCACCGCCCTCTCCTAATCTCAACAGCTCGGGGACCTCAAGCCCAGCCACCTTTTCCACCGGCTCTGGTTCGAGAACAACACAGGGCGACTTCCCCACTCTCGCATCCCAGGGAATCGCCAACGCCCACTAGCACCACAGGCGCCAACCTCCCCTTCACCCCGAGTGGGATGGCCCCACCGACGCCTCCGACACCTTCTCAGCTTTGTGCTTTCCCCTCAACGAAGGCGAAAAAAAGTGCTGTTTCATGCGCTTCCGCTCACAACTACTCTCCACCCCATCTTTGCCAACGTTCCACAGTGCACCCACGCCTCAGTCCTCTCGACCCCTCGACCTGCTGAAGGGCCCCCCAGCAGCCACCGCCCGTTACCACTTTGGACAACAGGCCACCTGCACCGACCTCCACCGGCACCTTACGATGCCCACCGCTGCCGTCAACATCCACTCCGCCCCAATCGCCCGCTGCCAACCAGCCTACGTCCTCGCTGACTCACCCACCGACATCAACCATCGCCCACCTTTGTATATATATACTCATTATTGTAAATACCTTTCGCCTAGTTTTTAGTTCACCGCCCTCAGTGACAAATGCCTTTCCTCGCCTTTAGCATTCTCTGTCTCCTCATTTATACTTTTCGCTTCATTGTTCCAATCTGGGGGGACCTATGTCGTAGTACCCCTTATAATATACCACTCAAAATTGTAAATTTAAGATTGTTTCCAATAAAGCCAAGGAGAACGCGAGCTACGGCTTTCAACCGCCGTCTGATGACCGGGGGAGGGTAGAGGCACCTTTATAAGGCGCCATTCTACCGACCTCGCTCGAACTCGACGCCTTCTCTCTCTCACCTCTCCTCAACCTCTCCCAAAAGATCCCAACGTGGTGCTAACCATACTGGGCATATCCCCAACCTTTCTCTCACAAAAGGTCCCGTGGTCATAACCTTTCTGGGCATATCCTCTAGTATACAACGTGGTGGTAACCTTTCT
Organism: Leptopterna dolabrata; assembly: GCA_954871275.1. NCBI lineage: Eukaryota > Metazoa > Arthropoda > Insecta > Hemiptera > Miridae > Leptopterna > Leptopterna dolabrata. The sequence continues at coordinate 147,547 of CATPAC010000200.1, forward strand.
GGCCTGGCCAATGTGGTTCACCTTTCTGGATACTAGCTACGTCGCACCCCCGCTCTCTATCTCACACTCGCCTTTCCAGACGTCACCTACCTCACTCTCGCCATCACCACAAGAGTTATATTATTTCTAGATGACCTCAGAGCAACAAACTATGCGTGATTTAAATAACCTTTCCCTATCACTATGCTAAATGGGCTGTATTAACTTGTTTATTTTTATTAAACTAGAACGTTACAAAGACGGTTTTGGAGGACAGTCGTACAAGAACTGCGGCCGATTCGCCGTGCCATATTTGATACCAACAGGTATTATACCTATAATATAATACCATGCCAGACTATGGTTGCGCAAATCACATTTACCTGGCTTCGCTGAATGCTTGCCAGTCTTGCCGCTGCCTGTAAAAACTCGTCCACTTGACAATTGCGGACTTCGGCAGCTTTGATGTCTGCAAGTTGTAAAGTATGCATTCATGTCGCAAGTCACACAGGCCATTAGCCGATCGTGCCATCCAAAGGGCAACGTTATGGCGGGCACACCGAGGACGTACCATAGACGGCCAGTTTTACCGTCTGATTCACACTCATGTTGAAGTGGTTTTTCAGCTCTAGCTTCGGATCCCCAATGCAAGTGAACGTCTGGTCGTATGTAAAATATTGCGGGTGGTCTCAAAAACACTAAAACCCGAAATCTTTTCAAGATTGCTGAAAAAAGCTATGCCAAACTCACAAGTTTTGTTTGTTTTGCTGGTAATGTGGAATAGCGATGGTACCGAAATCATCCCTATCGCACACAAATAGCAGTCCAAATTTTACTACAAGCTCTACATTATAGATATATACTAGCATTTATAGCCGCCTTCGCCCGGGCGACAGTATTCGTCAATGCGTCTGGCGTCAAGGGGTCCTATCAAATTCATGTTACTCGGCAATTCGTATGAACCAAACAATCTGGTCGCGAAGGAAAGCCCTTACACGTCGAAAGAGGAGGTTGTGGCGATTTTACCATAGCATAGCCTGTGTCCGTCTCAGGAACTCACTGATCACGTCGAGACCACTCTCATTTAAATCGGTCAAGCCTTTCTTTAGACGTTTTCAGGTAACATAGGTACTTAACTTGGAGTTTTATACAGAAGATTTATTCTCAATCGAGCAACACAGATTGGTAAGAGGGGAACATTACCTAATTTACTTGTGAGATCAGGTGAGGTTGAGAGAAATCAGACAATATTATTCGACATATTTATCTACAAGTAAGTACAGGTAGAGCCTAATTATTTTTAAGAATTGAAATATGACTACGAAGTTAGGTACTTATGTAATTTATTTATACATCGTTGATTATTTCTATTTTTATCCTAATATTTAACTTAATAAATTGGAATCGGGTGAATATTATAACAAGGTACGAGGATGTCGGGAATTTGATGAGGAATTTCAAGGCAACGTTACGTTTGGTGAAATTGGTATGGGACCTTGTGACCCCCCCCCCCCCCCCCTCGATTTTTAATGTTGCGTAGGCACTTTTTGGATTTATTGAGGAAATTAAAAAGAAACATTAGGTATATTTGGTGAAATATAGGGCACGGGGATGGGTGAGATATTAATGAATTCTTTGTGAACCAACCATTTTCGCCCTGTTTGAAGTACGACTATGTATTAGATCCATGCATGAGGCATACATTCTTAAAGTGGAGAGAGAGGCCCATGACAAAACCCACTATCGTATACATAGGTTTTAAACTAACGGCTTCCATAAATTCGGCTTCCATAAATTCTATAACAGGGAGTAGCACTCTGAGGTGTGATATGGTAGATCGAGCAGTATTGGTACCTATCTGGTAACTCACGTGTTATTCGAGGGTCGCAGTGTAGGCTGAGAAGGTGATTGATAGGTATCACAACGAGGGATCTACTATTGGACAGGAGCTGATATCGCCATCCTGTCAGTCGTCAGTACTCGCTTGTGAGTCATTATTATTATTTAGACATTCAACAGGCACGTCTGACTCAAAATCGAATAGGAAAATAGGATATATTATATATACCTATTATTTTTTCATGACTGTAAAAAGTAAACATACAATACTTAGTAGGTAGGTGGTACCTACATAAATATACTATGGATTATAAGAGTATAGCACTTAATATACAGCTACTAATCGGGAGTTATTCACGTTCATTATTCAGTCACAGAATGTTTGAATTTGGCATGTGGTGACTATGTACGAGTGTAAGAAAGCTATAAATAAACTTAATCATCAAGAAGGGGTGATAACAAATAGGGATTAAAATTTAGCAAGTTGCCTTTTTTCTTAACTTTTTTTGTCCTTGCAGCTCTCCCGACCAATCCATTAAATAACTTTCAGAATTCTTGGCATAAAATAATAAAGTGCCCAGGAATTATATTTGTATGGGATATTTAACGGAATTCCGGATAGAAATAAATACTAGCTAAGTACAGGTACCTTGATAAACTCGTACAATTTTGCAGTAGCCCAATTTATTGAGCATCTTGAATATTAGTTCATTATCATGTTATTCAACGATACCTACTTAGCCGTATCCTCAGTGTAGGTATCTCGACTCTCTTAAAATATGTGCATGATGAATATCCTCGAGAAATACCTGGTGTCCACTCGACAATCAGAAACACTGGAGTTTATTGGTCGTTCAGGTTTAGGTTCTATAGCAAACTTTCATTAGTGTAGAATTATAGAAATTAGTATAGAACAATCATACCTACCAAATCCAATGCTAAAAAGGGAGGATTCAGATAGTATCAACGAAACTGGTCTATTATTCTGAGTGACAATAGCGAACACCCCTCGATAGCGGACGTTTTTTATAGTCTCGGCCAAAACTCCCCAAACTCAAGGTTAAACGTTCTAAAGAAAAACGGAGTTATTGAAAAAATAGTATTTTCTATTAATACCGAAAAACGCGAAAAACACAGTTTATACCGGTTTCGGTGATCAAATCATCGTCAGTAACAAACAACAACTTGTTTGTTATTGTTGTTACTGTTACTTGTTATTGTTTGTTAATGACGATGGTTTGATCACCGAAACCGGTATAACAGTGTTTTTCGCGTTTTTCCGAGTATTAGTGGAAACAGAATATTTTTTCAATAACTCCGTTTTTCTTTGAAATGGGTTTCCACAATTCCTTCGCGATTGATTTAGTTCGTTAAAGGTTCTCCTCTCGATAAGGCATGCGAACAGCGAGAGACGATTCCACACACCGGATCTGGCCAGTAAGTATAGAAGTAACTTAGACTTACTATAGAACTTTACCCAGTGGATTTGACCTCCCAATAGTGTAGGCAGCTAGGCCTGGAAGCATGATTTTTCTCGAGACTTTATTTACATTAGCTTGCAGGTTTAGGTACATTCATAAATTCATCTCAGTAGTGTGCGAGCCATGTGGCGCTAGGGATGAAAATCGATTATCGATTAAATCGAAAAATCGATTATTCACCACCGATTTTCGATTATTTTGAATTCGATTAAACGCGTCGATTAAAATCGAAAAATCTATTATTGGACCCCAAAAATCGATTTTCCGCCCTCTTGTTTCCAGCCAGTAGTTTTGTAAAATTTCATCAACAATTACCTACCTTACATGGGTGGACATTTAATAAATTGCAGTTTTATCAAGTCCCATCAGTTTTTTAGCGAATTTTCGAAGAAAAGGAAGCTATTGTTCTCGGTCCAAAATTTTTAAAACTCGAATTTCCGAAAGATTTTTATACCAAAATCCGTTTCAGGCCATCCTGAATTCACTGCCGAAAGACACCAAAAATTATAAGTATTAATTGCTATGCAATTTTAACGCCGGGGGTCATGTGAAAAAAATGTCCTGTCACAATATCCTGTCACAAAAACGCGTCACGCAAAGAGGAATGTGATGAAGATGAGCACAAAGAGGAATGTGATAAAGATGAGCACAAAGAGGAATGTGATAAAGATGAGCACAAAGAGGAACCTGATAAAGATGAGCACAAAGAGGAATGTGATAAAGATGAGCACAAAGAGGAATGTGATAAAGAATCGTTTTATTTTTTTGTGTGTTGGTGGTGTGGGGGGGGGGGGGGGTAAATTGCATAGCAAATTCTCCTTTGTTATACGAAGTATAAGAACACATCCTTCTGGGGTGAGGAACGGCGAAGCCGTTCCGAGTGGGCGGAGCCCCCTTTGGGGGTCCAGGGGGCTTGCCCCCTGGCGAGGCCTGAAGGGCCGAGTATAATATATATATTTATATATATATTTATATATTTATATATATATATTTATATATTTATATATGTATGTGTCATTCCAGACGATAACTCTCGAAAGAATTGAGATAAAAAGTTCAAATTTGCACGAAAAATCTGTCTTGGCAATCGACAGGCTAAGTTCGAAGATGGGCAGAATCGGGTCACTCTAATGGGGAGTTTTGGGGAGTTTTAGGGGGGGGGGAAATTACCCATAAATTCCCAAAATGAAAAAGTCTGACAAGTGACACCTCATTTTAAAGGTTTTTGTACGCTGAACACGATGGTGAAATCAGAATTGCGATATCTCATTCCATTCTCAAACTGGAGCACTTTGAAGATGAAGGAACGTGGTTATTTCTTGAGATGTTCTTCCTGGTTCGTCTGCTCTAATCTGATAACGGAATGGGATATCGCAATTCTGACTTCACCATCGTGTTCAGCGTTTGAAAATCTACAAACCGAAGTGTTACTCGGAAAAAAATGGAACAAAAAATTTGTTACGTATCCAATACCTACTCTTCTGGTATTCAAAACATTTTTGATTTCCCCCTCCCCCTCCTTCCACCCCAAATTTTACTTTGCGTAAAACTACTCCTGTTTTAATTTTGTATGGTATCAAGTTGGGAAAACATCGGCCGAAAATTAATTTTCAGAAAATTTTAGGCGGAGGAGGAAGATGCCGAAAACTTCGAAAATTCGCTCTTATAGCCATGCTGCATGACTGTGGTTTTTTTCATCCGTCTCACCTACTCATCCTAGGACCCCACCTACAGCATTCGTCTAGACAGAATATCTATGTCCGACATTGAAGAAAATAGCTATTGAGCTCTCAAATAGCTATTAGCTTTGTTCCAGCGACCGAAAGTTATTCAACCAGTTGTGCCCAGAAGCGATTGCGCAGGTTGAGAGCGTTCCAGCGGTTTGAGTTTATAATTGAGTTATCAACTTTCATAACCCAGTGGATGGTGGGTTATGAAAAATAAGTGAAGATAACCTGGTGTAACCTTCCAGAAAAATCATTATTCGCACGTCCTTCACGTCAAAAAAATCTGTAACCCGACGTCAAGATTTTAGTGAGACTGTACCCCTGAATTGTGTTCCAGCGGCGTCGAGTTTATAATTGAGTTATCAACTTTCATAAACCAGTGGATGGTGGGTTATGAAAAATAAGTGAAGATAACCTGGTGTAACCTTCCAGAAAAATCATTATTCGCACGTCCTTCACGTCAAAAAAATCTGTAACCTGCCGGTTAGCTGTTAGGTAGGTACTCTGTTTGGGTGTCCCTCTTCATCTTTTGGTTTATTATTCTGTGAATAATACACCTATGTATTCGCTCAGCAAAAAATTTTTATAACACCCCCTCAAACTTTTGGTTTATTATTCTGTGAATAATACACCTATGTATTCGCTCAGCAAAATAATTTTATAACACCCCCTCAAACTTTTTTCTTTTCCGTTTCAAGGTGCGTGGATTCCAAAAATGCAATGTCCGTCCGCCGTATCACGTGTACAGGCTTCATTTTCGGTCTAAAAAATTCGTTCTTTCGCACACATGCTCCATTTGGGCCCTAGTTGTGTCCCGAAACTTTTCAGCCCGATCGGAATATACCCAGGGGTGTTATGAGTGAAAATGTGTATAAAAACGCTGCGAAGTCCTTGTCACATGGGTTTATTATTCTATTGGACATACCTACAGAGATGTTGGCTGTTCATTAATTGTTTCTTTCATGCGAAATAATCGAAATAGCTACTTCTGATGGTTTCCATTAATTTTGGCCCCCAAAACACAAATTAGGTACGCTCTTTTTTTTCTTTCTTTTTTAAACTATCTTTGATCATTGGTAGTGCCATTTAATCGGCCTGAACCACGTCTTGACACTTTTTCCAGTGTTATTATACAAACTGATGGTGATTTCAGACGATTTCCCAGGTTTTTCACTCATAAAAAATCAATTCTGGAAGCTGAACATTTGGTAGAACTCAATTTTCCACTCTGGTCAAAATCGACTTCATATTCGGTCTTCTCGTCCCCAAAAACATAGAAAACGATATCTCAGAAGCTCATGTTACCAATATGTTGCTAAAACGTAAAAAGAACCTATTTTTACACACATTTTCACTCATAAAACCCCTGGGTATATTCCGATCGGGCTGAAAAGTTTCGGGACACAACTAGGGCCCAAATGGAGCATGTGTGCGAAAGAACGATTTTTTTAGACCGAAAATGAAGCCTGTACACGTGATACGGCGGACGGCGTACGGCGGACGGACATTGCATTTTGGTTTATTATTCTGTGAATAATACACCTATGTATTCGCTCAGCAAAAAATTTTTATAACACCCCCTCAAACTTTTTTATTTTACGTTTCAAGGTGCATAGATTCCAAAAATGCAATGTCCGTCCGCCGTACGCCGTCCGCCGTCCGCCCTATCACGTGTACAGGCTTCATTTTCGGTCTAAAAAAATCGTTCTTTCGCACACATGCTCCATTTGGGCCCTAGTTGTGTCCCGAAACTTTTCAGCCCGATCGGAATATACCCAGGGGTGTTATGAGTGAAAATGTGTGTAAAAATAGGTACTTTTTACGTTTTAGCAACATATTGGTAACATGAGCTTCTGAGATATCGTTTTCTATGTTTTTGGGGACGAGAAGACCGAATATGAAGTCGATTTTGACCAAAGAGTGGAAAATTGAGTTCTACCAAATGTTCAGCTCCCAGAATTGATTTTGGTTTATTATTCTCTGAATAATACACCTATGTAATCGCTCAGCAAAAAATTTTTATAACCCCCCCTCAAACTTTTTTCTTTTCCGATCCAAGGTGCGTAGATTCAAAAAATGCAATGTCCGTCCGCCGTCCGCCGTATCACGTGTACAGGCTTCATTTTCGGTCTAAAAAAGTCGTTCTTTCGCACACATGCTCAATTTGGGCCCTAGTTGTGTCCCGAAACTTTTCAGCCCGATCGGAATATACCCAGGGGTGTTATGAGTGAAAATGTGTGTAAAAATAGGTACTTTTTACGTTTTAGCAACATATTGGTAACATGAGCTTCTGAGATATCGTTTTCTATGTTTTTGGGGACGAGAAGACCGAAAATGAAGTCGATTTTGACCAAAGAGTGGAAAATTGAGTTCTACCAAATGTTCAGCTCCCAGAATTGATTTTGTATAAGTCAAAAACCTGCGAAATCGTCTGAAATCACCATCAGTTTGTAGAATAACACTAGAAAAAGTGTCAACACGTGGATCAAGACGATTAAATGGCACTACCAATGATCAAAGTTAATTTGAAAAAAAAAAAGATCGTACCTACCTACCTAATTTGTGTTTTGGGGGCCAAAATTGTTGGAAACCATCAGAAATAGCTATTTCAATTATTTCACATGAAACAAACAATAAATGTACAGCCAACATTTCTATAGAATAATAAACCCCATGTGACAAGGACTTTGCAGCGTTTTTTATGAGTGAAAAACCTGGGAAATCGTCTGAAATCACCATCAGTTTGTATAATAACACTGGAAAAACGCTGCAAAGTCCTTGTCACATGGGTTTATTATTCTATTGGAGTTCTAGAGATTTTTGTTGGCTGTTAAATGTATTGTTTCTTTCATGTGGAATGATTGAAATAGCTATTTCTGATGATTTCCACCAATTTGGAATCTATGCACCTTGAAACTGAAAAGAAAAAAGTTTGAGGGGGTGTTATAAAAATTTTTTGCTGAGCGAATACATAGGTGTATTATTCACAGAATAATAAACTTTTTGCGTTTTAGCAACATGTTAGTAACATAAAATGAGCTTCTGAGATATCATTTTCCATGTTTTTGGGGACGAGAAGACCGAATATGAAGTTGATTTTGACCAAAGAGTGCAAAATTGAGTTCTACCAAGTGTTCAGCTCCCAAAATTGATTTTGGTTTATTATTCTGTGAATAATACACCTATGTAATCGCTCAGCAAAAAATTTGTATAACACCCCCTCAAAATTTTTTCTTTTCCGTTTCAAGGTACGTAGATTCCAAAAATGCAATGTCCGTCCGCCGTACGCCGTCCGCCGTATCACGTGTACAGGCTTCATTTTCGGTCTAAAAAATTCGTTCTTTCGCACACATGCTCCATTTGGGCCCTAGTTGTGTCCCGAAACTTTTCAGCCCGATCGGAATATACCCAGTGGTGTTATGAGTGAAAATGTGTATAAAAATAGGTACTTTTTGCGTTTTAGCAACATGTTGGTAACATGAGCTTTTAAGGTATCGTTTTTCATGTTTTTGGGGACGAGAAGACCGAATATGAAGTCGATTTTGACCAAAGAATAGAAAATTGAGGTTCTACCAGATGTTCAGCTCCCGAAATTGATTTTTTATGAGTCAAAAACCTGGGAAATCGTCTAAAATCACCATCAATTTGTATAATAACACTGGAAAAAGTGTCAACAGGTGGATCAAGACGATTAAATGGTACTATCAATGATCAGAGATAATTTATTTTTAAAAAAAGGAGCGTAGTTTATTCGAGTTTTGGGGGCCAAAATTGGTGGAAACCACCAGAGATAGCTATTTAAATTATTTTATATGAAAGAAACAATAAATAAACAGCCAACATCTCTGTAGGTAGGTATGTCCAATGGAATAATAAACCCATGTGACAAGGACTTTGCAGCGTTTTTTATGAGTGAAAACCCTGAGAAATCGTCTGAAATCACCATCAATTTGTATAATACCTAACACTGGAAAAAGTGTCAACACGTGGATCAAGACGATTAAATAGCACTACCAATGATCAAAGATAGTTATTTAAAAAAAAAATGACCGTAGGGGCCAAAATTAATGGAAACCATCAGAAATAGCTATTTCGATTATTACGCATACAAGAAACAATAAATGAACAGCCAATATTTCTGCAGGTATGTCCAATAGAATAATAAACCCATGTGACAAGGACTTTGCAGCGTTTTTTTTTCTTTTCCGTTTCAAGGTGCGTCATTTTCCATGTTTTTGGGGACTAGAAGACCGAATATGAAGTCGATTTTGACCAGAGTGGAAAATTGAGTTGTACCAAATGTTCAGCTCCCAAAATTGATTTTTTTATGAGTGAAAAACCTGGGAAATCGTCTGAAATCACCATCAGTTTGTATAATAACACTGGAAAAAGTGTCAACACGTGGATCAAGACGATTAAATGGCACTACCAATGATCAAAGATAGTTTAAAAAAATAGAAACAAAAGGAGCGTACCTACTTTGTGTTTTAGGGGCCAAAATTAATGGAAACCATCAGAAATACCTAGCTATTTCGATTATTACGCATGAAAGAAACAATAAATGAACAGCCAACATTTCTGTAGGTATGTCCAGTAGAATGATAAACCCATGTGACAAGGACTTTGCAGCGTTTTTCTTTTAGGACTTGTCCTCTATTTTCAGCATCCATTGAAGTGTGGTGTATTTTAGTAAGTAGTTGCTTCAGGGATGGATGAGATTTTAAGGTAAGTGGCCACAGTTTACACAAGACAAGTTGTAATATTTAATATTCCCGCTGGCAGGCCGCGGTTTTTACGATTCTATATTTTTACATAACGTTATTAAATTTCTTAGATTTGCTCTGGATTCTTCTGATGAAGAACTGGACGACCTACTTAGGATGCGAGAAGATGATTGGAGTAGTTCAGAGGAAGATGACGATGATGAGAGGATGTTCGAAGAGAGAGAACTAAAGTGTCTGGCTGAGGTTAACGTCTGGCTTTAGAATAAAGGTTATCTTGGAGAAAGATTCAAACGCTAGAGGCCATCGCGATTTGAGCGCACTCTGTCGGAGTAACCCACTGGTGCGTTCCAGCGACTGAGTTGTGTTGTGTTAATAACTCATAATTCATCCCTACCCTTTTCGGTTCTCAAACATAACTTAACTCAACTCAACCAGTTATGCTCCTCTGGAACAAACCTATTGAGTACTTTGCCTCAGTCGCAACTTCTGTTCCAAGTGAGAGGCTTTTCTCAAAGGAAGGTCTCACTCACTCAAGAGAGAAACCGCTTAGAGGGCGACATCTTGATCAAATTATTATTTTTGCAGTGTGCCTGATGAGTACTTTTTAAAATTTTTGAATTTTCTATTATAATAATATTATGTACCTATTTTTGTATTGTAGTATAATATACCTTTTTTGTAATTTGCAGTAAGTAGGTACTACTTTTAATACTTTGCTAAACTTTTTTATTAAACGCCTTTATTTTTTGTCTCGTATAAGTACTTGCACTTACATACTTTGAGTGATTGAACCCAGCTACTTATCTTTTTTACTATTATTATTTTTTATCATTTACAAAAAAGCTACAATCAATTTTTCCGATTTAACCACTAAAAATACAAATTCCTACGGATTTTTTAATGTTAAAATTTAAATAATCGATTATTGCTGAAAATCAATGTTTTAGAACCAATTATTCGATTTAATCGATTATGGTTTGTCGATTGTGAAATCGATGTCATAATCTATTATTGGCCTTCGATTTTTCATCCCTATGTGGCGTGAAGGAGAGTTCGACTAACGCTGAAGATGAAATCGACATTATCAAACGTTACGAATGTGACCGACCGAGCCTCCAGGCCTCGTGTACAGGACTGAGAATTTTGACACCAACCGCACCCTCCTGTGGTAAGTAGGTAGTTCTTTTTCTATTATTTTTCAAATGTTCCAGAAGTTGCTACGTCATTGCACCCCTCTCGCCTGGGCAGGACCCCTCTGCCAACTGTGAAGTAGGAATCTCTGGAAACTTTGAAAAACCATAGAAAAAGAACTAGTTATCGCAGGAGCGTGTGGTTGTGCAAATAGCCCATTCTGTCGAAAGTATCCATCTGTTTCACTCACCGGACATACGATTTCACTTCGTCAAATAATAAGATCAGTAGTAAGGAAGACGGAATAAGAAGTTGATTGTGTGGACCTGTTGACAAGTTACTAGGTTCAGTGTTGTGTGATTGTGATGCTAAACATCATTAAAAACGCTGTTTTACCTATTGATTTGTCCATTTTGGCTAGTGCACAAGCCAAGGTAAATGGACTAGTCATTTTCCGGGAAAAGGAGAGTAATTAATCATTGTTATTTACTTAGGTACAATGCTCTGGGTGGTCTCAACAAATTCTCAAATTCAAGATTACTTTGAAAACGTTAAAAAACCATACCCTTCTAATAATAATAATAATCGATATATTTGTGCATAGGAAATAAATCTCACCTCGGGCACAAGTAAGCGTAAATAAGAAAATAACCAGTTCACAGGAAACAAACCTAAAGTAGGTAATTAAAAAAGAAGAAAAAAAATTGAAATCAAGATTAATAATCAATTCTCGGTATATCAAATGAAACCCAGTACCTACATCTAACTAGTAAATATTAATATAATTATATTTTTGAATGCAATTTTAATATGATGAATGTCATGGAAATGAATGTAGTTGTAATACAATGAAGAGATGTGAGAACTAGGTGGAATGATCAGAGAAAAAATAGAAGTAGAAGAAATACGAAGGGAGAGGATTAGACAAGTGTAGAAAAAATAAAAGTGGGAGTAATAAGGAGGAAAAAGAAAAATGAAAAGAAAAAGAAGAAGGAAGCCTTACTAAGCCAGGAAATGCCGCTCAACCGCCCGCCTGAAAATTCCCAAGGACTGGGAGCATCGTATGGCCACAGGGAGACAATTCCACGCCCTCGCCCCTGCTACCGTTATGGACTGGCTCATTGCACGACTGGAGTGAACCACGACTCTCAAAATATGAGCTCTACTCTAGCTAAACATAAGTGACACATACTCGGGATAGCAATTATGTAAGGCACAAAAAACAAAACATGTACCCCTCACTTGAAGGTACGTGATGAGATCCATTCCCAAGAGGCGCACAGTGTAAGCAGAAACGTGCCCTCGAGGTCTCAGTCCGAATACATATCGCACGCATGAATTAAAAGTTACTCTCAGACGGGTCAGGGCATTGTGATCAAGTGACCAAATTTACAAAATGGAGCAATAACTGAAGTGTGGTAGGAGAAGAGATTTGAAGAGCTGGAGACGGATGTGGACAGGGGTGCAAAATGATACGTATTTGAGAGAGTGAAGAGAGGCATAAACTGAGCAAGAAATTTTCTTCACATCATCATTCCAAGTGAGAGTGGAATTCAAAACCAAACCTAGATCTTTGACAGAGCTACTATAGGGTACAGGAGAGGTATTTATGAGGATTGGCAGCAGGGAAGCAGTGGATATTTCATTTTTGTAAATAATAATGGCATTGCTCTTGGAAGGATTAATTAGTAGGCCATTGCAAGCACACCAGTCGTAAACATAACCAAGGTCTTTGTTGATTTCAGCAATAGAGTTTGACAAAGAGACAGGGTGACATAGGCTATGCTTGTAAATCTGGCAGTCATCGGCGTACAGGTGGGATGTGGAATGGACTATGGAGGATATCATGTCATTGATGAAAGTTGAAAAAAGAAAGGGACCCAAAACAGAACCCTGTGGAACACCTGATTTGAGAGACAGATGGTCTGACCTGATCCCCCCACAGACAACAGCCTGTCTTCGATTAGCCAAATATGAACCGATCATAACACAGGCACTCGAAGAGAATTTAAAATAAGATCCTTCTACTGGAAGTTTTCGAGGTAAGGTGTTTTGGAAATTTCAGCCCCCATTTTTCACCCCTTCGAGATGACAGAGTGACAGTAATGCCTTCGTGGACCAATCAGACCCCAAATTTCATTAATTTCGGTTCATGGTACTTACTATAAGTATATTTTTCATATAGCAGTACCTATATAGTATTTTGAACGAAAATATTGTAGGATACTATAAATGACAGTAGATCTGCCAGGCAACCCTATGACCAATTTGCAAACTATGACCAATAGTTCGTCAACGGCGTAGTTGACGGACTTAAGTTGTAGGAAAGAAGATGTGACCAGCGCATTTACCTGTGAACGACAAAATCTGTCAATGTGAAATGTCACCAGTTCACGCACCTACCTATAGGGGCAACTCGACTGTTTACTTTCCAAGAAACATCAATTTGCCAAATAACATCTCAAACTGCTCAAATAGGGGAGCCAGTCAAGAAAGACTCAGATATACTGCCATCACTTCAGTCATACATCAACTGCAGGTAAATACCCAGTACTAGTATCGCCCAGAACTACTCAAAGTTCCCATTTTACTTTAAACCAGAAAAAGAACCTGTGGAGGAGTTCAAGGCAAAGTAGCTAAAATTATATCGAAGCAATCTTACAACTAGGAACTGCGAGAATAAACTTTTAACCACAGCTCAACATTAACAAGTTGGTAGGTTCGACATTTCAAGCAGCCATGTTGCATTCACCCTTAGTTGGTGAGCTTGAAATTAATGAGCAAGAGGAATGTAGAAACTGCTTCGTGGTTAGCTCCCGGACTTTTAGCCACCAGATGAAGATCTTGGGTCTTTAGGAAATAGGTGACCGAGTAAGAGACGATTTTGCAATAAGTTGAGAACCCACACTTGAAAAACTCATAGCCCTTGAAATACTGGCCACATAAGCGTAACTAATCAAAAATATCCATGCTAGATTGCTAGGTAGGTACAACATTCATACTGACGGTCCTATCAGAACAACACCAACGTAGATGGTTTTACAATCCACTACCAATATTGACCAGAACAACTGGCATTAGGCATAACTTTTGATTTACAAACAACAGCTATCTCCAGCAAAGATCTCATAAACCAGTGATCTTTGTAACTCTTCTTCAACAGTCAAAAATCTTCTTCAACTACTAGTGAAGGGGGTGCCTCAGCATCAATAATTAATAACCACCAAAACATGTTTCACTCTAATAAAGGCTTCTCACTAAACTGAACCATCATAGACTCACACCGGTTTGTTGATCAGGTAGTAAATTAAATCTTTGGTTATCCAACTTGTGATACCTAGGCATTCAGGTAGGTAGGTATTCAGGATCAGAAAGGTTCATGATAGCTAGGCACATGAACTTACTTGTACCAAGAATGATACATAGGTACAATGACAAAGTTTGATTCAATTAATCAACTGAAAACTAAATGGCCCCCACATACCTCAAATTTACCCAAACAATCCGAACCTTAGGGCCAGTGGAGCACCACTGCAAGAAAGGCTGTAGGTATTGTCATACGAGGCTATAGGTCGTGAATAGAGGTTCGTTCGCAGTACTAATCATGATTCTGTTCCGAATTCGAGGAGTTCTGGAAAATGGCCACTGCAAGTTCTGAACGAGGTTCCTTCCGAATTCCGCAACACTGCGAACGCTCAGTGAATCTGGAACTGTCAATGTTACTAGAGGTTAACCTGTGTCTCTTCCTGGATGACAGCCATAGACAAAAAACGCTGCTAAGTCCTTTCAGATGGGTTTAGGGCCTACAGAAATGTTGGCTGTTCATTTATTGCTTCTTTCATGTGCAGTAATTGAAATAGCTATTTCTGATGGTTTCCACCAATTTTGGCCTCCAAATTACGCTCCTTCTTTTTTTCCGAATTATCTATGATTATTGATAGCGCCACTTAATTGCCTTGATTCACCTGTTGACACTTTTTCTATTGTTATACAAACTAATGGTGATTTCAGACATTTTCCCAGGTTTTTGACTCATAAAAAATGAATTTCGGGAGCTTAACCTTTGTTACAAACTCAGTTCTTCACTCTTTGGTCAAAATCAACTTCATATTCGGTCTTCTCGCCCTAAAAAACATGGAAAACGATAGGTACCTCAAAAGCTCATGTTACTAAAACATAAAAAATACCTTATTTTGTAGCAATTTTCACTCATAACACCCTTGGGTATATTCCGATCGAGCTGCAAAGTTTCGGGACACAACTAGGGCCCAAATGGAGCCTATGTGTGGAAGAACAAATTTTTTAGATCGAAAATGAAGCCGGTATGCATGATACGGCGGACGGACTTTCTGAATCTACGCACCTTGAAACGTAAAAGAAAGAATTTTGAGGGGGTGTTAAAAATTTTTCTACATAGGTGAATTACTCACAGAATAATAAGCCAAAAATCTGGCCGGGTTACCGATGATAATCATTTCTCTCCTTCTCACCAGAGCGCTCTTGTGTAGTTGTCCCCCAGTTCGAGAAAAAAACCCGAACTCCAGAATTGTGTTCCGAACGTGTTCGGGACTTGAGGAAAAATTACTGTGAACAGCGAACTCAAAACTAGAACTCCGAACGCTATAAACACTAGGGCGCCTGCGCGGAACTTGTTAGAACTGTCTGGAACTGTACGAAACTCCACTGTGAACGAAGCTTAGAATACGTACTAGTTCAGTGCGAAAACCGAAGTGGTGGGGATGAGTTCATGGATTTTTCGGTTTATGAAATGATCCGCTGCAACGCCTGAACTAGAAATCTTCCTAATAAATGGCTATAATAAAATGCAAGCAACAATAATTTGTACTCGCGTGAGAAGACCAGAAACATGAAACTTTTGGGGAGGTTATACACATCAGCAAGGTTATTCGAGTTTTCAGTCCACAACGATGCCCTCCGTTTGGAGCAAGAAGTTCATGTACGGTTCAAGAATTGGGGAACTGGAACTCGGGGTTAGTAAAACAGTACACGAACTTAACCTCCCTGGAACGCTTCACAGACCGTCAAGGACAGCGCAGATCGATTGTGCAGAACTAGTTCATGTCCTCAAGTGTCCTGGAATGAACCTCATAATACAGATGTGAGTGTGCCAGCCTGGCCTAGGCGAGAGAAGGAGAACTGTGATGGACTAGCAATTATTAATAATCCCATATTGAATGTAGACACCTCATCCACACGCTGTGGTGGGGGGAAGGGGGAGCTAACCAGTGACAGAATGTCGAGCCTGAACCAATGGAATACGAAGTTCTAGCAAAATCGTGTTTACATGAAACGTCAACTATTTTATTTTGCTTCCTCACTACCGAAGGTATGGATTCGTGATTGAGTAAAAAAAAAGTATGTACTCCAAAATGAAAATTTCCACAACCATTTTGTGTTCCAGACATCGAGGAACATTTTTGGTTCCGTATCTGTCTGTGGTAATTCCTTGTAACGCCCATAACTAACCGAAATAATGGTTGAAATGGGTTGAAATTTGGGTGGTTGATGCGGGCTGGGTCACAGATGGTCCCATACAAAAATCATTGAAAAAGTACGATAATTTTCGTCTGCGCATGCACTAACGTGAACTACTTGAAACGCCCATAACAACCCTAAATATCGCTGAAATGAGTTCAAACTTGGAAGGTCAATCAGGAATAATACTTTGATAGTTCCAAATGAATTGCATTGGAATCGTAATGTAACTTTCATCTGCGCATGCGCAAACATGAAATGTTGACCATTTCTTTGTAACGCTTCTAACTAGGCAAAAAATAGTCATAGTGCTGAAATTTTGAGGGTACACGCGGGTTTGTTCGCAAATGGTCCCGTTTCAAAATCATAGAAATCGTTTCATCTGCGCATGCGCAAACGTGAAATACTCGAAACCTCTATACCTTAATTTGGAGGGTCGATCAGGAACAATACTTTGACAGTTCCATATGAATTTCATTCGTCTGCGCATGCACGAACATGAAATTTTGACCGTTTTCTTGTAACAATTCTAACTACGCTTAAAATAGTCATAGAATGCTGAAATTTTGAGGATACACACGGGTTGGATCGCAGATAGTCTCGTATCAAAACGAACCTACCCAACTATTCTACACGTTCATGTGACTCATGTGAGGAAGCTATACTGCCTACTCGAATTGGCAGACGTTTTTTATTTATTTGTATAAATGAAATATAAATAATAAAACCTGAAAAATAAATTAATCTTTCATTTAAATGGAACAAAATAAACCACATCATACCTCAGACAAGAAAGCAGTTTGCATGCCCTTGGAAATATAATGACCTGAAGGGTCTTGTGATTTTCCGTGGAGTCATTATCAGATAGGTACCTACTTGTTTTCAAATACGTGTTCATTACATATCTGTGTGACGCATATATTGTTACATACACAATCAAGCAAAGAAACCCTAGAACCAGGCAAAAAAATAGTAATTAAAAATAAATAAATAAATAAAAATCTTACTTAAAAAATTTATAATGGTTATGAAATAGAGGACATGTAACTTGAGGTCCACTCGGCCACCTTTGTAATATGCGTAGCTTATAAACTCGTGCATGCCAAACAAAAATTATCAAATTAAAAACTACGGCAAGTGCTGCAGGTAGGTAGATAAAAACTGAGGAATAAATGTTTAAAAATTTAAAAAGAAAAATGTACACGCTCAAGACCCCACTAAGCAGGTCGCCAAGGCTCTCTAGGGGCCTTTTGGTCTTGGGTGAAAACCACTTATTTAGATGACGACCCTAGGGAATTACTAAGGGCTGGTTTATCAATGTCACTTAATCAGATGTTTGGCAAGATGTATCCTACTGATCTTAGGTAACGTACACAAAGGTGTTTAACAATTCTTTTTCAGGCCTAAACAGGCATACCTGGACTTTGGACGACCAGATAACGGTTTTTCAACGGGCCATCAGCGTTTATCAACATGTTGCGAGTGGCATGTTAAACTCATTAATTCTCAAGGTACCAAATCAAATTTATTTTTCCATCAGAATAGAATGGTACCTACCTATTGAACAAGATTTATAAGTACCTACTCCTTTTATTTCATTAATAAAAACATAGGTATTTTAATCCCATCTTTGCAAAACTAAGAAGTACACAGACCATGCAATAAAAACTGCATTTATCTAGTAACATCAGGTGTCTTTGCCATGCAACCTACGGATTAGGTTTGTTCTAAGGGACCACCTGACGGTTATCTGACAGTCAGAAAGACGAATAGGGCTGGTCACTGAGATTCTTGGACTTTTTTCTGACTGAATAGTATCCATACAGGCTGTTCAGTGTTTTGCTGACTGCCAAAAGTCAGTTTTCTGATATTTGTTCCAGTAAACGGAAAATAGGGCAGACGAAAACTGACCATGCACTGCCATCTCGATTCCCAACCATTATCAAAAGCTTATCAAGATAGTATGGGGTCATGGACAGTTTCTTACAGTTTCTAGGGGTCAGCTAACCGCCAAAAAAAGCCAGTGCGAATGAACCAAGAATGTTGAGGAGACTGACATTCATTAGAGGTGAGCCAGAGATTAAACCAAGTAAAATAAAATTAAAAAATTTTTGAAATAAACATTTTAACCACCTCTCAAAACCTGGAGGTTTCTGTTTCAAGATAAATAATATATGTAGAATCCAAAAATGGAATTTTAAAAAATTGTCCATCCGCCGTACTTTGATTTCTTCTTAGTTAGTACGTACCATGAACCAAAATCAATTTAATATGAGTTGTAATTCCCATTTGGGGTCTAGTTGGTCCGCGAAGCTCGGCGTTACTGTCAGCCATCTCTAAGGGGTAAAAAAATAGGGGCTGAAATTTCCAGGACGCTCTTATCTCGAATTTGTTTACGTTTTTAGATTCATCTCAAATTTGGGAATTTTTTTAGACCACTACACCCGGAGCATTGTACGCGCAGCCATTCAGTAACAATTATAAGGCCCTGAAGTTTGCATCAACAAACTTCGCCAACATGAGTGGGAATGAAGTTGTATTCATCCAGCCCAGAAATCATAGCTAGGGAACAGCTGTTTATAAAAAACCATGGATGGCCATATGAATTCGAGTTGGATGTTCGTTGATATCACTTCATTTGAAGAATGATAGTTGTTGTGATCGGCTGTAGACATGTATTCTCTCAGAGTGGGGACCCCCCGACCCCCCTCTGATCATGTCAGGGGGCTATAAAAGAGCCGAGTGCCACCAATAAATTAACCATTCTCAATCAAGCGATCGACTCGTCTGTCTCCTCCTCAATCACTACACTGGTGACCCCGAGTGGTGACACGCAGCGCACAGCCTCCGCCCGCCGTCTGCGACCGAGGTGCGACGACAGCGACTTCCGACGACGAACAACGCCGCTCAGCGCCCGGCTCACGCGCCCCACTCCGACGCCCCACAGCGCCGCCCCACCCCGACGCCAGCGTCAACGGAGACCGCAGCGACTCCCCGCTTCACTGCCCTACCCCGCGTTTTCTATATAACGCTCACGGACGCCTGCGAGAGACTCACTTCCAGACGACACCTCTCCGGGACTGGCACCTACAAAGAGAACGAAAAAACGGACCCGAAACCACCGACACCCGCAGAAACAACTCCACCGACATCAGCGCTCCAGCTCCGGCCGTACAACCCCGCATTCCCGCACGTCTGATTCGCCCAACTCGAGATCACATTGACTCACGAAGGCCTCACGACGCCGCATGCTAAATTCGCCCGCGCCTTCCTCGCTCTCGAGCCCCGACAAGCGGACCTCACCGCCTTACTCCGAACCGACTTCCGACGACGAGCTACCGTCAGTTCTCGCCCGTAGAGCACACCCGGCTGACACCTCGACCCCGCTCAACCGGTAGCTTTTTCTGCGAGCCCTTCTAGACAGCCTTCGCCTTCACCTCGCGGCGCACGACGAACCCGATCCTACGAAACTCACTGCTCTCGCCGATCGCCCCATACCCCTCGCCCCCCCTCCTCGAGTGGCTACCGTCACCAAAGAGGTTCGTGTGATTCGAACAGACGACAACAGCGACCGCCGACGCAGCCACAACCGACCACACGCCGCGCGACAAATGGCTCGTGTTTCTACCGCCGCACATGGGACCCCCGAGCACAAAAATGCCGCACCCCATGCACCTGGCGCCCGCAACAACGCCCCGCCCGATCAGCCGCCACGGCCGTACCCACGCACTCAACCTACATCCCGGCTCTTCATACGCCGCAAACTTACCGCCCCCAACGACAACGACCCGGACAGCCACAACGGACCACCGCAACCAGCACACGCACCTCCCACGCCCGACAACCGCCACCGCAACGGCACGAAGAACAAAATTTAACTAAATACGTTACTTAAATTCTGGGGGGATCAGTGTTGTGATCGGCTGCTCCTCCACAACCTACACTATGTGTAGACATGTATTCTCTCAGAGTGGGGACCCCCCGACCCCCCTCTGATCATGTCAGGGGGCTATAAAAGAGCCGAGTGCCACCAATAAATTAACCATTCTCAATCAAGCGATCGACTCGTCTGTCTCCTCCTCAATCACTACACTAGTTACTATGGATTTTATAGATAGGTCCTACTACCAACTTGAACAAACGTTATGCTTCATGAATAACAATAAATAATTAATTTCTGAACCCACAGCATACTTATGAAACTGTAAGTAACTGCCTAGTCGGCTCGATTACTCGATTTAGGGTTTTCGGGGGGGAGGGGGGGGAGGCTCGAGAAAACTGTGAACTAAGGAGAAGATGCATCTAAAAATGTATGTAATAACTCGTTGTGTAATTAACAAAGCGTACATATAAGGTATGAAATGGCAGGTAATATGTACCAATACACTCCAGACCTAAAAATTGTACATATCACACATGCACAGTGAATAATGAATAGTAGGTACCAGTATACATATTTATACCACCTTTAGGTAGAATATACAAGATGACCAATAGGCACTTCATTGCAACTCAGTGGACAAACGTACTGGATGGTAAGTAGGTAATGGCGGCTCCCCCACCCTTACAAAACTGTCTTTTCAAAGTTCCTACTTACTGCCCAGTAAAATAAAATAAAAGTAAATACTACCTACTGTGGGTCACCCTGCTTGACGATGACTCATTACTGAGCACAATCATCACATTTCATGATTAAGGCATATTTTCTAACTTCCAATGGTAAAACTCGACATTCGTGTTTGATAAAATACAGTGTAGTTATGATCCATCCATAGGGAATTCCCACTATATCTCGTTCAAATCATGTTCAAGAACGTAACTTACCGCCGGTGTTGTCCACTTTTGGTTATGGCAAAGCAAAGCATTACTCAGCCACTAGAACCCTCTCTAACACTGACATCTCTGCTTCGCACTCCGCCTTCTAGGTTTCAAACATACCAGGTAAACCTGTAACATTTTCATTATTTTAACCTATGTTTTTAACTGCCAAAATCTAAAAAATTCAACAGTCATCCACAAAATATCGAGGAGCTAGGAGTAGGAACATGTCTTCTAAAGAAGGGGTTCAATACCAACTATCTACGTCAGGTCAGAAGCTTGAGGATACAATGATTTTAAAACTTCACTATTTAGCATTGGGCACAACTCGCCTACGCATGTCCAAAAATATAGTTGGAAGTGTCATCGAAACATTCTACCAATGATCAGATACTGGAGTTCTAAAAACAGATTACCCATACAATGAACATAGGGAAAACTTACAATCCGTCCCAGGAGTAGTGGCGGATATCACAGTATTGATAATACATGTACCTTTGAAAATTCTCCAAGTGGTCAAACGATTTGAGGGACTATCAACTTGCCATACTCAAATAGTTAATAAAATTTACTATTAAGTAGAAAAAATTAAATAACCGGCCAATAAAAATCGCCATACATTCAATATGGTACAAAGTTCGGTTGACCCAAAAATGATTTTTATTCCAGTCGATATCTACTCAGTAAGGGCCTTCTGTAACCTGAAAATGATACATGAATAAATAAATGTTGAATGTTTTCAAGTGGGTTGACGATGTACCAAGATGAATTTCCTACCATTGCCTGATAATTCAAGAATCAATTATAACAATTACGTCAACAGAAATTCTATGGGTAAATTTCAATGAGTAGATAAAACTTGAAAATATTCACTTTCAACAAACGTTTATTAATTGAACTCATATAGGGAGGATGACCTACTTAACCTTAATGAACAACTTATAAAAAAATATAGAACAAAGCCCGAAGTGGCTGCTTAGAAACGATTAAATTAAAGTACAAGCATACAACAATTTGCAGAGATAAGACAACATGAAATCCATTACCGCTCGGATAAGTTCACCTGGTACCTAGATAAGAGATTGTTGAATATGAATTTTCGAACTATAATTTGAATAGGCCAAGTCAGATATTTGAAAATAAGGGCAAACAACTGAAAGGTTTTTCTACGAAGTAATCTAGGAAGCCATTTCAATTTGAAATAGAATTTATATGAATTAAATACAATCGTCCAGGCAGCATGGGATGTTTTGATGTCAAGTAGGTATTAAAATAAATAATGAACACATTGAGTAAAACAGAATTGGTACGATCTAAAAAAGTTCATTAAAATGTCAATCGTCCTTTATGTACAGCCTAATGATAAACTCACGGTAATGTACAGGTGAGGTACATCCACGTTAGTGGGAGCTTTCGCTAAAAATGTTGTCAGTTCTTTATATCCATAATCCAAACTGGAGTAAGTTTTCAACTTTCCGTCCGAAGTGACAGCCTCTTATGTGGGACGGTAGAGACCATTTGATACTTCTGAGATTTGTACTTATCCGTCATGGCTTGCTGCTGCGTAGCTGTGAAAGACTTGGCATGGGTGTCATTGAGGCAGTTAACGACGGGGGCCAGCTGCTTGAGGGTGTAACCAGTCGTGTCGCTGAGACACATCGGCCAAACGTCAACGTATCCGAGGCAATGGCGAGCGAGAGCTATAGCGCCACAGGCGATGAGAGATGGCAAATGTTCCAAGTAGGGGTCGGCTTCCAGAAGGCTCAGCTCGCAGATGAATATGGCGAGGAACATGACTTTTTCGGGAAGCCTGATCGAAGCGGCGATGTGCATGATGAACGTGTACGGAGTCGGGGTAGACAAATTGAAATCCAGAACTTTGGCAATCAAGTTTTCCATCCGTAAGACTTGCTTCTTCGAGTAGGAGTCATCGGTGATGTAAGTGAACTCGCCGACATCCGGAGGGTAGATTTCTTCGAATTTTGATGCCAGAAACATAGCTGCCGTGCCCAACAACTGAAGTTTATTCCTCACAACAGCCATGCAGCTAAGGAATCTGTCTACAAAACTGACGGTCAGAAAAAGGGTAGGATGACTGAGTTTATACTCCTCCCCAACTTCGACCAACCAATCGACCAAAATCGTTCGCATTGCGTAAGTAACGTCAGGCTGTCTCTTCATGTACTGGGGTTTGGGTCTGAACATCATCTCGCGATGCTTCAAGTACTTGAAAATGTCATCTTTGTAAGTCACACAAGCGTACAAATCTTCCAACTGTATTTTTATGGATTTGGGTAGGGCTACAGTTTTACCGATAGGCGAGTCATCCACCACCATCGGGGATAGTATTTTGCTTTGGGACGAGTCATTTTCTAAGTTATCTATCTCTTTCAACGGAGAACGATGAGGCTTGTCGTTATGAGTTTGTTTGGAAGCATTCTCGTCAACAGACGTGACCTTTACGCCGATAATTTCCGTGTTCTCACTGGACTTCAACACCTCTTTAGAACTGACAGAGGTGTCACAAGATTTTTCTTTGCGAGGGAAATCTTTTTTCAAAATTTGAACAGTCGAATTTTCCTGAGATTTTATATCCCCCAAAACCTGCCTGGGTTTACCCGCTGGAGCAAGAGCTTTGCCAATGTCTTTAGTACCCGGTTTCAACAACTCAGACTTCATGGCTTGAACACGACTTTGAAGGGATTGCTCGAAAACATTTTTATCGACTTCACCCAAAGCCGTTCTTTTCGGTTGTATCGGACCGAGGTCCTTCAGTTTAGCTGATAGCGTCGGGAAACTATTTTCACCATCGTCTTCGTGAATTTTGAAGGAAGCCATGCTATTTGAGAGAGAACACATAGGGAAATGACGAAAGTTCAAATGATAAATGCGTTGAGCAGAAGATTCCACTTACCTACTGTACCAGTAGGTTTTAAACGTGATCTACAAAAAAAATAGCCACCGACCGGACGAGAAACTACCAGATGAGATAAGTTGGTAGGTGAAACCGTAGTTTCACAATATTATTTTCACAAAACTTTTCACATCCACTGAGATAAATAATTATTATAACTTTCACAACGACCTGCACTGAAAGAGGAACGGATCAGAGCAACTATTTTGAGTCCGTTACACCAGCCACAGCCCCTTCTCCCTTCTCCTTCCGTAACGGTTGCCGCTCAAACCGAAAACATGGCCGACGACAGGATATTCGATAAAACGATGATCTGCCTGTATGCCTGAGTCACGGCTGATCAATCATTTTTCGTTTTTGAACATTTTCTGCGCGTTTATTCCTCTATAATTTAGGCAACCAATTATGTCGGTTGGCAATTATTATGAACCTTATGAACAGGAAAAATTAAGATGGATACTACTACATAATTAGGTTCCATGTAAAAAACTTCGCTATGTCAAATGCTGCCCGGTTAATTTAAAATACCATTTATCCACCTCTCTTTTGGGAAGGTACCTTTCTAAAACGTAGGTACGTGGAAGGTAAATACAGAACCTATAGAACGCAGGTACATTCAGAACAGATACGAGGTCAAGGGGAGAGTTGAATGTTGGTAAGTAGGAGAAAGGCTGCACTTTGCAATTCGATCGGGTGGAAGCATTCAACGTTCTTCAACCAGTGAATCTGTAGGTACATCTTATTATTTCATTTCAGACCGCAAATGATTGTCCGTTTTCAGGCGCCAACTAATTACACTGGAAAGCCTAAACTCTAATTATTCTAATACTAGGACACCTAATTCTAGGGGCGTCCCTAAATAATGCATGTCGGAAGCATTCAACCACGTATTTCATTATAGAAAGGTCCTCGTGAAAGTGATCCTCTCCACTGGTACCCTAGGTTATTGATAGTCTCATAGCCTGGTGGATTATTCATAAAAATATGGATGGTCATAGCATATTAATATAATGAAGATCAGTGTTTATGACTGTGGCAAAGAAGAGGTTTTCCTAAAAAAAAGTTCATGAACTTTAATAAAACTCAATACATAACAGTTATTCAAAATATGCTATAGGGTAAGTGTACCAGTTATCACCACCTTACTTCGCAGTACTTCGCCACTATAATGTTGAATAACTTGCTTATTTGTCAATCAATCTTCGACCACCTTGGATTTATTAGATCCGCAAACATCTTACAAACAAAATACTCGCCAAGTTTCCTCAAAATAATATGAATTTACGTCTTCTAAATGGAAAAAAGCCGGAACGGGTCCTCACTCCATTTTTCACCAGGGGGTGTGCTAGTTATCACCAGGGCATTGTTCCAGTTATCGCCACCCTTTGTCCAACCAATAAAGACGCACTGTAAGCTCATTTCAAAACTTTTTTGCTTGTTCACAATTTGAAAATGACAATCTTTCAGCATCAATATGGAATGTCCAATGCCATATATAAGAAGGAAACGTATTTCACTCATAGAAAATATAACAAAAACTAGTCATGTCCGCTCGCCCATCCGAGATCAAATTATTATTATCCAAGTTACATCCAGTTACGTACCGATAAACAACTTTGTGGTAACTAAGAAGTTTAGTTTTTTCAACCGTTTCCTCTCAAGTATACAACAGAAACCGACAACGAGCTAAGGATTTTATATTATTGTATGATTCTTCAATCAGTAACAAGTTTTCCAGTCACTTCTCTTGGGTACTGCAGGATATAGGCAGTCATTCGGTAGGAATTAACAGGATTATGTATCAGAATACGCAGTTTTATTATTCAACATCTACCAAACATATTAAATTATATAAAGTTACTGTTTAAAGGAACGACAAATAGGTACCCAGTACCTAGTATTGTAGACTAGGTATAGGTTCATGTTTCTTCAGTCTTGAGAACCATATTATGGTAACAGTCTTGGTAACATGGGTACTTTCATGTGGGCTGAGGAAAGTAAAATGAGTATTAAGTAAAAGAGTATGACTTCTGTTATGACTTAACATACTCAAGCTGTCTCTTAAATTGAATTCAGTCAATTTCCATCGTTGATGGAAAGCAAAGTGTATTAAGTAAAAGCAATGATGGAAAGCATTTTACTTTCATGTGGGCTGAGGAAAGTAAAATGAGTATTAAGTAAAAGAGTATGACTTCTGTTATGACTTAACATACTCAAGCTGTCTCTTAAATTGAATTCAGTCAATTTCCATCGTTGATGGAAAGCAATGAGTATTAAGTAAAAGAGTATGACTTCTGTTATGACTTAACATACTCAAGCTGTCTCTTAAATTGAATTCAGTCAATTTCCATCGTTGATGGAAAGCAAAGTTTCCTATTGAAGATTGGTGTCGGGGTCTTAGTTTTGGTGACTATATTTTCAGTTCCCACCAATATGATGTCTTCAGTAATGTTGAATACGGTTTTAAGTCTGTTAGAAGGCAGTAAAGGATTCACGGTAACGAATCCATAAGCGTCTATCTCCTCAATTCTGCAAACTTTCTTTTTGACTTTATCTTTCACACATATTGACACTAGCGCAAAATCCCCGACAGATAACGATTCTTCTTCTTCATCATGATTGTTCTCTTTGGTCTGAGATACCTGGAAGAGGTGTTTCATCTTGGTTCTCATCTTGATTCTTCTCATCGGATTGATCCAGAGTTGCTTGAATTGCATCAATGATGGCTTTTGCGCTGTTTGCCAACCCTTCAGCGCTCGGTCCTGGTTTCACCATTAACTCATCAATTACTACATTCTGTCCATCTTCTCCTGGTTCTACACATTTTTCAGCAGTGCCTTAATTTCTCTCGCCTGTCATTTCATGGAGATCATCTGGTTCACTCTCATCTCGTTCAGATGGCTGCCATTCCTCCTCACTGCTGTCGCTAGCTGATTCAACAAACTTTATCTTTCCTTTTGACTTCACGTGCTTTCTTCCTATTTGCTTTTTACTCTCTTTCTTCACCATTCTCTCTTCAGATTTTTTTAACTTGAGCTTCTCTTTCTCTTTCTCTTTCTCTTTCTCTTTCTCTTTCTTCTTTTCTTCTCTAGCCAGTGCTCTCTCCTTTTTCTTGTCTTCCTCGGGTTTCTTCTTTTCCTCCTTCTTCTGTAGATATTCTCTGTTTGCTGAAGATGACAGTCAGCTTGGTAAAACTTCTTTTTTTGCGTTTGGTGGTCTGTTTCTTAATTTCTTCGGGCCAGATCAAGGCTTTTTTGAAAGGGCTTGGCAAAAGACTTTGTATCCTGCTGACAGTTGAATTTTGACTGGGACCCTCTGCATCTATATTTACTTGTGTAGCTGTGCTTGGCATTAAGTGGACTTCCGCTTGAGTAACAACTACATTTTACGATGTTTCTCCCTCTGCTGCATTCTCCTCCATGTTGATTACATTGCTATTGTTAGGTTTCCCTGAATCGTTCCTTATATTTTGCAAAATGTGAAACAGTGCTGAATACTCCTTTGCTCCTTACCATGTTGATGAGGATAATTCGAACTGCAGGATGTACTCAGGGCCAATGTAAGATTTCAAAATTAAAAGAGCTCCTTCAAGCTTACTTGACTGTTCGCAGTTCGCCATCCTTGAATGTATTTGGTCTGCTCACCGAATTAACAAAATGCTGTACTGACGTGGTGAGCTGCGCACTTGAGATAGGAAAACCTCTAGCTGCCATCAACTTAATCCATTGAACAAGGCCCGCCTCTTCCTTTTCCGTTAGTACGGAAGTTCCGTTAGTACATTTTCCGACCAACAGGCGTTCGCCCATTTAACTTATCTCTAAGAGTGGGACGTGGGATATTGTTTTTTTGCTGCAGCAGCAATTGCCATTCCCTGATTTTTTATGTAATTAAAAGCTGCAAGCATTGATTCTTCAGAGTAGAGAAGTTTTCTTGCCTTATTCACTTCAGGCTCCTTCCTCACGCTCAATTTTTTTTCTTTGCCGCCATTTTCAAACCATATAAATGAGTAATATGAATCGTACTAACATCTCCCAGTTAGGGAGATAAGTACTTAGGTACGTACCTACTTAGAATACATTTAATAAAATGAAGGAACCAGCTAATAAACTAACGGGGAATAGTGGTGATTACTGGAACAAACAGGTGGAGAAAACTGGAACATGCTGTTCCAGTAATCACCACCTATTTGAGCCAGTGATCACCACCCCCTGGTGAATACTGGATCCAGCAGTTTTTTTCAAAAATCTCGAACAACGTTGTGTACGGCAGAAAATAACGAATCGAATACATTAAAAACCCAAAATTGACCCTCTGGACCAGTTATCATCACCCCTGGTGGTAACTGGACAAAGCAGCTTTTTGGTGTTCCAGTGTCGCATGTCGTCGTTTTCCTTGAAATCTCTCTCATATTTGAGGGTTTGAAAACTCAGTTATGCAGGAAAAACAATGCCCAATACAGGGAAACAATAAAAAGTACAAAAAATCTACAGATAAGCAATGAGAAAACATTAAAACGAGACTCACTTTCTTAGCAGAACTCGTAAAGAAGCAGCTGATCACGAACACTGACAGCAAAAACTCAATATTCAGGACGTTATCCCGCCACTGACTGCTGAATATTGGCGGTAAAAATGAAGCTGAGATTCTAACCTGTAGAATGGAGCCAGTTTCATTTTTCTAATTGGCGCCAAATTCTTATCTTTCGGAATCAAAGTTGGGAGTGGTGATAACTAGTGCACTGGTGGAGACTGGTACACTTACCCTAAATTATTTTTTATAATTATAAAATGCAAAATCGAAAAGATGCATACAATTTTGTTATTATAATCCATTCATTCAGACTGAATCGGAATTTTATTAGTCTAGATATTGTTAACTATATTCATGTTGCAGAATTTTGGGAGGACCAGTTTCAATGCAAATATCCCAACAGCGCTTCAACCCCTTACAACAAATTTGAAAACACCTGCAACAAGATGGAAAAATTGACAGCTGAGAACACCGCTTTTGAAAATCAGTTGCAGTTTGTTTCCGATGCTGTCATGGCCCTTGCTAAAGCGTTGGAAGAAATGCATAGGTAGTAGGAATTTTCACTTGTAAATGCATTTCGGTTTTTATTTTATTTTTTGATTACCCAGATATTCTACCCCAAATTAATTATTATATTATTATTATTATGTACCTACTTAATTATGTATATAGTTCATGACGCCTTGGTAGGAGAAGTAGGTGCCTACCTACTTATTTGATTTTTCAAGGAAAAAGCTCCAGTCACGCACCATTATGAGCGAATTCTCAGGTTAATTGAACTTTATTGTGAGAGAGAATTATATGCCCCCCCATATAACTAGTGCAACAACAAACTCCAAATAACCCCTATGAAAGTGTACGTTATCTTGAAACATTCTCAATTAGGAAAAAATCCAGTTATGGCGCATTGTTATGAGTGAAGTAGGTTCGCACTCAACGTACCCTTCAGTGACATTACTATCCGTTTCCGCAGTTTACAACCGTATTTTATATTCTTGCTGAATAAGAATACAAGAGGAACTTGCGCCCATCTGAAATTCCGTATGAAACCTGTACACTAGATTACCTACAGTTCACCCAAATATGATCAAATATGGATGAAATGTGATCAAATATGGATGTTGTTGTAATAATTAAAAACGAATTTTAAAATCGAGAGAAGGGGAAGCTGCGTGACACGCTCTGTGATTGGTTGACGAGCGTGTGACGTCGCAGTTCGCTTATCCTCGGGGGGGGGGGGGGGGGGGGACAAGGTGATTTCCATGGTTATCATCAGCTAACAACTACGTTCATGTAACAAGTTAGTTTACTTTTCGTTATTTTCAACATCTTCTACACAGCAGAAGTAACAACAACGAATTACCATCTGTATAACAAAAATAAAATACCTCAAAGAAGAATGGAACCAACACCCAAACAAAAACAAAGTTGACAGATCATGAACGCAGAAATCAAAAAGTTTGCGGTGCTACTCCTTCATATTTTGTTGTTATTCCAAAAAATAATGTTCAAATATTGTATTGTGCCAATCCGGCCAGCTCAACTGCTAAATCGCCCGAAAAATGGTTCAGTGTTGTGCCAAACGGCCAACAAATCCGGAAAAAGTTGTTTGACCTGATAATGAGAAAAGGCTATAGTTACCTATCACTCACCCGTGAATCGACGTAAGTTTGCGGAGATCATTTTAATATAAGTATGGATGAACATTTACTGACAGCGATCAAATCTCCGTCATAGCTTTGCTTTTCATACATGGGTATATTTCGGGTAGGATAAAATTAATCATCTTTGTTTAATTACCACGGACCGACCGAAGGTAGAAAAGCTGTGTGTGCAAAAAATCAAAAAAATGTATCCACCAAAATCACTAAATAACCAATGGTAATAAAATCACAAGCGTTTCTTGCAGCTTCCCCTTCTCCCGATTTTAAAATTCAATTTTAATTATTGCAGCAACATTTTTATCCATATTTGATCACGTTTCGTGAACGGTAGACGGTCTGTCTAGTGTAGAGTAAAAAGGTTTCATACAGAATTTCAGATGGGTGCAAGTTCCTCATTGCAATTATACCTATTTTTTACAACATTGAGCAACTTTTAGCTCACAAAACTAAATCTGACCCACTTTCTTGGAAAAAATATTTGAGACTTTGAAACAGTTGTCTTCAGGTACCTACCTACCTAAGTAGGAATTGATTCTAATATTGTAGGTAGGTATTAATCGAAAATAAAATCAAGATTGAACAGGTACTCAGCTCCTAGGATATGTAAATAGGTATTCTGAGGTGTAGGTTGCCCCATATCACCCCATGGAATACCCACCTCATTTGATGACTTGAGTAGGCGTAATTGAACTTTTTAGGTAGTTAGGTAGCCTACCTACCTTTCATAGTTTTTACAGAGAAACAGGAGGTACCTACCTAAGTCGTAATTAGGTAGGTACCTGTCTGCATAGTGTATCGAACTTTACAACTAGAACTAGACAATATGCATGTTGGTTTCAGTAAACCAAACCTTTCCCCTACAATACTTATATCGTCGCCTTATAATGAAAACCTCCCATGTCCACTGGGGCCCGAAAATGAAAACCTCCAATCTCCTCTGGCGCCTCGGAATGAAAACCTCCCATATCCAAACCTCCCAACTTTTCAGGAAAGGGAAAAAACCTTGAGGTTTCTCGTCAAACGGTATTTGTGCACTGTAATTTTCATTTTATTGTAGAATTAACGTGACATTCACCACAAAGTGCACTTTTTCGGTCAAAGGTGAGTAGATTTCCCCCAGCGTGATTTAGGAGTTTTTCATTTTTCATTTTTTGAGAAAATGGGAGATAGGAGGTTGTCATTGTTCAAATTCGCTCAGTATTGTTATCAAATAACCACGATTTTCTTAGATATTGGATTCAATTTTTGATCTTTTTTCAATCCAAATTCATTGTTTTCCCTTTCCTCCCTTAGGAGTTAATTCCCCGCTGCCTCATAAATTCAATTTGAAGCAGGTAAAGTAATCTTAGTTTCAATAATTCCATTGTTGTAAAAATCTTAGGTTATGACCAACACATAATTATTAGAAATAATATTTATAGTATATTATTACGTATTACGTAATTATGTAATATAGGGAAATTATTTTTCAATAATTTTTTCAATAAAATAGGTAAATCATTCAAAAATCGTTAAAAACGCTGTAGAAGTTTGTGGTTTCAAAATGAGCAACCAAATGGCTTCAAAATGCAAATACAGTACAAATACATTGGTAACTAAGCATGAGGTAACTCGTCATAAAATGGATGATACTCTTTTGGTATAACAGCTTTCAAGTCTTGGAGGTGTTTATATTTAGTGGTTTTGATGGAAAGTCGGCGTTGGTACAGCGGCGCGACTGGGGTATCCTTCTTCGGGAATGTCATCTTTCTCCCTCGATTCAAAAGTTGATATTTCTCGGAAAATCCTAGTTTGAAGTAAATTTCTCCCCCAGGTGTATATTTGAGACAGTGTATGTCGGTGACAACAGGGTCACCAATTTTGTTTCCGGGCCTGATCGAGTTCACGAATATCAGACTGCTGAACTTCCTGAAAAAGGTGTGATCTAACTGGCGAACTTCGTACGGCTTTGGATTGTTGCGGGCAAATTTGGCGGCGTAAACGTAATCTAGTGGAGAGTACACTGATTTGTTCTTCAGCGCTGCTTCAATTCTTGAATGCATGGAGTCCGCTTCCATTTGCGTCTTTGCGCAACGCCATCGCTACCATTCGCTTTGCTGACTTCCCAACATCCTATCTGGAAGGGAAATTTTGGATAGGATCAGGGCAAAATATTTTCAATACTTCCTAAATTAATACTTTTGTCAGCAAATTTTCGAAGAAAACCAAGCAATTACTTAATTCCGAGGGTGCAGATTACGGAGTGAAAAACTCCCATCTCCACGGAGTTGGGAGATTTTCACACTGAAGTACATACTGGGGAACGTCGAAAGAGATTTGACGAACGTTTCCTCAAAAGATGTAAGGTTTTCTGAGCTATACCTATAATTAATTATTCAGGTGGTGGAATAATTAAATGAGGAACACTTACCAGAATCTTGCACGAAAATCACGAAATCAAACGGGATTTTTTCGCTCGAAGATTCACCAGACAAAACACAATATTGAGCTCACCAGGGATTTCGGAGTTTTTCATTCTCAGCTGCTGTCAAGAATAATTTAGGATGTTTTAATTTTTTACTGAAGAAGGCCAATGGGCTGCCTAACCGTGGTTTTTTTGACGCTGGCAAAAGTAAAAACGCTGCAAATCCCTGCACAACGGTTTATTATTTTGTATAGAATACCCTCCTGTTACAGATCACAGCTCTATGTATAGATAACCCTTCTATATAATATGATATGTACTATTCTATTATATACATATTATGTAGATCGCAGACCCTCCGTAGGTTAGTACCTAACCCCGTACTCGTTACTAGGTACCTACCTAAATCACGAGTTAAATGTTGCTAAAATAATTCTGCCGATGACAAACAGTACCTAACAAAAAGAAACGCACATAATGAAGTTTTGAAAAGAAATTGTTGATGAGGAGTGAAAAAAGTTGCAAAAGTACCTACCAACAAACTCCAGCCCCTTCTACGTAGATGGTATACTGAACCGTTGTGTAATAATTTACCGTTGAGTAATGATTTACCGTAGTAACAATTTACCCATCAATAATACTTCAACGTTTGTTCAAGTTTCACTACCTACCAACAAACTCCAAAAGAGCCATCATTTTTCAAGCGAAATAATATCACAGAACAACTAACTCGACTTCATACTCCGCCAATATAATCAGGTGATCCCTACCAATGATTGGCCGTATTCACAAATTCCTATTGTGGGCGCGTCTCTGGTTACGAGATTTGGTTTGAATTGTATACAATTTCATTCACACTGGAGTCGAAAATGCCTGTCGGTGCAAACTTCGGGGCCTTACTGTGAACGAACGGCTGGACGTACGATGCTCCGGATGGTCTTAAAAAACTCGCAAGTTCAAGAACTATTTAAAACCGTAAAAATATTTACGTAAAAAAATAGTATAGGCGTTTTGAAAATTTCAACCCCTATTTTGAACCCCTTAGAGATGACTCACAGTAACGTCGAGCTTCGAGGACCAACTAGACGCCGAACGGAACCTATAACCCGAATTTCATCAATTTTTTTTCATGGTAACTAAGAAAAGTGGCCCGTACGGCGTACGGCGTACGGCGTACGGCGTACGGCGGACAGACAGAAATATTTTTATTGCAGTTTTGGATTCTACATACCTTGAAACGTAAACCATCAAATTTTGAGGGGGGGTAAGAATTTTTTTTTTCATGCTCGATTCCAATGGTTCATTATTGAAAATAATAAACCAAAA